>PISX010001159.1:0-211428 GCA_004024625.1 Mellivora capensis | reverse complement strand
TCTTTTTTCCACTGTATATTTTTTCCTGCTTTGTCGAAAATTATTTGACCATAGAGTTGAGGGTCCATATCTGGGCTCTCTACTCTGTTCCATTGGTCTATGTGTCTGTTTTGATGCCAGTACCATGCTGTCTTGGTGACCACAGCTTTGTAGTAAAGCTTGAAATCAGGTAATGAGATGCTACCAGTTTTATTTTTGGAGTATTATGCCTCCATCAGAAAGGATGAATACCAGACTTTTGTAGCAACATGGACGGGGCTGGAAGAGATTATGCTGAGTGAAATAAGTCAAGCAGAGAGAGTCAATTATCATATGGTTTCACTTATTTGTGGAACATAACAAATAACACGGAGGACATGGGGAGATGGAGAGGAGAAGGGTGTTGAGGGAAATTGGGGGGGAGATGAACCATGAGAGACTATGGACTCTGAAAAACAACCTGAGGGTTTTGAAGGGGCGGGGGGGTGGGAGGTTGGGGGAGCCAGGTGGCGGGTATTGTGGAGGGCACGCATTGCATGGAGCACTGGGTGTGGTACAAAAACTATGAACTCTGTTACGCTGAAAAGAAATAAAAAAAAAACAATAAAAAAATAAATAAATAAAATGTTATAAAAAAAGTTATAAAATTAAAAAAAAAAAAGCTTCCCAATAAATGAAGGCTGTATGTTAAATAAATTTAAAGGAATATTTCAGCAGTAAATATCAGCTTCTTACATTTAAGCTTGTCAAAATGAAGCGTTCTAAAACTTCATCTAAATTCAGTGTCATATTTATAAATGGAAGGTTATTTTTTCTGTTTCTGCCACATGAAAATAATCAAGTGTCACACATTTGACCAAATTCCTCGCTTAAATTTGACTGAATTCCCTGGTTAAATTTTCAGATTGGTTGAGAAATACCTCCACATTATTTGTCTAAAATGCTGATTCAGTATTTTTTTTCTTTTGTCCAAATGAATATACGCACAATGAAAATAAATCTTTTGTTCTTCGGGGAAAAGTACTTTGTTTTTATTATTACTATCAGTTACATAAACAAAAGAATTATAACAATGTTAAAAGAAAAATTTGCTCGCAATTTCACCACCTCTGCAAATCAAGATGTTTTTACCCCTTTAACCTTATAATTGAAACTTCCATCCAGATTGAGGCAAGACTGTCATACGCAATGATGTCATTAACCATTTAATTATGCAAACAAGTCCTCCTTGATTATTACTGTGTGTATTACCACTCTCATAGCTTTGTAGCTGAGAAAATAATATGGCCAGGGTAGAACCAGAGTGTGATTCTCTGCAAGTTCAGGCTTGACCCTGCCTCCCACCCACCTAAGCATCCTGGGGTCTCAGCAAGCCCTCCTTCTCGTTCCCTACCAACTGCCGCTTCCTGAGGGCAGACTCAGACACCTGAACTCTCAAGCTTTGGAGCAGGAGCCTCCGGGCCTTCATCCGTGCAATTCTTTGGAAATTTAAACGTGCAGAGAAAACTGTTGTGCCTGGGCAGGGCTAAAGTGGACTCTGCCAATCAAAGTGATTGATCCCCTGGCCGAAGTCTGGTGGGGCCCCACTTTCCACTCTCAGGAGGGACTTGCAGAGTCTGGCTGCACTCATGTACTGGGCTCTCCCTTGAGCCACGTAGTAAGAAGGGAGTCCCTCCATCTGCGTGATGCTGACAAGGGAAGAAAGGAAGAGAGAACCAGTGCTCGACACAACCTTACATACATGCACAGGGTGCAGAACAAAGTTGGACTTGATGTACATGGAGGAAAATACACAATCAGTAAATTCAATAAATTATTCCAAAGTAATGACGTCCCAGTCACCACAATTCAATCAAAAAGCAGAACATCATCAGAAAGATGTGAATGGATAAAAAAGATGTGATATATAGATATATATATATATATATCTATATATACACACACACACACACAATGGAATACTATGCAGCCATCCAAAAAAACCCCAAATCCTGCCATTTGCAATGATGTGGATGGAACTAGAGGGTATTATGCTGAGCAAAATAAGTCAATCAGAGAAAGACCATTACAATATGATCTCTTTGATATGAGGAATTTGAGAAACAAGACAGAGGATCATAGGGGAAGGGAGGGAAAAAATGAAGATGAAACCAGAGAGAGAGAGACAAACCACCAGAGACTCTTAATTTCAGGAAACAAACTGAGGGTTGCCGGGGGAAGGGGGTATAGGGAGAGTGGGGTGGGGTTATGGACATTGGGGAGGGTATGTGCTATGGGGAGTGCTGTGAAGTGTGTAAGACTGACGATTCACAGACCTGTACCCCTGGGGCTAATAATACATTGTGTGTTAATAAAAATAAAAATTATAATAATAAAAATAAATTTTTAAAAATTGACCTGGAAGGCCTTATTAAAATAAAAAAAGAAAGAAACCCAGAAGCTTCCCCCTGTAGACACTACCTTCTTTCCTTCCCAAAGACAAACACTGTTCTCATGTCTAAACCCCATTGTTTACTAGTTTTATAGCCAGGGCACCTCCCGCATGGGAGACAAATGTTTATTCTAACACCGTAATGTAGATTTGCATGTTTTTGAACTTTATGTACTTGCAATGCTCAGCATACATGTTTGTGAAACTCGTCCATGTTGAAGAATACAGTTGTAGGTGACTCAACTTTTACCTATGTATTCAACCGAGTGTATGTATATCATGATACATACAAGTAGCTCTTCTACTACTCAAAGACCCTGGGAGTGTTTCCAGCCTCGGGCTATTACAAGTAATGCAGCAATGAGCATCCTCTTGCATGCCCTTAGGTGCACATATGTATGCATTTGTTGGGTATATATCTAGGAAAGAATCGCTATGTCCCAGAGTATATGTAAATTTCACTTTAATGAAAGTTGCCAAGCTTTCCCAAAATGGTCTTATCAATTTGGACTCCCACCAGGAGTATATGAGAGTTCCAGCGGTTCTACATCCTTAACATTGTATTGTCAATCTTTTTAGTTATTAGTCATTCTGACAAGTGTGGAAGTATTTCATTGTGGTTTTTAATTTAAACATCCCTGACCACTAAAATACCTGAGCAGCTTTTCATGTGTTTAATGGAGATTGAATGTTCTCATTTGCAAATTCCTGTTGCCCATTTTTTTAACTAGATTGTCTTTTCCCTACTGATACATCTTTTTATAGCCTGCAAATGATCTGTTTGCTACATACAGGGCAAATATCTTCTCCCACTCTGAAACTTGCCTTTATAACTGTTAATGGTATCTTTTGATGAAAAGAAGATCCTAATATTCTTGATTAGGAGAGTTCAAACATTCTCATTTCTGTCCAAAAGGATTAAGAATGGAAGAAGCAAAAAGCAACTGTGTAATGCAGATGAGTTTACACACACATGGAAACCTTGCCTTGTGTGCAAATTCATTAAAGCCTGATCCTATAAGTAAAAAAACAAAAATAAAAAAGATCCTCACGTCGGGGTGCCTGGGTGGCTCAGTGGGTTAAAGCCTCTACCTTCGGCTCAGGTCATGATCTCAGGGTCCTGGGATTGAGCCCCGCATCGGGCTCTCTGTTCAGCAGGGAGCCTGCTTCCATCCTCCCCCTGGTGCCTCTCTGTCTACTTGTGATCTCTCTCTCTGTCAAATAAATAAATAAAATCTTAAAAAAAAAAAAAAAAAGATCCTCATGTTAATGTGGTCCAATTTACGAATCTTCATTTCCTGGTTAATGTTTCTGTGTTCTGTATATTTTTGTCTTCCCAAGGTCATGGGAACACTCTTAAATGTAATCTTAGGAAGATGATTGTTTTATTTTTCACATTCAATTTAGAGTCTATCCGCAATTTCTTTGTTATGTGAAGTAGGGGTTAAAAAATTATTCTTTTAATGAACATATAATTGACCCAGCACTGTTTATTCAAAACACCATCTTTTTCCTATTGTTCTGGAGTCCCACTTCTGCCCTAAATCAAGTGTCCATATGTATGTAGGTCTATTTCTAAAGTGTATTCTATTCCATTTGCTTTTTTCAAACTGGGGGGGAGGGCGGTAGGTTACTCTTGCACTAATACACTGCTTTTTAAATTACTTACACTTTAAAATAAGACTTGACATCCATTAAAGTAAGTCCTCCAACCTTTTTCTTTTTCAACATTGTATTGGTTATTCTTGGTCCTTTGCAATTGCATATAAATTTTAGAGTCAAGTTTGTCATTTCTACCTAAACAGCTGCTGGAATACTGAATGAGACTACAATGAATTTATAGATGTATGTGCAGAGAATTGACATTTTATTAAATCGAGTTATTTCGTCCATAAACATAGTCTATCCTTCCACTTATTGAGACTTTAATTAATTTCCATCAATAATGTTTTGTGGTTTTCATTGGTGAAGTCTTACACATCTTTTATTAGATTACTAGGTATTTAATACATTTTGATGTTATTATAAATGACATAATTTTTTAAATTAATTTTCTAACTCTTTGTTCTTAGAATCAATATATTTTTACATAGTTACCAAATCTTGCTAAATTCATTTCTTAATGCCAATAGTTTATATGTAGATTCTTTTGTGTTTTCTATATACACAATTACGTCATCTGTAATGATAGTTCCAATCCATATACCCTTGTTTAAACATTATTATACCTTGGAAAACCTGGGTGGCTCAATGGGTTAAGCCTCTGCCTTCAGCTCAAGTCATGATTTCAGGGTCCTGGATCGTGCCCTGTGTTGGGCTCCCTGCTCAATGGGAAGCCTGCTTCTCCCTCTTTCTCTATCCCTCCCTCCCCCAACTTGTGCTCTCTCTCTTTCTCTCAAGTAAATAAATAAAATCTTTTTAAAAATTGTGTCACCTTATTGCACTACTTAGAACTTCCGGTACAACATTGAACAGATATGGTCATAGCAAACATACTTTTCTCATTCCCAATTCCTAAAGTATAATGTTTACTATAGGTTTTTGTATGTACCTTTGTCTGGTTAAAAATATTTTCTTCTGGGGCGCCTGGGTTGCTCAGTGGGTTAAGCCTCTGCCTTCAGCTCAGGTCATGATCTCAGAGTCCTGGGATCGAGCCCCACATCGAGCTCTCTGCTCGGCGGGGAGCCTGCTTCTCTCTCTCTCTCTCTCTGCCTGCCTCTCTGCCTACCTGTGATCTCTCTGTCAAATAAATAAATAAAATCTTTTAAAAAAATATTTTCTTCTATTCTTAGTTTTCTCAAAAGCTACTATTATTAAAAGTATAAATGGATATTATGATATCAGATTATTTTTATGCCTATCAGATAACTACACAATTGTTCTCTACTTTGTTAATGACATGAATTACATTGATTTTTTTAATGTAAAATCAGTACCATACTAATAAAATCAGTCATGATCTATTACCTTTTCTATTTTTATTTTTTAAAGATTTTAAACTGACTGAGATACCCAGGCAACCCTATATTATCCTTTTTATATATCACTGAATTTACTTTGCTGGTATTTTGTTTAGGATTTTTGCATTTCTGTTCCTGAGAAGGTTTACAATGTAATTTTTATTTTTTTGTTAAGAAACTGTCAGGTTTTCATATCTTAAAATGGGTCAAAAAGGTTTTCTTCTGTTCCCTAGAAGAATTTATGTAAGAGAAGCCTTAATTTCTTTTTTTTTTAAAGTAATTTAAAACTTTTCCGATAAAGCCATTTGGGCTTAGAGTTTTCTTTGTGTTAAGTTTTTCTTTATGGATTCAATTTCTTTTAGAGTTTTAGGACTACTCAGATTTTTTTTTCTTCTGTGTCACTTTTGGTAAGTTTTTATCCTAACAATTTATCAATTTTAACTAAGTCATCAAATTTAATCACATAAGGTTTTTCATGAGATCATCTATTATCTTTTGAGTGTTGTAATATATGTAGTTTTATCCTCTTTTTCATTTCTGATAGTACTACATTGGGCCATCTTTCCTTGTGACTGGGCTTGCCAAGAGTTTATGAACTTTACCATTTTTTTTTAACCAGGCTTTGTCAATCCTCTTTCAGATATTTTTCCCCTACATCATTCATTTCTGCTCTTAACTTTTATACATTCTTCCTTCTGTATTCCTGGGGCTTAACTTGCTATTACTGTTCTACTTATTAAGATGGATTGAGATGATTGATTTTTCGGTCTCTCTTTTTTCTAATGTATACACTTAATGCAGAAGATTTTTCTCTAAGCATGGAGTGCTTGAGTTGCTCAGTTGGTTAAGCGACTGACTCTTGATTTCTGCTCAGGTCATGTTCTCAGGGTCATGATCTCAAGGTCATGAGACTGACCACAGCCATGGGCTCTGCATCAGGTGTGGAGCCTACTCAGGATTCTCTCTCCCTCTGCCTTGCCTTCCCACACTACACTCTACCATTCTCTAAAAAAAAAAAAAAAAAAAAAAAAAAAAAAAAAAAAATCCCTAAGCATACTTTAACTTCATCACACATTCCAATATGTCATATTTTAATTATCATTCCAGTAAACATAGTTTCTTACTTCTACTGCTAATTTTTTCTTTGACCCATTAGTCAATGAGAAGTATATTGCTTAACCTCCAGTTATTCAGGGATTTTTCTAGTTATCTTTTTAAATTGGTTTCTAGCTAAGTTTCAATGAGGCCAGAGAACATAATTGGCATTACTTTCATTCTCTGTGGTTTTACTGAGACTTGATTTACTGCTCAGCATATAATCAATTTTGATACGTTTTATGTGCACTTGAAAATAATGTACATACTGTAGTTGTTGGGTGCCAGATTCTATACATGTCAATTACATTAAGATTGTCTATCATGCTGCTTATTAAAATTTTTGTGTACTTTTTCCATCAGTTACTGAGAAAGAGGTACTAAAACTGCCCGCTATGACTGTGGATTTGTCTAGTTTCTTTGCTTTCGTCAATTTTTACTACCATTCTAGCCCAAAAGAAAAGGCAAATAAGAATTTAAGGCCTAAAAACTGAGAGGCAGAAACAAAACTAACCCTATTTGCAGGGAATTTTTATTATTATTTTATTAACATATAATGTATTATTAGCCCCAGGGGTACAGGTCTATGAATTGCCAGGCTTACACACTTCACAGCACTCACCATAGCACATACCATCCCCAATGTCCATAACCCAAGCACCCTATCCCTACCCCCCCCAGCAACCCTCAGTTTGTTTTGTGAGATTAAGAGTCTCTTATGGTTTGTCTCCCTCCCAATCCCATCTTGTTTCATTTATTCCTTCCCCCCCCCAACCCCCCATGTTGCCTCTAACTTCCTCATATTAGGGAGATCATATGATAATTGTCTTTCTCCAATTGACTTATTTCGCTAAGCATAATACCCTCTAGTTCCATCCACGTCATCACAAATGGCAAGATTTCATTTCTTTTGATGGCTGCATAGTATTCCATTGTATATATATATACCACTTCTTCTTTATCCATTCATCTGTTGATGGACATCTAGGTTCTTTCCATAATTTGTCTATTGTGGACATTGCTACTATAAACATTCGGGTGCACGTGCCCCTTCGGAGCACTACGTTTGTATCTGTAGGGTAAATACCCAGTAGTGCAATTGCTGGGTCATGGGGTAGCTCTATTTCCAACTTTTTGAGAAACTTCCATGCTGTTTTCCAGAGTGGTTGCACCAGGTTGCATTCCCACCAACAGTGTAGGAGGGTTCCCCTTTCTCCGCATCCTCGCCAGCATCTGTCATTTCCTGACTTGTTAATTTTAGCCATTCTGACTGGTGTGAGGTGATATCTCATTGTGGTTTTGATTTGTATTTCCCTGGTGCCAAGTGATGTGGAGCACTTTTTCATGTGTCTGTTGGCCATCTGGATGTCTTCTTTGCAGAAATGTCTGTTCATGTCCTCTGCCCGTTTCTTGATGGGATTATTTGTTCTTTGGGTGTTGAGTTTGATAAGTTCTTTATAGATTTTGGATACTAGCCCTTTATCTGATATGTCATTTGCAAATATCTTCTCCCATTCTGTCAGTTGTCTTTTGGTTTTGTTGACTGTTTCCTTTGCTGTGCAAAAGATTTTGATCTTGATGAAGTCCCAATAGTTCATTTTTGCCCTTGCTTCCCTTGCCTTTAGCAATGTTCCTAGGAAGAAATTGCTGCAGCTGAGGTCGAAGAGGTTGCTGCCTGTGTTCTCCTCAAGGACTTTTTTTTTCTCCTCAAGGATTTTGATGGACTCCTTTCTCACATTGAGAACCTTCATCCATTTTGAGTCTATTTTCATGTGTGGTGTAAGGAAATAGTCCAGTTTCATTTTTCTGCATGTGGCTGTCCAATTTTCCCAACACCATTTGTTGAAGACACTGTCTTTATTCCATTGGACATTCTTTCCCGCTTTGTCGAAAATTAGTTCACCATAGAGCTGTGGGTCTATTTCTGGGCTCTCTATTCTGTTCCATTGAACTATGTGTCTGTTTTTGTGCCAGTACCATACTGTCTTGATGATGACAGCTTTGTAATAGAGCTTGAAGTCTGGAATTGTGATGCCACCAACTTTGCTTTCTTTTTCAATATTCCTATGGCTATTTGAGGTCTTTTCTGGCTCCATACAAATTTTAGGATTATTTGTTCCATTTCTTTGAAAAAAATGGATGGGATTTTGATAGGGATTGCATTAAATGTGTATATTGCTTTAGGTAGTATAGACATTTTTGCAATATTTGTTCTTCCAATCCATGAGCATGGAACATTTTTCCATTTCCTTGTGTCTTCCTCAATTTCTTTCATGAGTACTTTATAGTTTTCTGAGTACAGATTCTTAGCCTCTTTGGCTAGGTTTATTCCTAGGTATCTTATGGTTTTGGGGGCAATTGTAAATGGGATTGATTCCTTAATTTCTCTTTCTTCTGTCTTGTTGTTGGTGTAGAGAAATTATTTGCAGGGAATGTTATTGTTTACTTAAGACCCAAAGAAATCAAGGACTACCAAAGAAAGAAGAAAAGTCAGTAATATTGTGAGGTAGAAAACTAATATAGAGTCAGTAGTTAGAAGCTAGAAAATTATAATAAAAGGAAAGATTCCATTTACATGAATAATAGCTACAACAAAAATAGATGAATGTCTTAGGAATAAATTCAAAAATAGGTATAAAGGAGGCATGCTAAATAGCATCTTTAAAACATTCCAGAAAAACACAGAACTCATAAACAAATGGGAAAGCATAACCATACTTTTGGACAAAGATGGCCTAATGTCATTATCCTTTCTTGTATCAAGATTGTAGTGTTTGATTTTTAAATTTAGAGATATCTCAATAAACCTGTGAATAGCTTTGTTTCAGCTAGACAAAGTAATTCTAAAGTTTGTAGTGGAAAATAAGCAGACAAGATTTGCAAGGAAAACTCTGAGAAAAGGACCAAGAAGGAAATTATCAGATATAAAAAACACTCAACAAAGCTCCAAATTAGAGCAACGTAGTACTGCCTCCTAAATAGATGAACCAATAGAATAAAAAATAAAGTCCAGAAAAAGAACACAACACCAAATCTGAAAACCGAACTATTGAATAATATTGGGAAAATTAGGTAGCTATCTGGGCAATATTAATGTTGGGCTCATATATTACGCTAGGTTCCATGATATGTTCCAAATGGATCAAATCTCCAAATATAAAAAATAAATCAATGAAAGTAGTAAATGCATACATGAAATAATATTTCACAATCTTAAAGTGTGGAAGGCTTTTAAACTATCATCCAATTCAGAAGCCATGAAAATGTATCATAGATTTGACTATGTAAAAAAAAATGTTTTAACCTCTGCCTAACAAAAGTAAACCCCACCATTAAAAATACATAAATAAATAAACTGACAAACTGGAAAACATCATTACAACCAGTCAGAGACATAGAAAAACCTTCCTACAGTGTATAAAGACCTAGAGACTGATAAAAGGCCAATAACTCACTAGAAAAATGGACAAATATTATAAAGAGGCAATTCAAAGAATATGCAAATTGTTCTCAAATATAGTTTTAAATGTTCGATTTCACTCATAGCAAGAAACATGCAAATTAAAACTCCCCTAACATAACCTTTTTCACCATCAAATTGGCAAAAATCCAAAATGTGATATTGTGTTCTGTTGCCAAGCTATAGGAAATAGGCACTGTCGTACCTTGCTGATGCGGAGTATAAATTTGTACAACCCAGATGGAGGGCAATTTAGCAGTAGCTATCAAAATTCCAAATGTATGTACGCAGACCCGGCAACTCCACTCTGGGGAGTTTATACTACAGATATATTTGCATATCTACAAAATGGCATACATAAAGTTTATTAATAAATAAATTGCATTGCAGTGAACAGTCAAAGATTGGAGAGAACCTAGACACTTGTCAGGGGAGGCTGGTTAAAGATGCTCAATGAAGTATTCTGTAATTATGAAAAGAAATAAGAAAGCTCTTTATGTATTGGTAAGGAAAACTATTAAGTGAAAAAGCAAGGTACTGAGTGATCTGTATAGCATGCAAACATTTACATTGCAAAAGAGAGAAAACAATATATTTGTATTGTTGGTGACATTTATTTTATATTTATTTTCAAAGTCTCTGCAAGGGTCAATAAAAGATTAAAAACAGTGGTCATACGGCCTTTGGGGCCTGGGAAGTTGGAACGTGAATGATCAATGTGGGAAGGAGATTTTTCATGGGAAGTTTTTTCATACTTTTTGATGTCTTTACCATGGGAGCGTATTACTGTGCAAAAACTCTCTAAAAATACTTAAAAGCAAAGAACCATCTAACAATACTGTCAAATACATTTCATTCCACAGATAGCTTAAATGCCCCGCTACTCTAGCAAGACCCTGTGTGCCAATAATAGATAGATCTGTTAGGATGTTTTTGACTGTAAGCAGTAGAAGGCATAAACAATGAGACAGTTATTATCCCAAATAACAAAACACCCAAAGTCAGACTGTCCCAGGGCTGGAACTGCTTCTGCAATTTCAGGCATCACCCGACCATGGCAACCAAAACGGACAATTCCCATGACCTCCTGTGCATTGCCCAGAAATTCCCAGTAGATTTCTCTCAGGTGCAACCAACCAGAGACATGTATGTAGTATGCCCACACTTGAGCTTCAAGGCAGCCTGGGACATAATGACAACAGTAACAACCATTAACATCTATTGAACATTTTGTATGTCCTGGGTACTATCAAAAGCACCTTACATGCATTAACTTCTTTCTCTTCAAAGCCATCTATTAGGGAGGTAGTATTTTTTTTAAGATTTTATTTATTTATTTGACAGAGAAAGAGAGATCACAAATAGGCAGAGAGGCAGGCAGAGAGAGGGGGAAGCAGGCTCTCCGCTGAGCAGAGAGCCCGATGCGGGCCTCGATCCCAGGACCCTGAGATCATGACCTGAACCAAAGGCAGAGGCTTTAACCCACTGAGCCACCCAAGCGCCCAGGGAGGTAGTATTTTTATACCTATTTTACAGATGAGGAAACTGAGGCATGGGAGAAGTTAAGTAAGTCACAGTGAGTGGTGGCGCTGAGATAGACACTTTGGCAGCCTGGATCCAAAGCCACTGATCCCATCTACCACGCATGTTACTAGAGAATAAGTCTTCACTATACATCTTCAACAGAAAGAGGTTGATTCTGCCAGCAAGGGAGGGCGGAAAAGAATGGCTGTGGGATATCTAGCCAGCAGCTAACCCTAACCCTGAGCAAACTGCCCAAATTGCATCCCTTGACTGGTACGTGTCAAGCCATCAGTGACAGACACTGACCATTTTGTGAACACCTCCCATGTTCGCTCTAGACCTGTGTCTCCACTTAGCAGACAGGAGGAAACCTGACGATCTTTCTGGAAGGAATAGTCATAGCAGCTCCACCTAGCGAAATCTCCAAACCAATACTCATTGTGGCTACCAGAGCACCTTGCGATGAGCTCCAGGGAATAGACAGGCTTCGACCCAAGGGCTGGATGACAACAGGAGGCTGAGGACCTCCTTGGAAGGGTGCTCTCGTGGGCTGCCTCAAACCCGCAGCTCACCTGCTGGCCAAGTGCTAGCGCTTCATCCTACCCAAGCATTTCGCTTGAACCAGCAGAACCGCGTCCTGGGAATCAAATGGAGTTTTTGGCTGGTGAGAAAACCAGCCATGCCTGGCTTTTCGCAGACAAATCCCGGGGTCAGTCTACTCTGCTGCTGCTAAGGTCAACACGGGGTAGTTTCCTGCCCTACAACTTTCCCCCATCTCTGCCTCACTTACCATATGAGAGCCCTCACTGCTGAATGTGTCTAAAACATTCAAGACAAAAATCTCTTTCTTCAAATATAAGCTTTCACCTTTTAGGACTTTACAGCAGCTAACTCTGCCCTCGTGTGCTAAATATACAGATTTTTTTTCCCCATGTATTAATCCAGTAGTTTTTTCATATATTTGTCTTTTCATAGAGTCAGAGACTTGGTGAGTCAGTTCCCTCCCCTCCCAGGCACATTGCCCTAGGAAGGGGGTGGATATATTCTTAGCCTGAGGGCACTTTGCTCTGCCTTATGCAAAACCCCAGGGAGCTGGATGTCTTTAGACTGACAAAGAGGAGCTCTGGGTGAGCAGAGAAAATAAGAGAACAAAGCCTGTGAACAAGGAGCCCGTCTCCCTATGGAGCCCACTTGCTCCTTGCAGATCTGAAATAGAGCTGCTCAGTCTAAGTGTCTGCCTTCAACTGGGTTCATGACCTTGAGGGCCTGGAATTGAGCCCTACATCAGGCTCCCTGCTCTGTAGGGAGTCATCTTCTCCCTCTCCCTCTGCCCCCACAGCCCCACCCCCACTTCTGCTCTCTCTCAAGTAAATAAAAAATATCTTTTAAAAAAGAAAAACAGCTGGGGCGCCTGGGTGGCTCAGTGGGTTAAAGCCTCTGCCTTCAGCTCAGGTCATGATCTCAGGGTCCTGGGATCAAAGCCCCGCATCGGGCTCTCTGCTCAGCAGGGAGTCTGCTTCCCATGCTCTCTCTCTCTCTCTGCCTGCCTCTCTGCCTACTTGTGATCTCTCTCTGTCAAATAAATAAATAAAATATTTTTAAAGAAGAAAGAAAAACAGCTGCTTTCAGAACTCTTCAGCTCTGGTGTGGCCACTGACCTTGACCAAGTCATATCACTTCTCTGGGCCTCCATTGTCCCTTCTTGAGGGAAGATACAGGCATTTATCTCTATCTAGGAGCCCAGGCAGTTTATGAGCTTCATAATAGGATTCTGTTTCCCTTTGTCAGATGAAAGTGTCTTATGTCCACCCCGCCTCTGGCTTCCATCTCCTTCACTCTCTCTCTTCAGCCCTGCCCAGCACCCAGCAGAAATGGTAAGCAGACTCCGTGACAATGGTTGTAACAGATTCTCACACTTGGGCAGTCAAGACAATCAACAAATTATTTATAGATAATGGCAGGCCAAATAATGCCCACCCACCCCCCAAAAAATGTCCAGCCCTAACCCCTAGAATCTGTGGATGTTACATGATTCACGAAAGGGACTCTGAAAGGTGGAATTAAGGTTATTAATCAGTGACCTAAAAATACGGAGAATATCCTAGATTAATCCAGGTTGGCCCATTCTAATCATATGAGCCCTTAAACGCAGAGAACTTACTCTGGCTGGAGGTCACCGAGATGCTACAAAAAGGAAAAGCCAGACAGATTCTAAGCATGAGAGGGGGCCACACAGAAATCCTGGAATGGAAAATGGGCAGCTTTAAAGTGCAAAAGACCAGCCCCTGGCTGACAGCCATCAAGGAAACAGACCTCAGTCCAACAACCATAAGGAACTGAATTCTGCCAACAACTCAAATGAGCTTGGAAACAGATTCATTCCCAGAGCTTCCAGAAAGGAACACAGCCCTGCTGATCCCTATGAGTTTCTAAGCAGAGGACCCACTGAGTTGTCCTGTACCCAGACTTGCGACCTATAGAATAAATGGGTGTCAATAAATGGGTGTTGTGAGTCAATAAATGGGTGTTGTTTGTTACAGTGACAACAGAAAATTAATGCATAGCATACCACTGACAATTGCCTTACTTTAACATAACTAAACTAAACATAACTAAAGCTCGTCCTTTCACCTTCTTTGGCATCTAGAAACTGGATGGCCAAGCCTGGCTCAGGCCACTGAGCTCTATTTTACTTTTAGGAATTAACATATCTCAAAAGCTTGAAAGGAGGAAGAAAAAGAATGAATGGAAGCAGAACAGACAGAAAGGGAGGGGGCAAGGGAAGAACTGGCTCTGATATTGTTCCTATTATAACTCCCACAGGCATCAAAGTTCCAAAATGCCTTCTTCATAATTAAGAAATGTGAGGTTGGCTGCAGTGACCATCTGGAAGAGGAGAGCCAAGAGTGCCCCGGGGAATGCTCTGGAATCCAGGAACTTGAATATCAAGAGAACATCTTGAGAGCAGCCCTTCGGCTGTGAAAATGTAAATGACCCCAGCTGGCTGCCAAGTGTCACCTGGAAAGCTGATGGAGGAGTTCCCAGCTCTCCATTCCTAAGGCTCTCTCCCATAGGGCCAAAGTAGCTGGACATTCAGACCAAGTGGCACCTCCGAGCCTTCCCAGGGATGCTCAAGCCAGGGAGGCCGGGTACCGTCACCCTCTGCAGCTCTGGAGATGCCCACCTCACCTCTGGAAGGAGTCTGAGGATACGAGGTCCCCCACCCCCACCCCGCCCCTTTAATCTCACCTTCAAGTTCAAAGTGAAACCTGAAATCAGCCCCACCTTCTTCTGCTATCCTTACTCCCAGATCTTCTGAGATTCATATAGGGGGTTTGTACCATTAATTTCTCTTCTTCATAAACAAGAAAAAGAAAAAAGAAAATTTAAGAGATCTTTCTAAGGTCCTCTTTCTCTAGGTCTGGAAAGGCACCCCATGCCTCCACAGAACTGTGCACCTCCACTCACACTCACCCTGTACCTCTGATTCCCTCCTAGCAAACTCCCACTACCAGACTAGTCTGTAGGGAAGCAGATAGCTGGGGGGGGGGGGGGGGAGCATGCCTGACCACGGTTAATCCACCAGGGGAGAAAACGTTCTGAGATCAGCAACAGTCTTTAGGCCTTGAGAGAGGCTGAGAGTTCTTCCCATCTGGTAAAATAATTACAAGGACTGAACTCCTTCTCCAAACAGCCTAAGCACCCATCGGGGACCTGGGCTCCATTTTAAAAGTCACGAAGATGGGAAATAAAAGTCCATGACATAAGTCAGTGTTTCCTGAGCTTTTAGTGGATGATTTGTTCACGAACATCAGAGAGAGGAAAGAGAAATACGACAAGGGTTGGAGATGAGGAGGAGTTTCCCTTCCCTAGATGTTCCCTGTGCAGTTAAATACCACTTGATCCACTCATTCTTCCAGGCATTCCAAACCCCCTACGCCTCACATGCATCCATGCACACGTCAGCCTCTGGCTTTGTTCCTCCAAGCCCACACCCCATCCCGGCACCAACCCCAATCTATTTGGGAATGCCGCATGAAATGCAGCCCAGTCTGAAGGACACCCACGCTTACACGGAGTCAGTGCAGAAAAGGAAAAAGGTGCCAACCTCAAAAACACCAGCGCCAGACCGGAAGCAGAGCTATGAGCAAGAGAGGACATCGGGAGACTAAAATGGGTCCTGACAGCCAGTTCCATCTCCAGAAAGGAAACCCCTCAAAGGCATTATACCCTTCAAGATCCACTAAACCCTTCCTGACCCCACAGAGATGCTGCCATCCAGCCCCGTTGAACCCAGGGGCCCAAATTTCTAATGTGATTTTACCCACGAGACTTGAGTGAGGAATCTCTCTCAGCATTTGGAAAAGCATGTCCCTTGATTTGATGGTTGTTCTTTCTCTAATGCCATCTGTTGATGGTATTATTCTACTGAAACAAAGCTGTGATGGTATTCATTTCTCTTTCTCTCCCACATCCAAACCTCATGATACATAAGAGCAAGTCTTCAAGAAGAGACGTCCAGCATTTGAGTTCCCGCCATGTGAAAAACAACATTAACGCCAAGCCCTTACCAAGTGCCAAGCATTGTTGCAGCCCTTGACACGATTCAATGCATTTATTCCTCACGGCAGCCCTGCGAGCAAGACTCCATCACCTTCCCCACCAGACCGTTGAGGACACTGACAGAAAAGAAGGCAAGTGAATTGCGGTAGCCATGTTGTGAGTAACAGCAAATCCAGGATTCAAATACAGACGGCATGGCTCCAGACTCCTCGGGCCTAAGTCTTAACCACTATGCTTTCAAGATTCCTTAACTTTGTGTCTAAGGAACTGCCCAGCCCCTAGGAAGAAGACAGGGAGGAAACAATGCAGATGGAGAGCACATTGTCTGTCAGAGAAATGTGTCCTCTGCAGTCACTTCCCCCCACTTTTTCTCACTCTCCATCTCTGTCTCTCTCACTCACACATTCATTCTTGCACTGTCTCTCTCTCTTTCTCTCTCTCTCTTTCACACACACACACACACACACACACACATTTACTCCTATACCTGGATCCAACACCATCAAGCAAGGGGATTTAACCTTGACTCAAAGAATTATCAAGGCTGCAGGGACACGCACAGACCATTTTCCTGACCTTATTTCCTTATGCTCTTGGGGACAGTAATGGTTCATTTTAGGTGTCAACTCTTATATCTGTGACTGAGTAACAGAGGCTCTGACAGCCCCCAGAGGCCACATTTTCCTTTGAAACCACATTTTGGGCTTCCAGTGCAGAAAGAAGGCAAAGGCATTCTAAGAAACCACCAAGGACCAGGATCTCATCCTTTCTCACTTTCTTACAGGTTACTTCCCCATATTAATTGACCACTTAGTCCCAAAATGCTGGCATATAAGGAGGAAGAAGGCAGGCCCATCATCAATCCATCACTCCTTTGTCTTCAGACCTTCCCTACTCACTAGTAAGACAAAGTTGGGGAACGATGGCCAAACGCACACATATGAATGAAAACAGTGGCGCTCATTTGGTGCAGCGTGTCCACTCTTCTGGTTGAGAACACAACACATATGCATGTATGAGCTATAAAACACAACTTGTGTGATTTGGTGACTGCGTGTGAGTTAAATGTTCTTATATTTGCATTTAAAACTAGGACTGTACCATATAAAGATGAGCTGTAAAATTCATGCTAACAATTTAAAATTTTAATCTTTCTTCACTTAGAACAACATGAAATAGCAAATAAAAGAAAAACTAGGACAAGAGAGACTGTGGGGAAAAAATAAAAAGCTTCTTTAAGAAAAAAAAGAAAGGAAAAAGCTTAATATTTTAGTATATGCCTTTAACAGCACTTTTTTCCTGCTTTTTTGAACAAAAGACCCCCTCCCATTTCTATTTTGTGCAGGGCTCCCCCAAATTTTGTAGCTGGCCTTGAGGAAATGAAGTATATTCTGTTACGATGTCGTAATTGAAATAATTGTAATTCTTAGGAAATCGCACACAATCAAAACAATGTATGACAAAAACGGTTGCTTCGGGGCTGCCTGGGTGGCTCAGTAAGTTAAGCATCCATCTCTTGACTTTGGCTCAGGTCATGATATCATGGCTGTGAAATCGAGCCCCTATCGGGTTCTGCACTCAGTGTAGACTCTGCTTGTTCTTCTCCCTCTGCTCCCCGCCCCCCCACTCTCACGCTCTGTCTCTTTAAACAAACAAACAAACAAAAAACTTAAAAAAAAAAAAAAAAGTTGCTTCAGAGACCATTCCACCATGCGAGGACACAGCTAGAAAGTGCCGGCTGTGAACCAGGAAGGGACTCTCACCAGAAAATGACCATGCTGACATCTTGATCTTGGACTCCCCAGCCTCCAGAATTGTGAGCAGTAGATTTCTGTTGTTTGTTTTAAAATCAAAATTGCTTCATAGGAAATAACAAAACCTTATACTTAAAAGTATAAAGTCGAGCAAAAATCAAAATGGCTGCACTAAGGCTTCAGCGAAGCTTGGTTTTAAAATAAGTCCCCTTTTTCCTCTCTTCCACAAACCTTCCCGCCTCCCTTCTTAGCCTTTGTTTCAGGAACCTAGTGCCACTCAGAAGACATTGATGAACAAGGACACAATTCTTGTCAAAACCAGACAGATCCGGGACACCTGGGTGGCTCAGTTGGTTAAGCAGCTGCCTTCGGCTCAGGTCATGATCCCAGCGTCCTGGGATCAAGTCCCACATCGGGCTTCTTGCTCGGCAGGGAGCCTGCTTCTCCCTCTGCCTCTGCTGCCACTCTGTCTGCCTGTGCTCTCTCTCTCTCTCTCTCTCCCTGACAAATAAATAAATAAAATCTTTTTAAAAATTTAAAAAAAAAAAAAACAGATCCCACATTTCCCTATCAATGCCCCCCCCCAGCCCTTTCTGCAGGGGGGTTTGCGGTCTGAAGGCCTCAGCCAGCTGCAACCTCCTTTGCCATGCAAAGCAATAAAGCCATTGTGCCTCTTTATCCCAAACTCTGTTTTCCCGTTATATTTTTCCATTACATTTTGGTTCCAGAGCACAAGGTCGATTTTCAACAACAAGAGGTCACAGACTGGAGGATTTCAAACTCATCAAAACCATTTTCTTGTGGAACTTTTACTAATCAAGGGAGGTTTTATAAACGGATGGCTACAACACCTGAACACCTAGCAAATGTAGCAGATTAATAGATCGACCTTTTGCTCCAGAGCAATGGCCTTTCTTTTTCTGTTGCCACCAGTGTTACGGACAATAACTGCTTCTTTTCTGTTCTGACCAGCTTTTTCACCCATTGTCGTGTTAAACAAAGCAAGAAATTCCCCCAAAGCAGCTGTGTCTCCTCTGTGGCTTGTTCCCTTTCTGTGTGGGTGCTACATTCTTGGTTACTATTTTTTCCCCTCTCTTGATAGCTTTATCATCTACCTCTCTACAGCAAATCATGTTCCTGAAATAACATACCACTTATCTCCAATTCTTATCATGATACACTGAGGGGAAATGCCTATCATTATGATGCTTTCAAAATCTTGACAGATTGAAAAATAAGAAATCAATCAAAAATTGAGATCCCAGAAATCAAGATGCTCTCTCGGAAACAGCAACCCAGAAACCTGAAGAAACTTTAAAGGGGTTCCCTCAAGTTACAGAGAAGAGGTGGTTTTTCTTATCAAGCCAATGGTTCTCACCTTACAACAGGGGAGCTTGAAGACTGGGGCCTCAGACAACTTCTGCAACGTCTGGAACTCATGGGCCGTGGTGTGAGAACACACGTACAGTCACCTTGACCTTGACTGAGACCTCTTTACCCCAATCCAATAAAACACTATTCACAAAAATAATTCCTTGGGTTAACCTCTCTAAAAGGGGGCCCAAATTACTGAGAGGAAAATTCTGCGGTCTCTTTCTAACTTAATTTGAAATGAAGCAGACCTTTCCATTGGAAGAGGTCAAAACTGTCAGAGCTACCCTAAAAAAGCATTCATTTTGGGTCTCCAGTCAGCACTCGGACAAAGTAAGATAACTAACCTTCATTTTGGGTTTCATAAAATTCATCAAGCGTCCTGGGATTGCCAAGTGCCTTTCCTCTGTGTCCTTGTGGGGTCTCGAGTTCCACTGATGAGGCAGCTGTGCACCACCACACAGGTATGTCTACTCAATCCTTTAGATGGAAAATTGCCATTTTCTGTGAGTCGATCAATAATGACCACTTGTGATGTGGCTAGCCATGGTCGGGACACTACCTACACTCGAAGATTACACACTGATGGATGAAAAGGAAGACTCTGTGTTGGTGCCCAAAACCAAGTGGAGGAAAAAAGGACCCCAACAGTGAAGGAGGATATGATGGGGGGAGGGCCACGCCCGTCCATAAGCTGAGTGCGGTAATCACTCACAAATGAGGAAGAATAAGAGTTTCTTGACGTCACCCTTAACAATGATTTCTTTGGATTTGATAGCAAAAGCAAAGGCAACAAATGCAAAAATAAACAAGAGGGAGTTTTCAAACTAAAAATCTTCAGCATGGCAAAGGAAATCGTCAACAAAATGAAAAGGTAACCTATGGAGTGGAAGAAAATATTTGCAAAAACCACATTTGTGATAAGGGGTTAGTATCCAAAATATACAAGGAACTCAAACATTTCGATGGCAAAAACCGAATAACCCAATTTTTTAAAAAACGGATAAAGGACCTGAAGAGACATTTTTCCAAAGAAGACATATCAATGGCCAACAGGTATATGAAAAGGTATTTGGCATCGCTCATCAACCAGGAAATGCAAATCAAAATTTCCATGAGATATTACCTCACTCTGTTAGAATATCTGTTATCAAAAGGATAAAGAAATAAATGCTGGTGAGCACTTGTGTGCACTGTTGCTGGGAATGTAAACTGGAATAGCCTCTATGAAAAAGAGTATGAGGTTTCCTCAAAAAAAAAAAAAATGAAAACAGAGTTACCGCATGATTTAACAATCCCATTTCTGGGTATATATCCAAAAGAAATGAAATCACTATCTGAGAGGTCTCTACTTCCGTGTTCATTACATTATTCACAATAGCCAAGTGTCTGATGACAGATGAATGGATTTAAAAAGTAGCATGTATATACCTATATATAAATATATATATAATATATTAATATATATAATATATACATACACACACAGATACACACAATGGAATATTACTCAGCCTTTTAAAAAGAAGGATATCCTAGGGGTGCCTGGCTCAGTTGTTAAGCACCTGCCTTCGGCTCAGGTCATGATCCCAAGGTCCTAGGATCGAGCCCCACATCCGACTCCCTGCCCAGTGTTGAGCCTGCTTCTCCCTCTCTCTCTGCCTACTTACGCACTCTCTCTCTCTATCGTTCTGTCAAATAAATAAATAAAATCTTTTTAAAATAAATAAATAAAAAGAAGAAAATCCTGTCCAGTGTGACATGGATACACCCAGAGGGCTTTATACAGAGTGAAATAAGTCAGATGGCAATAGACAAATACCGCTTTGTATCACTAACTTGTGGAACCTGAGAAACAAAAACGGAAGTTGAACTCATAGAAAGAAAGAATAGAATGATGAATGCCAGGGGCTAGGGGATGGGGAAAAGAGAGGGAGGATGGTAAAAGGTACAAATTTTCAGTTATAAGATGAGTAAAGCCTGAGGACCTAATGTATAACATGGTGACTCTAGTTGAAAATAATATATTGTATAATTGCAATTTGCTAAGAGAATAGAACTTAAGTTCTCACCAAAGAAAAGGTAAATGTGTGAGACGATAGTTGTGTTCATTAACCCGATGGTGGAAATGCTTTCATGATGTATATCCATGTCAAATCATTGCACTGTACAATTTAAATTTTTACAATTTATCTGTCAATTACACTTCAGTAAAGATGGGGGTCTGGGGGATGACAGAAAATAAAAGTGTTTATAAGGATATGTAGAAATCAGAACGCTTTTGTACTGTTAGAGGAAATGTAAAATGGTACAGACACTATGGAAAACAGTCTAGAGGTTCCTAAAAAATTCAAAATGAAACTACCACAGGATCCAGCAATCCCAATTCTGGATTTCTGAATATATCAAAAAGAACGGAAAGCAGATCCCAAAGAGATATTTGCACACTCATGTTCATAGCAGCACAATTCACAATAGCCAGAGGTGGAAACGGACCAAATGTCCATCGGTGAATGAATGGATAAACAAAATGTGGAATACACGAACCATGGGATATTATTATCAAACTTAAAAAGGAAAGAAATTCTGTCACATGGTACAACATGAGTGAACCTTGAGGATACTGTACTCAATAAAAGAAGCCCATCGCAGAAGCACAAAGACTGTACGAGTCCTCATATAAGAGGGATCTAATGTTGCCGAATTCATAAAAACAAGTAGAATGATGGCTGCAAAGGGATGAGGGAAGGGGAAGTCAGGAGTTGTTTACTAGATACAGATGGAAAAAAATTAGAAACCTCTTTCATAATATGAATAAACTTAACATTCCTGAACTGTACATTTAAAACTAGGTTAAATTGGTAGATTTTATGTGGTTTTTTTTTTTTTTAGATTAAAAAATCTTAAATGGGGGCACCTGGGTGGCTCAGTGGGTTGAAGCCTCTGCTTTAGGCTCAGGTCATGATCCCAGAGTCCTGGGATGGAGCCCCGGCATGGGCATCGGGCTCTCTGCTCAGCAGGGAGCCTGCTTCCTCCTCTCTCTCTGCCTACTTGTGATCTCTGTCTGTCAAATAAATAAATAAATAAAATCTTAAAAAAAAAATCTTAAATGATACCAGAAATCAGTCTATTGCTACTGTTCCCGGCTAGGAAACGTAATTCAAGCACTAAATTTCAACAATTTTGCGAAAGCACTTAGTCCAGATATGATGACTCAATTCTTTGATGCCACTTGCTCTGCCTCTACTGGATCTCCACCACTCAACCCCCTCTCTCGTCCCCTACTGTCTACCAGGAGCACCTAAATACAGGGGCTTCTTGAACCCTTGAAATCGTACACAAAATAATACATTATGCAATTTTTGTCTGGTGAAACAATCCATAAAAATCATCAAATGACTGATGGTAAACGTCAGATACAAAACAAACAAACAAATAATTTATGCAAAGTCCTACAATTCAGTTCTCAGATGGGGACAGAGCTGGGACACAAACACAAGCCTGCCTTAGCCCAAACTCCAAACACTGGTTCACCCCAACAGCAAAGCAGAGGCATTCAGCCTCAGGGTATGATACAAAGGACATGAGAAGAGATCACAAGGCACCAGTCATACGCCCTGCCAAAACTGTTGGGAGGACTTAGGTGACAGACAGTGTCGGTAAAGGGCCTGGGATGGTGGAAGTATAGGGGTGGGGGGGGTGGCTCCTTCTCCATTCTTCCCCGGAAGACTCCAGCCTGATATCTTAGTGATAATTAGCTTACATTGCTGCCCTTCCCAGGAGTGTCTGCATCTTAAGTAAAAGACAGAAAGCCCTCCCGTCCTCCCAGAGCCTCTCCGCCAGGTTTTGCAGGGGAAAGAGTTCCTTGCTCCGTGTCCTGGGGAACAATAGCAGACTGGCCCTGGTTTCAGGGATAACTAATGCCTCTTAATCAGCTCCTTGCTGGGGTGAGGCCCGGGCCTGCATCTGCTCGGGGGTCTGCTTCTGCCAGCCCGCTTGGGGAGTGTCATTTAAAATCCGTCCATCTCCGAAGACAGTCTCTTGTCACATGACAGCTGAGCCCAGAGAGGCAGGATGCTACAGACAGAAGTGTCCTTTCTAATGACACATGCAGAACAGTGGGAAGCACTTGCCAGGGAAGAGGCCACGGAAGGGAGCAGTGACTAACACAGCAGCCCGGAGACCGCAGGCTCAGAGAAGGCACGGAGGCATGGCTCCCCGCCCAGGGGCAGTTAGGAGCAGCGGCTGACTCACAATGTAACGGCGTGACTCAGACCTTGTTTCCCAGTGCTTTATTCTATAATTTGTCCCGACTTCTGTTATAAAGGGAAAGTCATTCTGCATTCAGGAAGCACGATCGATCCTGGCTAATCTGGTCTATAAGGGGCAATTGAGACAGACAGGTTGCCGTGGTAACGTTCCCTGTTTATTTATAGTAACAAGTTCAAGGTATGGAAAGCAAGAGGCAGTGCTTCTCTTTGCTGTGATTCCCGAGCTGTGCTGGGAGGAGTGGGAGGTGGGGGAAAGATTCTAAAACTGTGAGATAGGGCAGGGGTTCTGCCTTCCACCCCCATTACACCTACAGTAGCCTTGCTTTCATCTCTTACATTTTAGAATTCAGCAGCTCGAAAAAGAAAAAAAAAGAAAGGAAGGAAGGAAGGAAGGGAGAAAAGAAGCCCAGAGACTGGTCATGAAGAGCACTGCACCAGGAATTACAGGACGAGGTCGCAGTCCCTTACTAGGCCAAACAGGCAGAGCCTGACACCCACGGCTGTCCCTGGCCCTCAGGGCCAGTCCTGTCGCTCTCGTGCAGACCCACGCAGAAGCCTATGCACCATTCCCAGCCTGGGTTCTAGGCTCTTCTGAGCACCGCACTTGATTCCCAGCTCTGCCTCCAGGCCTGGTTTCTGCAGGAACCACAGCCCATGGCCTCCTCCAGCAGAAAGACACGGATGCAAGCCCCAATACCCTGGAAGGTCAGACTCTCTCATTTTTGCACAGACCCTGGGGTAAACCTTCTCTTACCATCTCTCTTTAGGAAGGAGAATCTTGAGACTACAGGATGAGCTGTTATAAGATCTGCTTCCTTTCAACAATTTATCCATGTGATCAGGATGTCCTTGATACCAGAGAAGAGGAAGACGAGAAGGGAGGGAGGTGGCGGGTGGAGGGAAGAAAAAGCCTCAGCAGTAAGGGTGATATGAGAAAAGCCATAGTTGTCATTCATAGCCTTCTGTATCTAGACTCTGACTTGACACAAGCTACGCTCCAGCCGGTGGAACAGGGATGACAGTTTGGGTTCTTCCCTTTGTTGTTTTTCTCTCTCTCTGCATCCTATCTGCCATTTTGGCCTGAGGGGAAGGTGGAAGTGACCGCCACTACAGGAAGGAGGACTTAAGACTTCAGAGAGGGCTCTGCTGGACCGGAAGAAGGGGAAAGACAGCCCTTTTGGGGTTCCCAAGGGGTTCTAGCCTCCTTTGAGGAAGGAAGAGGCAAGGATTATACACGAGGACACCTCTGTGGCAAAACCCAGAGGAAAAGGGGTGGTTTTAGATGGGTTGAAGGTCGGGGGCCACCTGGGTGACTCAATAGATTCAGCGTCCAATGCTTGATCAGGTCATGATCTCAGGGTCGTGGGATCAAGCCCCACGTCGGGCTGCATGCTGGTCCTAGATCCTGCTCAAAATTGTCTCTCTATCCCTCTGTCCCTCCCCACCCTATTTGCTTGCTCGCACTCTCTCAAAAATAATAATAACAACAAAAGATGGGCTGGAGTTCTGGTCAAAAGCAGAGAGGGGCCTCTGTGTCCCACTGTCTGTCTAGAACTCCCTGGGCAGAAGCCACCAGATTGTCAAGATAGCTAGAGTAGGTGTAGCAGAGAAAGAGAGGAGGCATGGGTAGATAGGTACACACCCTGTGTTTGCCTCCAGAGAAGCTTTGACAATCAAAGCCTGTCTGATGTGTCAGGGAAGGAACCTTCCTGCCTGGAGGGCAGCTGATGGTAGTTGGTAACCTGGACAGCAGAGACTGGGATGGAAGAGAGAAGGAAGACTATAGCCAGGGCCTTAGGAAAGATCACTTCTTGCGTCAGGAATCAATCCTAGAATGATCCATGGTGTGAAGCGAGAGCCAAAGCAGGAATGCAAGAGTCAGCCAGGAGGGGTTACCCAAGTTCACCAGCCACAGCTTTTGGCAGCACTAGTCCAGTCACGTAAGCAGAGACCAGTGAGGATCCAAGGACCCCTGGGTCTAAGGATTACTCTACCCCTACACCCAGATACTCCCTGGGAGGAGGGGGGGAGCGGGGGAGGAAAGGAATCAGGGAAAGGCAGCTTAGAGAGCTTTGTGAGTAAAACTGGAACTTGGAATCGATTAAATTGTCTAGAAAAAAGACCATTTTAAAGTAGAGAGACTACAATGATGAACTCCCAACTGGTTTTCTCCCCCATCACTACCCCTCCCCCTACCAGTGCTGCCCTGGTGACTGTTCCACAACGATCTACCCAGGGAGGGAAAGAACCCTGATCCGTGGTGTTTGCCAGTTTTCTACAGTTTCACCATGGCCAATTCCAAGCTGTCAATAGAATGTTACCTAATGTGGACCTGGGAAGAGATATGCAACAGTAAATCATTCTACAGTATTTCTACCGCAGAGGGACGGTAGATGGAGGTAACTCCAAGAGCACAGGTAATAGCGAAGGCAGTAAAATAACTAAGAAGTGATGTTTTGTATATTCATTTCCTTTATTTCAATATCATTTGACTGTCAGTTTATATAGGCTATATAATTCTGTATTAATTTCTAATAATAGCTGGGATTCACAACTGGCTCCCCAGATTTACAGAAATGTAACAGTTGGCTCTGCTGGGCTGGTGTGAACCCACTCCAGCATACCACTGCCCCCACCTTACCCCTATTACCCACTCACACTGCACAGTGGAATTCACGAGGAAACCCTCTATTCAATGATAAAAGGGGGGCCATGACACAAAGCTATGGGTTATTTCCAAATCTAAAGAGAGGCTGTATTCGTTTTTGACCTACAATGCATGTCCTGAGTTTGGTCTGCCTTTTGTTCCAAGCATCTCACTGACATTTCTTTTAGTTTTGACTTAGACCTGGGCAGTCAACCTCTGCCCTAGACCCTACTCTTTGGAAGCCCCTGCTTTGGCCCTGCTTCCTCTTTGCCTCTCCTCACGGGATGAGAACTTTAGGGGGCTGGGGGGATGGTGCCCACAAGAACCTCAGGCCTCCCCTTCTAACCCATCCAACATGTATGCAGGATTCCCTTCCCCAGTGGCCCTGAGCCTGCTTCCGGAACTCTGCAGACCTCTTCCCTGGATCTGTCCTCCTGTTCTCTTGTGTCTACTCTTGTGCTCTCTTGTGCTTTTGTGGCAGTGGATAGAGAGGCAGGATGTTCAAGCTAGGATGTTTCCAGCTACATGTGCAATGCTTCTCACAGGGCTAGATGGAAGTAGGGATGGCATGAGAATGGGGTCTCTGTGTGTACCCTTGGCCTTGTCGCCATGGGCAACAATGGGCTCCGTGTTCTAACCCCCAGCTCCACGGAACACATCTTTCTTTTTTCTTGCCCCGCTCATGGCTACCAGGCCAGCTCCACAATATCACAGAAGGAGTCTCAGCCAAAAGCTGAACCTGATCCTTTCTTTGGTGTGAGAGTCTAATCAGAACCTTAGCAGAGTTAACGGGACTGCCCTTGAAGAACAGACAATGATAAGTCTTCCCCATCCTATGACAAGCTGTCTTAACTTGGCCTGCCACTCCCATAAGCCTGAAAAATCCTCCCTAATGGCTCCAGTCCCTCCTGCAGGGTGAGAAATTGAAAACTCTATTCAGTTCAAAGAGCATTTGCTGAGTACCTATTATGGGCAAGGAGACTTCGTTGGTGCTTTATGCTTAATCATGTGCAAAAGATATCAGGCTCTATCATCAGGGAATGTATCATATAATGCAGTAAAGGAGGTAGGGCCTGATGAAACTGCACATTAGAGAAACTGTAACACAGGTAGAATTTTGTCAGAATGACAGCAGGTTAAAAAGTGCATGAGAAATTGTCAAAAACTGGAAACAACCAAGATGTCCTTCAGTGAATGAGTGGGTAAACAGTGACAGGTCCATAAAATGGAATATTATTCAACAATAAAAATAGGGGTGCCCGGGTGGCTCAGTCGTTAAGCATCTGCCTTTGGCTCAGGTCATGGCCCCAAGGTCCTGGGATCGAGCCCCATGTCAGGTTCCCTCCTCAGCCAGAAGCCTGCTTCTCCCACTCCCCCAGATTTTGTTCCCTCTCTCACTGTATCTGTCTGTGTTATCTTCAAAAAAATAAAAGTAAAAATAAATGAACTGTGAAGCAGCAAAAAAATGGAAAAAGGAAGAACCTTGAATGCATACTAATAGGGCAAGAAGCCTATTGGAAAAGGCTGCATACTCTATGATTCCAACTATAGGATATTCTAGACAAGGCAAAACTCTAGAGAAAATAAAAGATCAGTAGTTGCCAGGGTTTCAGAGGGAGGGGGATGAAAATGTGGAGCACAGTAAATTTCTAGAGCGGAGACGCTGTTCTGTCTGATTCCATTGTGGTGGGAACCCGTCACTATGCATTTGCCAAAACCCAAAGAACTGCACAATATAGAGAGTAAACCTTCATGTTAACTATGGACTTCAGTTAGTAATAATGTGTCGATACTTGTTATATAATTACCGCAAACATATCACAGTGAATGCAAGATGTTAATAAAAAGGGAAACAGAAAAATAACAAGTGTTGGCAAGGATATGGAGTAATTAGAGCTCTTGGGGACTGCTGATTAGAAGGCAAAATGGTGCAACCACTATGGGAAACAATGTAGAGGTTCTTCCAAAAGTCAAACATGGGACTATCATAGAATCGAGCAATCCCAGTTCTGATGCCTGAAAGAACTGAAAGCAAAGACATGAACAGATATTTATACACCCAAGTTCATGCAGTGTCATTCACAATAGTCAAAAGGTAGAAACAACCATATGTGTGTGTGTGTGTGTGTGTGTGTGTATTATTCAACCTCGAAAAAGAAATGGAATTCTGGCATACTCTACAACATGGGTGACTCTTGAGAACATTATGCTAAGTGAAATAAGGCAGGCACACACACACACACACACATACACACACACACATACACACACACACACAAATACTGTTTGATCCCACTTATATGAGGTACTAGATTCATAGAGACAGAAAGGAGGAGAGAGGTTATTGAGAAAAGGTCGAGTGGGCAGTTAGTGTTTAATGGGTATAGAGTTTCAGTCTGGGAAGATGAAAAAGCTCAGGATGGTGGCAACTGCTATACAACCAGGATACTTAATACCACAGAAAATCACACTTAAAAATTATTGAAATGTTAAACTTTATATTATATATATTTTACCACAATATATAATAATAATAATAATAGGGGAAACTGCGCAGGGGAGGGGAGGATGTGTGAACTCTCTCTACTGTCTGTTAATTTTTCTCTATACCTAAACCTGTTTTAAAAAATGAAGTTAGGGACACTTGGGTGGCTCAGCCAGTTAAGTATCTGACTCTTGATTTAGGCTCAAGTTGTGATCTCGGGGTCATGAGATCCAGCTCCACATCAAGCTCCATGCTAGGCATGGAGCCTGTTGAACAATCTTTCTCTCCCTTGCCTTCTGCCCCTCCCCCCACATCTCTCTCTCCCTCTCTTAAAAAAAAAATGGAGTTACTACTTTTTTTAAAAAGTACATGAGAGCTCAAAGATCCCATCTAATCGAGAGCCCAAGCTCAGAAAACCTGTGGAGAGGGTAGTTTTTGAGACAAGCCTTAAAAGATGTTAGGATTCCAACAAAGGAAGATGCAGAAGAGGGAGGGAGCTACAAAGTGAGACAAGGAGGTGAGCACATGGACAGAAAAAACAAAGGGAAGATGGCTGAGATGGATAAATCAGCTAGTCTGACCGCAGTTCACAGGGATGTAGGCAAACGAAGAGAAAATATTGAGAAACATGAGTACATTCACTAATTAAACAATAATTATTTTAAAACTTGCTACATGCCAGGCCCAGTCATAGCCACTGGGACGGATCATGACAGCCTTTGTCTGCACGGAGCTCGCATTCTAGTGGAACATTCCATAGTGGTCTGGACTGCCAGGTGAACTGCTGTTTCTATGTAATCTAAGGGCAGTGGGGTTGGCGATTATTTTACTGTAATGTAAATTATGAAGTGTGCTGGCCCTTGAAGACTGTGACCCCCAGAGACAACTCCTTCTGCCTCTCTTTCAAGCTTAGTGTGAAAGTATAAAATCCTTATACTGGTGATTCTCAGATGCTGATGAGGGGCAAGGTGTTTCCCCACTCCTCAGAAATCTGAGGGGCAATCTTCCACAGACTGGATTGAAAACTAACATACCTTGAGAGATTCTGAGACATTTCTAGGAGGGAATGACATCCCCACGTGTACAACTCTCATGCAAATCAGGATTCGGTCAGAAACATAGGGACCACTCAAGGTATTTCAAGGAAGGGATTTAATTCAGGGCACTGGAGGCTTGCAGAATTGTCGGTAAAGCTGAGGAAGCAGAAGTCAGGGGAAAATGTCATTAGTGTCCAAGAAGTCTGGAATTATGGGACGTTCAGGAAGCTACCACTGAGGATCTCGGCTTCCCACAACACCCACAGAGATGAAGTGCAGGAGGACACCCAGAAGTTATTGCAAAACCCCACATCTGCCGTCCCTCAGGGCTCCAGGTTTCCCTGCTGCTCCACAGTGCTTCTCACTGGCAGAAAATCCACTGAGAACTCTGAAACCCAGGGAGGATGAGGAATCTAGTTCCCAGACTTCCAGCCTCCAATGCAGAGAACACATAGGTGGAACTAGGCATGAATGCTGGCTACCTAAAAATACCCCCTCTTGTGTGTCGAATTGTGACTCTCAAAGGATACGTTCAAGCCCTAACCCCTGGAGCCTGTGAAGGGGATTTTATCTGGAAGCAGGGTTTGGGCAGAAGTAATCAAGTGAGAGAGTTCATCCCATGTTCAAGTGGGTCCTAATCCACTGAATAGCACCCTTATAAGAAGAAGGAAATTCAGACACGGACAGGGCAGAAGGCCAAGGGAAGACAGAGGCATTGACAGGCTGAGGGAAGAGCTGCTGGCAGAGCCCAGAGGAGGCAGGCAAGGCTCCTTCCCTGGAGCCTTCTGGGGGAACAAGACCCTGCTGATACCTTAGCTTCAGACTTTCAGGTGCCAGAACTGTGAGACAATACATGTCTGCTATTTTAAATGATTTGTGGAAATCTGTTACAGCGGTCCTAGGGAACGAATACACCACCCTGCTCCTCATACACATACACACACACACACACACACACACACACACACACACACCTCAAATAAAGCCCAGTGCCCTCATGAGCTGCTGTGACAGACAGAAATCTGCTAAGGAGCAAAATTTGGGAGTGTGAAGACTGGGAGATGAACAACTATACTGTTTTGGATGGGGTTCCCCTACACTTAGAAACAGCTATCACTAGGATGCTTGGGTGCCTCAATCAGTTAAGCATCTGCCTTTGGCTCAGGTCATGATCCTGGGATCCTGGGATCAAGTCCTGCATTGGGCTCCTTGATCAGCGGGGAGCCTGCTTCTCCCTCCACCTGCCGCTCCCCCTGCTTGTGCTTTCTCTCTCTCTCTCTCTCATTCTGATAAATAAATAAAATATTTTAAATAGAGAGAAAGAAAAAGAAACAGCTATCACTGAAGGAAGCAGGAAGATAACAACCCCACTCCAAAGCCCAAGCTGGACAGGAATACCTAAAAGAAATCTTGATTTCCAGATATGGAAAGTCAGTGACTTTCTTACCCTTGGTAAATGCTGAAGGAGCTATGTATTTCTGACATAAATTGGCACACAAAGTAATTTTCATTGATTTATTTGGCATACCGCTATGCTGATTTTAAAGCAGGTAGAAAATCCATTTCAAAAAGAAAAGGGCTGTCTTCTAAAAGCATAGCTAATTACCAAATTCACGATGTTCTTGGATCAAAGTAGCTTTAGGAAAAAAACAAACAAATAAGTAGTTTTGGAGGGAAAGAATAATCTGCCTCTATTTTTCCATCTACCCCTCAAACCATAGATCCATGAATCCTTTTGGCCCACTCCTCAGACAACCCTTACCCAGACCATTTTAGCCTACTACTTGCTTCTAGGCTCACCCTTTCTTAGACAAGTTTCCCAGAATTAAACAGAAAAATCCTGGGTGTAGCATGTTGGCAGGAGGAAGGGAGAGGGTCTGTTTGGCTTTGTCATGTGGGTGGAGGAAGAAATAAGAGACAACCACCAACCTACAAATACCATGAGAATTTAAACCCTAGTTCTTAAAAAATACATATATACTAATTTTTCTGGACTGGTATCAAAGAGGCTATTCTCTCCACATTTCCCTGGGCAGTATTTTATTCCCTTAGAGTAAATCTCAGAATTACAAAATACTAAGAAGCAACTAGAATCCTAATCTTAGGAAGTCTGGACTGAGCACCCACTTTTTTGTTTTGTTTTTTTATCAGAGAGGGTAAGTAAGAAACAGAAATGAACTTTGCATATTTGGTCTCCTCTGAAAGCAAAGCTGCCTGGAGGCAGGAGACTAAAGCTCTTGACCCCTGGGATAACTTTCCAGCTGACCGTGATATGTGCTGCAATAAACCAGGGGTTTCCTCTTTGTCTGTAGCAACAGAGAAGCTCGCCTGTTGGCTAAGACCCCCTCCTCATTCGCATGGTTAGTCACGTTCAGAGTCGTTCCTAGGGGCACAAAACCTTCCCGCATTTTCCAATTACAGGAAATTTCATGTCCAAAGACTGTCAGAGGTGGGCCTTTTAGGTGGCGGGATCGTCCTACTAAAGCCTGGCGAGACTCACCGTTCTGACCTGCCTCTGGACGGCTGGCAGGAAAAGGCAGCCCACCAGGGAGCTCGCTGACACTGACGTGTTCCGCCCGAAGCTACGCTCTCAAACACCATTGCTCCGGGGCTCATCTTTATGTGACATTGATCCAGGTTTAAGTCTGGAGTGTCTGCGTTGACGCCAACCCGGGACGATGCAGAGACGGTCACCAGGCAGCGAGTGCACACTGGCAGGTTTTACCCAGAGGTGATTTCTTCTTCCTCATCAGAATTCATTACCGTCAAGATGGTAGGTCTTCTCATTAATAACCATGACAGTGACCATCCCTCCTCATTGATCAACTTATGGCTCATCCAAAAATGTCAAGTGATCTAATATGATTAGGTAGTGGCAATGCAAGTGTCTTTTATCTCAGTCCCCTTCTGGACAATTTAAAAGACAACCGCATTTTGCCTTTCATGAAGCTGAATCACCACTAGACTTTATAGGACTGTGGAATTGTAGGATGGCCCAGAGCAGGCCACTCCAAAGTGGACAACAATGGCACACTGATTATTTTGAACTGAAACTACTTGAGAAACAGGCGATGCAAGAATTCTCAGACCCTCCTCCAACCCTCTGAAAGGAGGAAATGAATCTCCCCTATGAAAAATACTTTCCCTGTGCTAAGACATAAAAAGACATTCCCCTCACCGGAGATGGAAGCTTGCAAGTCAAGAGGGCGTATGGACAAACTTTGCTACTTTCTGACATCTACGACCTAAGCCTAAATTCTGCTTAGAGTCCCTTAGTAAGTAAAGCTCCCAAACACCTGTTTTCTTTTTTTTCCCAAGATTTTATTTATTTATTTGACAGAGAGAGAGGCCAGAAGCAGGGAGAGCAGCAGGCAGAGGGAGAGGGGGAAGCAGGCTCCCCGCTGAGCAGGGAGCCTGATGCGGGGCTCGATTCTAGGACCCTGAGATCACGATCTGACCTGAAGCAGATGCTTAACCCGCTGAGCCACCCAGGCACCCAAACACCTGTTTTCCCGATCCTTTCCATGCCTCTCGAATGTATTATCTTTGTCCAAAATGTATAAAACCAGCCTGCCTTGGTCATATCTTGGGGTCTCAATATCATCACTGGACCTCTGTGCACATAATAAAACTTTTTTTAATCCTGTTAATCTGTTTCATATCAATTTAATTCCTAAACCAGCTAGACGAACCGAACCATGGTGGGAGAGAAGGAAATTCCCACCCCTTCAGAATCCTAGTGCTCAAAATGATCTCACGATGTTTTCTTGTCTCCCTTCCAGGCAGAAATGCATGCAAGCCATTTAGGAGAGCAGTCATTTCCAATCTGTAGCCACAACTATGGGGAATATCTAACGGGGGGAGGGGGGAAGCATATACATATATATCTCACTAAAGGAACAATGTCTTACTGTACTGAGCACTTCCCATGGGTATTATAACCATGCTATGCGGTATTATTGTTATTCCCAGTTTGCTAAAGTATGAATCAAGGCTGAGGAAGAGTAAATAACTCATCCAACCCAGTGGCAGAAGTGAGATTTAAACATGGGCATCACTATGGTCCCAGAGGATCCTCTACTTATGTGCTTGGTTTCTTAGAAATGGAAGGGGAGGTAGAAAGGAGGGAAGGAGTGTTGAGAGGAGATGAAATATTTTTTAATTAAAAAAAATTTCCCTAAAGCTATAATAACCAGAGAAGCAACAAGCCAAGTGCCCAGATCCCATATCTGCTTTATTCCTCCTGGGTCCTAGTCTTGGGGGAGGAGTTGAGGCCTTGGGCCAGGCTCATTCAGGACTATTTATAGTGCTGGGCTATTGGGCAGATCTCTTCCAAAGTAGGTATTTCCAGCTCTTTCCAATTCAAAACAGCTCTTGACAGCCCTGGGCAATAACTGTGTGTTTAAGTGCTTTTCTGTATCAATATCCTGGGTCTCACCGGATGCATAGATTAAAACAATATTAGTCATCCTGGTTTACTGCTTGAGTACAATAAATTAGTAGTAGTCATGCATTTTTCTCCTTTGCATTGTAAGAGGAAGAGCTTCTGTAGTCACTGATTTTTTTTTCCCCATCCCTTGGAAAGATAAAATTTAACTGTAAGAATGGCTTCCGCTGTACTTATTTTAAACATCTTCTAAGATTCTTCTTCCCCTCAATAAGAATTCTGAGATTACAGTGGGTCCTCTCTCCAACATAGCTGGTGTCATGACTTATGTATACACCATCCACCATGAGGCCCACCAGTCCCCAATATTGAAGAATCCTGACGAAGTCTGCAACCAGCTGAAATTGTTTTCCAAAGACTTGGGATGATTGAGAAAATGGCTCCAGCTGCCAAAGCCAGTCCCTGGTAAGGAGTGTGTCTTTGGTGAGAAAGTATGAGTTTGGTGGTGCAGCCTTGGGTTAACACCAAAAGTGAATTAGGGGGCGCCTGGGTGGCTCAGTGGGTTAAGAGACTTTGGCTCAGGTCATGATCCCAGGGTCCCAGGATCGAGCCCCGCATGGGGCTCTCTGCTCAGCGGGGAGCCTGCTTCCTCCTCTCTCTCTCTCTGCCTGCCTCTCCGCCTGCTTGTGATCTCTCTCTCTCTCTGTGTCAAACAAATAAATAAAATCTTAAAAAAAAAAAAAGTGAATTAGGAAGTGGAGGTGGAAAGCGAAAGGGATCAAGACTGGGAACCCCTTAAATACTATTTCTTGAGGTTTATGCTGTACTAGTGTAAGGGCCTATTCAGTCAGAGAGGCCCCACCCCGGTTGAACTGCCATTTTGTTGTAAAATTTAAATGGACTCCACCACCCCCCCCCCCAAAGGGGAACTTACTTAAAAAAAGAAGTCCCGGAAACAGTCCCAGGTAGTAACAAAGTCCAAGTAAAAAGGGTGGGTCAGGTCAGGTGGAGATACTCAATCAGTGGGGCTGCATACTGTTTCCTAGTTACCAAGGAGTATGGGCCCCACCCTTTGGGCACCTTTTGGGCGCCAATTCTGAACAAGGTGATAGGCTGGTTCAAATGTCTACTAGGGTAAATTGTAATTCAATTGGTCACCTAGCATGACTGTGCAGCTTTCTTTGTGTGTTACAATTTCATTGGCCACCTGTGTGTGGGCAGGCCCAACAGCATGGCCTTTGTTTGCTCCATAAAAGCTAGTCTGTGAAACAGAGAGGGGTCCTCCTCTCTGTAAGGGGCGGCCCCAACCGGTCTGTTTGACGGTTGGTTTATGCTTGGCGCGAAATAAAGCTTTGCTTGACCTTCGCTTTGTATCAGTCTTGCTCCTTTAATCATGGACCCATTATTGGGGGACCCAACATTTGGGGACCCAACACTAGGATGAATTTGGGGGTGGGGGAAGAATGCCAGTTGTCCTCAATTTTTCCCTTCTGGTTACATGAAATAAAAATCTCTATTAACACAAACTTTGACGGGTAACTAGTCAAACAAACGACACTAAAATGAATTTTTTAATTGTAAGAAAATATTTATTAGGGGGCACCTGCATGGCTCAGTTGTTAAGCATCTGCCTTCAGCTCAGGTCATGATCCCAGGGTAGTCGGGTCGAGCCCTGCCTCAGGCTCCTTGCCCAGCAGGAAGCCAGCTTCTCCCTCTCCCACTCCCCCTGCTTCTGGTCCCCCTTTCACTCTCTCTCTCTCTCTCTTTCTGTCAAATAAATAAAATCTTTTTTTTAAAAAGTATTTATTGAAAAAACCTTTTCAAAAGAGTGACCCAGAGTCTCACAGGACTTTACACAGTTCTTTTTAAGAGTAGAAGATAGCACCACAGGTTGGGCTACATGACCTACTTGTTATTTTCTCTGGTTTTCTAGAACTTCCAGGTAAACTTGAGATCCAGGACCTGAGAGTAGAAGTTAGCCAAATCATGGCGCCCTCAGAGTTCCTTCATGTTTCCCTTATATATTGTTTTCTTTTCCAATTACAAAACTAACATATGTTCAGTGTAGAAAATTTGGAAAACAGAAGTATAAAGAAAAAAATTACCCATAATTCCATGCTAGAGATAACCATTAACACTGGATGTCCCTCTTGACTTTTTTCTTTACACACACACACATACATACAGGTGTACCTCATTTTACTTCACCTTGCTTTGCTGTACTTCACACTGTTTTATACAAAGTGAAGGTTTTCGGCAATACTGTGCAGAGCAAGCCTCGCAGCCTCACTTTTCCAACAGCATTTGCTCAGTTCATGTCTCTATGTCACATATTGGTAATTCTCAGAATATTTCAAAGTGTCATTATTATTTTATTTCTAACAATGATCTGTGATCCGTGATTATCACTCACTGAAAGCCTAGATGATGGTTAATATTTTTTTTAGAAATTAAGCATTTTTTTAAAGATTTTATCCATTTATTTGACAGAGATCACAAGTAGGCAGAGAGGCAGGTGGGGGCGGGGGAGGGGAGAAGCAGGCTCCCCGCTGAGCAGAAAGCCTGATGTGGGGCTCGATCCCAGGATGCTGGGATCATGACCCGAGCTGAAGGCAGAGGCTTCAACACACTGAGCCACCCAGCCTCCCTGAAATCAAGCATTTTTTAATTAAGGTATGTACACTGATTTTTTAGACATAATGTTATTACACATTTAACAGACTACAATACAGTGTAAACATAACTTTTATATGCATTAGGAAACCCAAAAATTCATTGACTCACTTTATCGCAATACTCATTTGATTATATGGTCTGGAACCAAACCCTCAGTATCTGTGTGGTATGTCTGTATAGGGGCACTTTTTTTTAAAGAAAATGTTTATTTATTTATTTAGAGCGCACGCATGCAAGTGGGAACGATGGGGAGGGATGGAGGGAGAGGAACAGAGAGAATCTCAAGCAGACTACACTGAGCGTGGAGCCCCACGCACGGCTTGATCTCATGACCCTGAGATTCCAACCTGAGCTGAAATCAAGACTGATTGCTTAACCAACTGAGCCACCCAGATGCCCCTGAATATTATAATTTTTAAATAATTTGGTTTTGGCACCAAAATTTAAAAATGAAAACACTTCCACTTCCATTTTCTTATTCTTAAACACAGTTTTCTTGCCTATATACCTTTCTGATCAATTCGTAAGAGCATTTCTTAAAAAAAAAAAAAAAACACACACAAGTCAGTGTTTCGTCTTGCATTTATTTTTTAAAGTGTATTAAGTAAGCTCTACACCCAACCTGAGGCTCTAACTCATGACCCTAAGATCAAGAGCTGCATATTCTATGGAACGAGCCAGTCATGCACCCCTCAATTATTTTACAAATATGTTTCCCAATTTGTTTTGTTCATGATGCTTTATGACACCAGAAGTTTCTAATTTTTAAGTATTTAAATCAATGATTCTTGTCCTTTGTTTTCCATCTTACATAGTCCTTCCCTTCTCCACCCCAAGATTATATATTTACCTAATTTTACTTTTTCTTGTGATTTCTTCTTTCCATGGTTGATTTTTAATCAGTTAAGAATTGGTTTTGGGGGGCTCTTGGGTGGCTCAGTGGATTAAAGCCTCTGCCTTTGGCTCAGGTTATGATCCCAGGGTCTTGGGATCGAGCCCCGAGTCAGGCTCTCTGCTCAGTGGGGAGTCTGTTTCCTCCTCTCTCTCTGCCTGCTTCTCTGCCTACTTGTGATCTGTCTGTCAAATAAATAAATAAAATCTTTAAAAAAAAAAAAGAATTGATTTTGGAATAAGTCATGACTTAGGGAAGCTGTTTCCCAGGTGATTAGCCATTGCTGAAAATTCACATATGGGATGGTCTACCTTTTCCATTCTATTGTGAAATGGAACTTTGTAATATACTAACTTCTAAATATGTATTTAAGACCTATTTATAGACCTCTAAGCATTTCTTTTTTTCCCTTTGTCTATTTACCCACCAGTAAAAGAATTTAAACTATCTGATTTCATAAATTTGTTCTGACATCTGGTGAGAGATGTTCCATTATGCTTGTTTTAACATTTGTTATTACTATTCTCATTGTTTATTCTCCCACATAAACTGGAGAATCATTTTTTCTTTAAAGATTTTATTTATTTGGCAGAGAGAGATCACAAGTAGGCAGAGAGGCAGTCAGAGAGAGAGAGGAGGAGGAGGAAGCAGGCTCCCTGCCGAGCAGGGAGCCCGATGCGGGACTTGATCCCAGAAACCTGAGATCATGACCTGAGCCGAAGGCAGTCTTAACCCACTGAGCCACCCAGGCGCCCTGGAGAATCATTTTTAAGTTAAAAAATAATGTTTGGATTTTGATTAGAATTCTGTAATTAATTTATAAATTTGAGAGAATTAATATATCTAGTATCATGAGATTTATCATGCAGAAACAAAGTCCCCCATTTGTCTAGATGCTTTTAGAGTTTTGCAGTCTCTCTTTTTTTTTTAAGATTTTATTTGTTTATGAGAGAGAGAGAGAGAGAGAAAAAACAGGAGTGGGGTGAGGGGCAGAGGAAGAAGCAGGCTTCCCACTGAGCAAGGAGCCCCATGCAGGACTTGATCCCAGGACCCCAGGATCATGACCTGAACCAAAGCAGACACTTTACTGACTCAACCACTCAGACGCCCTGTTGCACCTTTATATAAATGCTTTGATTCTTCTAAGGATTTGTTCCCCCTAATTATGTAATTTATATTTTGGATGGTTATTTTCAATGTTAAGGAAACTAATAATTAGGGCTACTTTATTTTCTTATTTATCCTGAAGGGTTTTTCACTGGTATTCTTGGATTTTTCCAAGTAGTCAATTTTTTAATCCATAAGTTAATGATAATTTTGTCTCTTCCAATACCTGACCTCCCTTTTTAATGTCTAATTGCTTTTTGTCATTTCCAGAATGATGTTGAACAGTAATGGTTAGCCTTCTTGCAAATGTTTTGCTTTAACAATTAATATTCTTTAAAGGTATGATATGCAGCCCACTATTCTAAGCAATTTAGGTATTACCTCATTAAATCTAACCAGCAGCCCTTTAAACTAACTACTAGTATTATCCCCATTTTACAAGGAAAGAAACTGAGACGTGGAGACACTGAGTAACCTGTCCAAGGTCATACTACAAGTAACTGGTAGAACCAAGATTTGAAACCAGGCATTTTGATGAGCAGAGTGGTAATGACCTAGTGTGCTACCATATAACAATTAGTAGACCTTCACCTGTCATGGAGTGGGAAAGGATTTCTCTTGGTGTTTGCAGGATCTCTTGTCTCATATTGTCAACACCAACCTACATAAGACAGCCATTGGGCTCCTTAGTGTCAGGAGGAATGGTGAGATTTCGGAAGGGCAGAGGCCAGAAAGTAGCACTTTGCCAACCAGAGGTAAGGGTGCGCCATCATTATCACAATGGACAGCAAGGCCATAATGATAGTTGAAGCTGCCATGGTGCTCCTGAGGACAAGCTAGATGGTCAGCAAACAAATATACTGCTTGATCTGCATGATTGCAAGAGATTAAAAGTAGATGAGCAGAAAGCTGATGTCAGCTATGCCCATGCAAAGTCATTATCACTCACCCAGTTTCCAGACCTGAGCTAATTCTCAGATCAAGAATTGATCAGTTGAAGAAGTGGCTGGGTCCCCTTGTCATGAACTCTGCAACACCACAGTGAGCATCCGTAGTAGTGACCAGTCCTTCCTAAAGCATCAGAGCCATTCATCCCAGCAACAGCACACCAGAGAAAGGAGAATGTCCATATGACTTTTCAAGGGCTACTGGATATAGTATATGAATTGGCACTAACACTAAAATACTGTCAGCGCTCTCGCGTTACAGAGAGGGCATTGGAGGCCAAGGGATGAGTAGAGCCTGGGCCCAAGTCTGTCTCACTGTAGATCCACTGTGTTCATAGACCCTTTCTAGGGCCATTTTCCTAGTTCTTGAGTGCATAATCTGGACAAATGATGTACTGGTAGAATCTCATACTGACTACCTGACCTGTGGAGTAAGAGCCCTGTGCTAGTTATTAAGTCACTGTCTCTCAACTTCAACACCACTCTCCTTCAGTGTTCTGCTCTGGGAGGCTGGGGCTGGGATTCTGCAAACCAGATTTTTCTTTCCAAAAATGCCCTGTATAGGACTCTGCTAATACGAGATACTAGTGGGATATTCCCAACAGCATCACCTTAGTTTCATTCCTCACCCTGGCCTTGGCAGTTTGCTACCATCACAGCCATTGAATCTAGTCTGCAGTGTGTCCCATGCCTGCAGCACCCACCTCACAGTGGTCCTCAAATACACCAGCCCAGCTGGCCAGGAACTCCTCACTGCTCTGGACCACAGCCTCTTGGACCCCTCCAACGAGCTCAGAGCCACTGGGACAAGGATATGTAGTAGCCCCTTCTAGAGACCTGAGTTTTGGCTTCTACTCCAAGCTTTCAAGGGGAAACTATTCCAGCTTCTTCCCCTGTCCCTTCAACAATCACAATGGTAGCTGCTACCTGCAGGTTCTGAAGGACCTTAGTGTTCTCTCTATGCCTTTCCAGTTTTTCTTTTTTTAAGATTTTATTTATTTATTTGTCTGAAAGAGAGAGAGAATGAGACAGCACACAAGCAGGGGGAGTGGCAGGCAGAGGGAGAAACAGGCTTCCCGCTAAGCAAGGAGCCCGATGAGGGGCTCGATCCCAGGACCCAAGGCATCCCATGCCTTTCCAGTTTTTCAGTAACTACTCAACAGTTTTTTGCATTAAATTCTGTTAAAATAACATATGTGGTATCCATCTCCTGCCTGGACCCTGACATACATTGTAGGAAAAGCTGGTGAAAACCTTGACATTGGCCCCGTCTGCCACTGAGAAGATGATCAGAATTACTGCTCTCGGGTAGGTAAAATGGCAGGGATTAGGGTTGCTCTCAAAGACTTAAAGGAGGCTAAGATCGTGGTCCCCATCACATTTCCATTTAGTTCACTAGTGTGTCCCCTAGAAAAGCCAATTGGATCATTCGGCGGATGGAGGACTACCAAACCCTCAGACCAAGTACTAACTCTAAGCATAGCCACTGTTCAGATGCAGTATCTTGATTTATGACAACAGATCAAAGTAGCCTCTGGCACTTGGTATGAGGCTACTGAATTGGAAAATGTGTTCTTTTCAACCCCCACTAGAAAGAAGGAAAACTGAACAGTTTGCTGTCACTTGGAACAAAGAGAAATATGCATTCACTGCCATGTCCTCTGGGCTATGTTAACCTCTCTGCTCTATGTCACAATAGAGTTTAACAGGATCTTGATCATCTGGATAGTGTGTGAAAGGTCTTATGGGTTCATTATACTAATGACATCATTGATTCATGCTCAGGGAGCAGGAAGTGGATGCAAGGATCAGACACATGTGGATGAGAGAGTGGGAGGTAAATCTCACAACCAACCAAGGCTTTGCCTTGATCAGTAGTTTTCAGGTGGGACAGTGGTCTGGGATGTGCCATGTCCCTCCAAGGAAAGAACACACAAACGTACTTTGTACCTCCTACCGCTAAGAAAGTGAGACAATGTTTAGCAGAATCTTTCAAATGTTGAAGCCTACACTCATCACACTTGAATATTCTTCCAACCCATTAGTGGGTCAGAAGGCTGTTGGTTTTGAGTGGGTGTTATGGACTACACTGTGTCCCCCAACTCTGAACCCCTAACCTTCAGTACCTGAGAACATGGTTAATCTTGAAGATAGGGCCTTCAAAGAGGTGATTAAGATAAAATGAGAATCACTAGGGTGGGGCCCGAATGCAATCTAGCTGATGTGTTTATCTGAAGAGGAATTGTGGACATATAGAGAGACACCAGGGGTTCACACATACAGAAGAAAGGCCAATTGAGGACAGAGGGAGAAGGTGGCCGCCCGCAAACCAAGGAGGGGGGCCTCAGAAGAAAGCAAACTTACTGAAACCTTGATCTTAGACTTCTAGCCTCCGGAACTGTTAGACAATATATTCCTGTCATTCAAGCCACCTAGTCCATTGTGATAGGTGATAGCAGCCCCAGCAAACAAATACAGTGGCCTGGGGCAAGGGAGAGCTCTGGAGCAGGTCCAGGTGTCGTGAGCAGAGGATCTCACGGTGCTAGCCTCTGTAGAATCTTTGACAAGTCTTTTTTTTTTTCAAGATTTTATTTATTTATTTGACAGAGATCACAAGCAGGCAGAGAGGCAGGCAGAGAGAGAGAGAAGCAGGCTCCCTGCTGAGCAGGGAGCCTGATGCGGGGCTCGATCCCAGGACCCTGAGATCATGACCTGAGCCAAAGGCAGAGGCTTTAACCCACTGAGCCACCCAGGCGCCCCGACAAGTTTTAATAGGAGAGTCACACTGCAGACCCCCGAAGGTCTGGGGCAAGCCCATGCCATCAGCAGCAGGGAGCCTTTCCTTACAAAGCAAGCAGCTCCTGAATGCTTCTGAGGCCACACAGTGACTGAGCCCCCAAGCATGGTACACCGAGTGACCACACAGCCAGCGCCACCTTTGATGGTTGGGTCTTATCAGACTTCCCAGTCGGTAAGGGTTGCGGAAAAGAAATATATCATAACCTGGGACTTAGACCTATCCAAGGTCAAAGTCTAGGTTACTCCACCAGAGAAGCAACCTAAACCTGCCAAAGTGCTGGCTATGGAGGGGCTTCAAACAAAGGGTGGGACAGAAGGACGATGGAAGGTGAACATCTTGGCACCAACTGTAACAGTGGCCAGTGAGACTCACCATTCTTCCCGGTGTAGGTTTTTTTCTTTTTCCTTGGGACCTTGAAGAATCAGTGATAAGGTAAAGGAGCCTAACATGGGGCTCAGGAAATGTGTGTGGTACAAAGTCTGGACTGTAGTAGATGCTGCTGGTGGCCTGGCCAGACCCCTCACTCTTAAAGCTTCAGAACATATCACCTCCTCCCTGTCAGCACCTAGATTTACTTGTCTGGAGATTTTCTGGCATACAGAGCAACTCTACTCCTTTGTACAACATCCAGATGTGCCAGGGGAATTACACCATGCCCCCAGGAGCCACCTGTAATAAAGGATGGGAGATGGTGTATAAATGTCTCAGTTCCCTCACCTCTCAGGTAGGATGATTCTGAGGTCCCTGTTTTAGACAGACACTCGGAATTCCCCAGAAGGATTACACTCCAGTGACCTGCAGTGCTGTCTTGCTTGATAAGAACTTTTATTTACTGCAATCTCTTCCCTGGGTTACTTAATCCTCTAACACCCCTTCCTATGGTCATTTTCAAAGTAAATGATTTGCTCTACTGTTTCAATGTATGCTTCTGTGGGAACCCAAGCTAAAACAAGACACTGCACTTATCAAAATGCAGACAGTCTCTTTCTCCTTGTTGTCCCAGTTTGCGCTCTCTTCTGTGTGCACAAAAATGAGGTAGGGATAGGAAAAGAGAACTTGGGCCACTTAACAGTCAACCTTGCAAGGTTAAGCAACTTCTCTATTTTCCTGGGGAATATGAACCCTGGGTGTCTGTCTAGAGGCAGCAGAGAGTGGAGGATACCTTGGTTCCCCACATTTTTCAGTTGTCACTCTTGCATGATCTAAAACCTGGGTGTGTCACAATCATTCCTTCAATCTACTCCACTTGCTTTTATAGGACGAGAAGGGATTCCTCCAAGACTCTAGCATTTGCCACCAGGTTCCTTCTGTCATCATTTTAAATTTCCACATTTTCCCTGCCTTCATTTTCTGTACGAGAAACATTTTAATGGGGGTGCCCGTGTGGCTCAGTGGGTTAGGCCTCACCTTCGGCTCAGGTCATGATCTCAGTATCCTGGGATTGAGCCCCGCATTGGGCTCTCTGCTCAGTAGGGATCCTGCTTCCCCCTCTCTCTCTGCCTGCCTCTCTGCCTACTTATGATCTCTGTCAAATAAATAAATAAAATCTTTAAAAAAAAAAAAAGAAAGGAAAAGGAAACATTTTAATGAAAATACACATTTTAATGAATGTTGAGCAGTGCTGCTGGCCATACGATATTCTGATCTGAAGTTTTCCATCTCAAGAAGCAGTGAAGTGATAAAAGGGAAGATGGAATTCTAGAGATTCATGGAGGTCATTTTCCTCAAATGGGCCATCTTTCCATGGAGAGCCACAGTAGACATACACTGTCACCAGTAATAAGCAGAATTAGGAACAGTACTGGAAACTCACATCCTCATTAGCATGGTTCCTCAAATGATTCTGAAGAAAATTATTCATGAGGCACATGAGAGAAAGACAGAGAAAGAGAGAGAGAGAGAGCTGGGTCTACATTTCAAAGAGAGCTTCAGTTATAATTATTTCTCCAGGGACCTAAACTGGCCATTCAGTGATGCTTGGAATATTTTGAAAATTAGAAAACTATATCATTTGAAGTGAGCATTTCCAGCTATTTCATTTCTACAAGTGACATTTTAATGGCCAAACCATCACAGTGCTATAGTAAATTCTGGAAGTGCAGGGGTTACTTTCCTTTGGGGCTAGGTCATGATTGGAGTGATTTTTCACTGTTTAAGTTTCATTATCATCTTGGTGACACTTCTTATAATAATAACCTTGCTTTGTTCACCATCTTGTCATATTTATCTTTCTTGACCAGATGCCATTCACACTACCACCCTGTCCTAGTAGCTAGTCAGCGCTGACCTTTGCAGCTATTAAACCCCAGGGAGCTAATAAGCAAGCCACACCAACCCTAATTAGCTATTTCCAACAGCTGAGGGAGAAAAGCAGTTCTCAGGGATCTTTCTATCATAAAAATTGAGAGAAAGTTAACTTAAGCTGGAAAGGAAAAACCAAAAAGGAAAGCACCTTGGAAAACCCAAGAAGCTTCTCAGCCAGACAGAAGTCCTATTTTAGCACTTCCAAAGCCTTCCAGTGTGACTCTAAACACTTATCTGGAGACGATGATATTAGTTTAAAGATTCAAACACATATCCAGTGTGATGCTTCCAAAAGGTGCTAGGAGCTGAAGAATCATGAGACCGTTTAAATGAGCTGGGCTAGCAAACAAGACACGTTGCGCATTTCAGTATAAAACATTTGGGTCATCTAGACTTCTAATCTTCCTGAATCCTCCATTTAATCTGTCTGGAAATATGCTTTGAAAGCAAGTCATAATTACATCTTTTTATTTAGCAATGAAAATCCCATGGAACGGTGTTTATTTAATTTTAATGAGCACTAAGATTACCTAGAGGGGTCATCTCAGGCCTCATATGGTCTAATATGGGACACTAAGAATCTGTATTTTAAACAATTATGGACCAAGTTTATCCCAAATTCTGCTTTCAAAAGTTTCAGTGAGGGGCACCTGAGGTGGCTCAGTCAGTTGAACATCTGACTCTTGATTTCTGCTCAGGTCATGATCTCAGGGTGGTGAGACGGGGTCCTGCACTGAGTTCTGCCCTCAGTGCAGAGTCTGCTTGGGATTCTCTCTCTCCCTCTCCTCCTGCTTGCTCATATGCTTGCTCTTGCTCTCTTGCTCTCTCTCTCTCTCTCTCAAAAAAAAAAAAAAAAAAAGTAGGACACGTGGGTGGCTCAGTCTGTTAAGTGTATGACTTTGGCCCAGGTCATGATCTCAGGGTCCTGAGATCCAGACCCAAGTTGGGCTCCCCACTCACCAGGGAGTCTGTTTCTCCCTCTCCCTCTCCCTCTCCCTCTGCCCCTCCGCCTACTCAAGTGGTCACTCTCTCAGTCTCTCTCTCAAATAAATAAATTTTAAAAATACTAATTCCAATAAGTAAATGTCAAAACATAATTGTAAGGGGAGATTGGGTGGCTCAGTTGGTTAAGCATCTGCCTTCAGCTCAGGTCATGGTCCCAGAGTCCTAGGATTAAACCCTGCATCTGGCTCCCTGCTCAGCCAGGAGCCTGCCTTCTCCCTCTCCCTCTACTGTTTCCCTTGCTTTTGCTCTCTCATTCTGTCAAATAAATGAATAAAGTCTTAAAAAAAAAAAAAAAAGAATTGTAGGTAATACTGCTATAAACATGAGGACGCATGGATCCCTGTGAATTAGTATTTTTTCAACTGGCCCTTTTATATCCTTACTGTTTTTGATGTAAAAAAAAAACTGTCTCCAGAACCAAGAAGACAAATTTATCCGCTGAGTGCCTAATTTGCATAAAACTGTTAAGGTTACGACAGGGAAGTGAGCAGTAGAGGGAGACATCCCTCTTTCCTTAAGGAAATAGGAGAAGTTACCGCACCTCATCTCCATGAAACCAGGAAAGGGCAGTGAGATTCTAAATCAGTCCCTGACATTACAGAGATCCACACAGGTGACAACACCTGCAGAGGGCTTCATGAAGGCAGCAGAGACACTGGAACTTGACTTGGGATTAGAACTGGATAGGATTAGGGGAAAGAAAGAAGAGCAATTACCCAATATCTGGAATGAATAGACACATCAGAAGTCTAAGCCAGATGCCTCAGATTCCACCAACTGACCCACTTTATAGAGAGACATTGGTTTGCAAGTAGCTTTAGAAGTGAAGAACTTGGAAGAGATGTGAGTACTAGCATCACAACCCTCAGAGTGAGAAAAAGACAAGTAGGGGCGCCCGGGGGGCTCAGTCGGCTAAGCATCTGCCTTCATTCGGCTCAGGTCATGATCCCAGGATCCTGGGATCAAGTTCCACATCAGATTCCTTGCTCAGCAGGGCGCCTGTTTCTCCCCTCCTCTTCCCCTCTCCCTTGCTTGTGCATGCGCACTCTCTCTCTCTCTCTCTCTCTCTCAGATAAATAAATAAAATCTTTAAAAGAAAAAAAAAAAAAAGAGAAAAGTAAATAGCCGGGATGAGGATGAATCCGGCTAGCCTTGAAACCAGTGTCTGGGTCTAGCGCTGCCTGCGGCACCACGTGGATCTTCCATGTAACCTCACTGTGGCTTGGTCTCCTTGCTCCCTGTTCCTCCAAGATGCCGCCAACAGTGCTTATCTCCCGAAGATCTCCCTGAGTTCTGAATAAATGAGAGAGGTACCTGCAAAGGACCGCGGAGTGACCCATAAAAAGGAAGTTTGCGAATTTACCGAAACAAGAGTAAACAGTAAGGGTAACCAGTAACTAGAGGGAAGAGCTCCCTTAAAGAGTGCAGCCACTGTAGCTGACAGAGCCTGAGGCAGTCCGCAAGCTGGGATCCAAAGAGAAAGTCCAGCGCTCCACTCCCTGGGACCAGCCACCTGAGAGGAAGGAGGCCCCACGAAGAACCAGAAACAGAAGCCCGAGATGCCAGTGAGAGATTACAAAAGCAGTAATTTCTCAATATCTTAAAAGGCCTCAAGACAACCCTCTAGTCAAACTGTAGAGAGACAGGATTTGTCTGATAGCCAGTGGTTAAAAGGGACTTTAATGTTTGCTGCCAGCCTCCAACTCCCCACAGAGAGGCCTTTGCTTTTCCCTGTATGCACAGGATCATTTCCATCCAATCAGACTTAATCCCTATCCCCACCCTACCCCTATCTGGGAATACAGATCCGAAAGTATTTAGGAAGCCAGGACAAAAATGATCATACAAGTACTTTTATAAGAAAAAGGCTGTGTGAGGGGCATCTGGGTGACTTGGTTGGTTAAAACGTCTTATTCTTGATTTCTGGTGTTTTTTTTTTAAGATTTTATTTATTTATTTGACTGAGAGAGAGAGTGAGGGAGCACAAGCAGGGAGAACGGGAGAGGGAGAAGCAGGCCATCCACTGAGCAGGGAGCCCAATGCGGGGCTTGATCCCAGGACCCTGGGATCATGACCTGAACCCAAGGTAGTTGCTCAACCAACTGAGCCACCCAGACACCCCCTACTCTTGATTTCTGCTCAGGTCCTGATCTCACAGGTCATGAGATGGAAGCCCCCTCCCCCGCCTCCAGGCTCAGTACTCAGCCAGGAGTCTGTTTGAAGATTCTCTCCCTCTCCCTCTGCCCCTCCTCCCAACTCAAGTTTGTGCATGCAGACACACGCAATACACTCTCTCTAAAAATAACGAGATAAATCTTAAAAAAAAAAAAAAAAAAAGACTATGTCTCCCAAAGTAAATCTCAAAGAGGGTATATCAAATAAGAAACTTTCAGATTTTTCTTTTAATCTTAAGCCCAAAACATTTTAAAAGCTATTTTTTGGAAATAAATCTGAAGAAGAAAGCCATAGACTGTAAGATGGTGTTATCTGTCATCAGTTTAGAGGTTATCTCCTTTGAATTCCTAGCTTGCAACTGGGTATTTTAACCAGGTGAATGCTGGTAGCTGGGTTAATTATATCTTTAAGCAGAGAAACACTCAGTATGTGTAGACATTTCGTCCTCCATTTATCCTGGTAAATCTTTTTTTTTTTTTTTTTAGATTTTATTTATTTATTTGACAGACAGAGATCACAAGCAGGCAGAGAGAGAGAGGAAGCAGGCTCCCCGCTTGAGCAGAGAGCCCGATGTGGGGCTCGATCCCAGGACCCTGGGATCATGACCTGAGACGAAAGCAGAGGCTTTAACCCATTGAGCCACCCAGGTGCCCCTATCCTGGTAAATCTTATTGGCAATGAGATCCATCAGGAATGGCTTGACAGGTTCTTGTAGTGTGGATTCCACCTACGTATACATTTCTGGATGGAGCCAAAGACTCTGGGCTTCCAGCAGAAGACCTATCCATAAATCGTCAGTTGACCAGCTGATGAGCTGTGGCCCAGAGCACTCGGGACTTAGGGTCTTCACACAACTTTATCAAGCTGCCTGCTAATCTCAGGGCCAAAGAGGGAAGCCCCAGACTAAAGACTGATGCTTATTCAATCATTGATTTGCTCACTGAGCATCCGGGCATGTGCTCTATATCTTGCATTTTGCAACATGCTGGAGACACCGTGGTAGACAAGCTGTATGAAAGACTTGGCGCTTTGGGGCACCTGAGTGGCTCAGTTGGTTAAACCTCTGCCTTCAACTCAGGTCATGACCCCAGGGTCCTGGGATCAAGCCCCGCATCCATCGGGCTCCCTGCTCAGCAGGGAATCAGCTTTTCCTCCGTCTGCCCTTCTCCCGTTGCCCATCCTCCCTGCTTTGCTCTGCCTCTCACTTGCTCTCTCTCTCTCTCTCTCTCTCTCTCATAAATAAAATCCTTTTTAAAAATTAAAAAAATAATAAAGACCTGGTGCTTTACCCAAAGGGCAATAGGAAATCACTAAAGGATTTCAGGCTCTGTCAGTCAGAATAAGGTAGATTCTGCTGTAGTAACAAAAATCTCAGTGACTTAACCCAACTAAAGTTTCTTTCTCACACACACAAAGTCTTCTGTGAAGGTCTGTCAGCTCCCCAGGGCAGATTCTTTCCAAGAAACAACTTGGGGTCCCAGCTGATGGAGGCCCCACCGTTTTGTAGTGCATCATCTGAAACATGAAACCCCCACAGTAAATACAGTAGAGGAAGAGAAGCTGGAGAATCATAGAGGAGTTTGCCACTGCCTCAGCCAGGAAGTGACATGTCAGTTCATCAGCAGAATGATTCACAAGGACCCTTCAAAGTTCAAGGGGGCTGAGAAGTACAATTTCTCATGTGTCCAGAAAGAGGGACATGGAAATGGATTGGATGAACATACAGCTTTTTCTCTGTCACAGTTGCCAAACAGTAAAAACTACCAGATGGAAAGAAGCATTTCTGGTTATCAGACCCTCCCATTTGAGTTTTGAGTGGAACAGTTCTCTTTTTTTTTTTTTTTTAAGAATTTTATTTATTTATTTGGCACAGAGAGAGAGATCACAAGTAGACAGAGAGGCAGGCAGAGAGAGAGGGGGAAGCAGGCTCCCCACCAAGCAGAGAGCCTGATGTGGGGCTCGATCCCAAGACCCTGAGATCACGACCCGAGCTAAAGGCAGAGGCTTAACCCACTGAGCCACCCAGGTGCCCCTTGAATGGAACAGTTCTAAACATGGTAGATCTAGAGCTGAGGATGCCACTCACTCTCCCCCCACCTCTGGAGATCTGGCAGATGAATTGCCTACACAAAGATGTGTAGGTAAATAAAAATGGAGTGTCCAGTTATCAATCACTGGGCAAGCTGAAATACCTCAGCACAAAACTCAGTCAGAGCCAGAAAACATCTTGGGCTGGAGGTTGCAATGGATTTCAGTCTTCTTTGTTTTCCTTCCCCAAACCTAAATCTTGGAAGACAGTGAATGTGAACCAACCCCAACAGCTGCACGGACAACAGCAGCAAGCATGGCTCACCCAGCGGGATGAAGTCCCAACAGAAAGAACCTGGGAGGATAGCCAGGGGCTACAGATGGTGAATGTGCTAAATTCATGTTGGCAGGAATGGAGTAGAGTCTAAAGGAAGAAAAGAAAGATTGGGATCTGAACCATGCTTTTAAGGCACAGGTATCTATGGCCAGTTGGCCGTCCTGGGCACTGACCAATCAGACTGGCAGCAAAGGAAGATCATGTAAAAGAAGGAATGGAAGTTGACCCTAGAAGTAGTCTCTCCTATTCTTTGAGGGAAGAGATGGGGTAGAAGTTTATTCCTCTGTGGATGGAGGCCAAAATAGAAGGGGAGGAAGGGAGGAAGAAAGAATGAGAACAGTTTCTCTCCTAACAAAAAGTGGGTAATTTTTCAATGCCAGTTTGTGATGCCCTTGTTAGGTTAAATTCCTTCTCCTATGGGAACTCAACAAGGCCATCGTACCCATGGCTGCTCTCCTTCCCCATCAGTGCAGCAGCCTTGCCCATGAAAGGCTGACCATCTGGAAGATTCTGGTCCTGGTTCTGTCATGAATCCAAGGGCTCTACATTTAGACGTCCAAAGGAAGCAAAATGAGATTGGGTCTTGGAGCTTCTCATCTCTGTGTCTCCAGAACCTAGCCCATGGGGTATGTATTAGATCATCAATACAGCATGAGCCGAATGAATGAAGGACCACTGGAAGAGAATTATTTCTGTCTCAGCATAGGAAGGTTATGTTCTCTGGAGTCTCAGATAATATTTTCCTGGTGGAAGAACTCCCTGCTGTGCAGCTGACTGTTGGGCCAACAGTCAAAGCAACCTGGGAAAGGCATCTTCCTGGGACCCCTCAGGCCTGCCTCTAACCCAGCTTGCAAGACAAAGGTATTCCATGGCCTGGGAATGGCAGCAAGATTAGAATCTCAACTCTAAACCCTATCCCGCCCCTGGTCTAAGCTCTCTTCCTCCATGAAGCCTCCTCTGATTACTCCAGGGCTTGGGGAACTTTGAACTCCTACTCATTTTCATCTGCTCTGTCCATGTAGGGTTTTGGTTTTTTTTTTCCCTTTCAGAGGTTTTATTTTTTAATGTAATTTCAATTAATTAACATAAAACGTATTATTGTTTTCAGAGGTAGGGGTCAGTGATTCATCAGTCTTATAGAACACCCAGTGCTCATTACATCATGTGCCCTCCTTAATGTCTATCACCCACTTACTTCATCCCCCCACCCCCCTCCATGTAGTTCTAATTATATTTTACCTATGGCCTGTTGCTATTATTAGGTTGTACCTATGGGGTTTTTTTTTTTTATGTTTCTGTATTTTCTCTCTATAACTACAGTTAATACTTCTTGGTATCTACCAAGATGCATAATACATGGCAGGCATTTAATAAATATTGGTTGAATAATAAGAATAATATGAACTTCATAGACTGTTTCTTGCACATGGAAAAAGTACATTATACTACTTAATTCTCAAAAAGAGGTAATTGTTACTATCCTCATTTTGGGTGAGAAAATGTAGTTAAATAAGTAACTTGTCTAAGTTCATACAGTCATGGTGAAGCTAAGCTTTGAACCTACATCTTCTGACCCCAAAGCTTACAGTCCTAGCCATTCTGCAAATGGGTGGATAGAAGGAAAGATTTCCTGCTCGAGATATTTTTACAGGGTTTTCTCTAAGTCCAGGCAGAAATCAGTTCTCCCAGTTTCATTAGTCAAAGGGAGATGCCCACATATCCGTGACGGGAAGCCCACAGGATGGCAAATACCGATACAGTCACTGGACTTAATTTACCATAAACGTCATCCCGCGTCAGGACCGCTCAGAAGCTGGCCTGAGCCACAACAACCCGCATTTCCCAATCTAGCGGTCAAGGAAAAATATTTTTAAAGTCCCAAATCGTTATAATCAACTGAACTAGTATCTACTAGAAACTATATATATATCACTTCTCAGCCTTCTGGCTAAGATCCAGCGTCGTATCTAATAGAAACTATAAAGCCGAATACTGTTGGAAAAAAATAAATAAAAACATGTATCTTGTGTGGTTAACGAGTGCTTCTGCGTTCAAAAGAGCCATGATTTTAGCTCCCTCCACATCTAGGGTCAGTCTCTTCCCTGCCCTTTGCTTCACACGGCTGAGAGCTCCCAGAATTCACTGGCTGGAAGGCCAGAGACCCAAGTGGCTGCTGCCCACGTCTCTGTGGCAGGGGCAAGAGCACCCTCATAGGTGAGGGCCCATCCCTCGGGGGCAGGAAAAGCCCGATGCCTTTCAGAAGGGTAACAGCATCCATGTGGGGGCTGACGGTTTCCAGCCGAGGGAGCTGTCTGGCCTGCTGATCCGTCCACAGCAGAAGCCGGGATGAAACAGCCGGCTTCCTGGTGGGTCTCCTCAGTGGGCCTCGTTGGCCCACTACGCACAGCAAGGCGAGGCTCTGATGAGGGAATTCGGCCTCTTTTCCACACTGCAGGCTCCTTCTTGGTGAAACTCAGACCTATTTCTAGACCCAAATGAACTTTTGCACTGAGGCTCATTTTCACTTCTTCACCTGGTCCCAAATCAAGCAGGCCCTCCACTCTGAGGAACACTCTGTCTTCACAGGAGAAGCTCCCTGACAGTCCGGGCCAGCCTCCCACAGGCCTTCTCAGCAGATTCCTGGCAAAATCCAATTAGCCCTATGTATGTATGTCATACATACATATGTACATATGATGTACGTATGTATGACAAATCCAATTTGCCAAATCAATTTTGGCAAAATCCAATTAGCCCCATCATATGTATGTATGTATGACCTACATCATACCTATGGCTAGAAACAGCTGTTCAGATAAATCTCAGCCTAAAAGGAAATGGTGTCTTTTCAAGCAAGGCAACAGGGGCAAACTCTTTCTGGATTCCTGACAATAATATTTTAAAGAATGCAATCTTCGTCTGTATGCTAGAATACAATAGACGTCACCAGAGTGGGCCTGACGACTCATCCAGCCCGGTCAGATGGGAGATGAGCCAAGGAAGCTCACAGTTCTACTTCAGAGGAATTAAATTCTGATTTGCAGAAAAATTCAATTGTGCTTTCATCCCAAAGCAAAACATAATTAGAGGACTTTCATTATCTACTTGCATGCCCAAAGCCAAGGAAAGTGCCAAGTTAATAATTCCCTCTCTCCTTTGGAGGTAGCTTGAGGCGGCGTTTCTGCCATTACACCATCTTTCATTTTAAAACTCAAAATGGTGGCTCAGTTTTTCACTAATTATGGGACAGCTGCTATTAATCATGAAAGGGAAACAGTATCAGAAACTTTGTTTTTCAGATTTAAAAAAAAAACGAAAACACAATTTTTCAAATAAATTGCCTAAAAAAATAAAATAAACTAAGGTTCAACAGCACAGCTCAAGTCATATACGAAGATCTGCTCTCTGGAAACACTGGGTCTTTCAGTGTCTCAGACTCCATTGTGCCTAGAACTCGATCTGTCCCCCCCCACTGCGCCACCCTCTGTGCCTCCCAGGGCGAGCACTTTCTCCTCCATCTCAACATCTCTTTCCTTATTATATGCTTTCGTGCAACTGCGCACCCCTTTTACACAGCACTTACCAAAATTTAAAACAGTACATTTCTCTTTGCATTTATTCGACCAACATCTCTCTCCCCCACTGACTGTCAACCTCCTGAGGGCCAGGGTCCCCCTCCCGCAAATAACACCTGCTGGCGGCTTGCCACTCTGTCACCACAGCCACAACAAAGCCATTTGTGACAATAAAAGATCGGTCTTTCCCAAACATGAACACATGATGTTTGTACATACAGACTAACACTATACTATCAAATCATAGAAATTAACTGGCTAAGTGTTCAGTTCTTCAGTGATATCTGCAACCATAATCATTAGCCCCAGAACAGCAGAGCCACACCAGGATAAAACAGAATCACCCACACGACTTCTCAAGCAAGGGAGCATCTCCGAGATTGCATTGTGCCTCGAGAATGTTAAGTGTGTCCTTACCTGTAGCTCTTAATTGCTTCAATATCCAGAGACCTCTGACGACAAGAGGAGTCAGTCAAGTAAACAAGGTCGCTGTAGAAAATCCCCAGGTAGGATCTGTAATAAAGGCATCAGAGTGAAAACATGTATGAGCTTCTGCCCCCCTCTTTTTCTTAAGATTTTATTTATTTATTTGACAGACAGAGATCACAAGTAGGCAGAGAGGCACGCAGAGAGAGAGGAGGAAGCAGGCTCCCCATTGAGCAGAGAGCCCGATGCGGGGCTCGATCCCAGAACCCTGAGACCATGACCTGAGCCAAAGGCAGAGGCTTAACCCACTGAGCCACCAAGGCACCCCCTGCCATCCCCCTCTGACGCAGATTTTCCTGTGCCAGATACTGGGCAGGCTTCATCCCTGACAATATTGAGAAGTAGGTAAAATGTGGGTTCCATCATCCCACCTCCTTCCAGCAACCCTTCCCTCTCACCTTTTCACAGACTCTGTTCATCCTTCCTCTCTGAGCTCAGTGCTTGGTCCCCCCCACCCTACTCACCCTCTGCCTAACCCACTCCCCTGGCCACTAACTAAAGCTCTCACTCTCCATCACTGCCCAGGTACTGGGCCTCATCCTCTTCTAACCTCTCCTGTAACACCCACTGGTTCCTAGGAAACGAAGCCTTGACCAGATGTCAATAATTAACAGCAAGCTAAGTAGTATTTGAGTCACAAGCAATATCACCCCCAAAAGGTAATTTTGTTAATTGTGCAATATCAGGCATCAGTTTTGAGTTATAATGTACTCCCAAATTAGACTAAACTCAGACCTAATTTTCCTATACATAAAACAGCTTCACCAATCCCAGAGAAAATGTCCTCTGGTGCAACAAATCCCAAGAGACTGGAACTAATCATTGTTTTTCTTCTGAATTTCCAAGACTCTTTTGCAGCTGTAGAATACCCTGAGAAGATCTACCAATGAAAAACAAAAACAAAACACCTGCCTGTGTCCTCAGCAACTCCCTCTATTCCCCCCACTCCTGAGATTTATCAGCTCAAACTATTTAAGAGCACAGTGGAGGCTTCTCATTTTTATCACCGTAATATACTTCTGAACTGAAAGGGTGCAATACAGCAAAAGAAAAAAAAAGAGAGAGAGAGAGAATTGGCAGTCAGCATTATGACTTCTGGAAAAACAGAAGTCACTGCTGCTCTTTTGGTTGGGTGTGGTTCTTTAATCTGCTTCTGACATCTTTGAAGCTGAAGTCCATTTCAGACAGCGGAGAACAGGGTTCATGCAAGGTCGGATGCATGGCTCCCCTCTGAGCCGCCAGGAGTGGCTAGATATTCAGTGCTGTCTCCGTGAGAGGGGCATCGGGGAGCACATCGTCCTTCTCCCCCTCCCTGTCTGCTCCCCGTCCAGACTCTCATCTGCAGCAACCTCCTGCCCAATGTTCTGCCACCAGGCTGGGACCTCTCCCATCAGTCCTACTCACTCATGACCAGCATGATCTGTCTGAACACAGCAAAGGGCCAGCACATTAGAGGGTCTGAGTAGATGTCTACTTGTTGAGAATAAATGTGAATGGATAAAATCTTGCAACAAAGCCTGAGCGCTTTCTTAATCTGGGAGCATCCAACAGCTCAACAGAGACAGTGGAAGAAGGAGCCGCCATTTTGACCCAGACGTTCATAACAACAGCATCATGTTTTTGTCTTTTTTTTAAGATTTTATTTATTTATTTGAGAGACAGAGATCACAAGCAGGCAGAGAGAAAGGAGGAAGCAGGCTCCCCGCTGAGCAGAGAGCCCGATGTGGGGCTCGATCCTAGGACCCTGGGATCATGACCTGAGCCGAAGGCAGAGGCTTTAACCCACTGAGCCACCCAGGCACCCCAGCATCATGTTTTTATTCACCAAAATAGTATGCAAAACAGATACCCCTCCAGGATATGATGAGGTTCAGAGAAGTATGCAGCTGGGGTAGTGTTAGGCTTGAGGTAGGAGATCTGAGATGGGGTGACGATATCTGTTTATATTACACGGACCTTTTTTCTTTTTTTTTAGTTAAATAGGCCATACATTCCTATGGTTCAACTATTCCTCAAAAAATGAAAAAGGTCTACCTTGAAAAGTCGTCTCACCACACTTGTCTTTAATCCACCTGTTTTCTACCATCCAGGTAGCTACTGTTATTGTTTTTTGTAAATTCCTAGAGTTTCTTTCTGCATAGGACAAGAATATTATCCCCACAACAACCTTTTTAAGCAAAAAGTAACAAACTACATGTACCCTCCTGCATATCCATCTTGATAACTGCACAGTATTTTGTTGTATGGATATACTCTGATTTACCAGTCCTCTATTGGTGAACATCTGTGTCACTTCCAATCTTTCATTATTACAAATGGCGCGACAATGAATAAGCATGTACAAAATTCGTTTGACATCTGCGCATATATATCTGCAGATGAATTCACAAAGCACAAGTGCTATGTCCTTTTCTTTAAGCTACAAGCTTAACCATTTGCTTCACAGGCATTAAAATATCCCTGGGTCAAGATGACAGCAACAAAAGAACCACATCAATGTTGATCCAAGACAGGAAAACCATTTCAATGGCATTGGCCAAGGTTGGAGGTTGATCGATTTTCAGCTACTCCCAATCCCTTTCTTAAATGTTATAGATCTCTATTGGGTTTTGGCCATTGAGAATCAAAATCCTTACAAATGGCCTGAGTACCAAATTAATTGTGCATCTTCTGTTTATATTTCCCAGAAATCCATATGACCTCGGGCAAAAATTCTACATTGAAGTGCTTCATGATTCCTATTGATAGAGATTTGTCAGGAGCAAGATAGAAGTAGTGAAAAAGAAGGATGTTTGGAGGAAAATTATACAGATTAATACTTCAGGCATAGACCCAGAGTATGAGACTAGTGGTGTCCCACATGCAAACACACTCACCAACAGGCATTGGTGTTGAAGTGCTCCTTAATAACCAGGTTGTTCTATGTGTGCTATAAAATCAAGGCAAGCATATAAAAGAAACGTTCAATAAATGGAGAGACATACATTGACACTAGGTAAAAATAATAATAATAATGTGACCAGCAATTCAGCCCAGTCTCACTCTTGACCTCCTGATCCATAATATCCAACTTCTTACTCACCATCTTCATTTGAACATCTCAAACATACCATGCCTAAAACTGAATTAGCTATATGCCCCTCAAGAATCTGTTCCACCTACATTCCCCATCACAGTTGAAGGCAAAGCCATTCTTCCAACTGCTCAAGCCAAAAACCTTGGTGTCCCTGTTGACTCTTATTTTTCTTCTTTATCCAATATCTAGTACATTGAAAACCATATTGGCTCTAACTGGGAGAGTATCCAGAGTCCTAGCCTTTCCCACCATCTCCAGTGCTACTAGCCTGGTCCAAGCCACCCTCTCCTATCATGTGGATCACTGTGTGAGCCTCCTACCTGGCCTCACTAGCTCCCCACTGTCTATTCTTCACAAGAGAGTAAACCTTTGAGAACATAAAGCTAGGTTATCTTACACCTCTGATCAAAACCCTCCAGGGGCTCCCACTACCTCTCTAATCTTACTGTTCTCTACTCTCCCCCTTACCCACTCTCTTCTAGGCACAAGGAATTCTGCACAGGCCATTGCCTAAAACATCCTACTCATTGATGTTCCAAAGACCTACTCCTTCACCTCCTTCAAATCTCTGCTCCACTGTCACTTCCCAAAAAGGCCTATCCCAACCACCCTTTCAAATTAGAAAGTCATCCCTTCCCCTGCCCCAATTCCCTTTCCTCCTTTCCCTATCTTCTTTTTTCCCATAGCACTCATCACCTCCCAACATCCCCATTGGGTACTCCCCTCAGTTGCTATGTTGACTATCTCGGTCTCCCCCGCTGGAGTCTAAGCTCCTCAAGGCAGCACCTTTTGTCTGTTTGGCTCACTGCCGTATCCCCAAGGGCCTAAACCATGTCTGCCACATAGAAGATTCTTTAAAAATATTTGTAGAACAAATGAAGGAGTGTCTTCTTTGTAAATTTCTTTAAATGAGCACATACCATTTTAACAATTAAAATATTGGGCCAAATGTAGGATTCAGTGTTTTTCTCACCAATCAACTAATTTCAAAGACTGATTGACCCAAGGGTTCTCTCTTTGAGCTTAAACAGAATTAACTCCACGCATCTCCTAACCCTAACCCTATCTGCATTTCCAGGTTCACCGACTATCCCAATATCAGAAACTGTGTAGCTGATTTTTTTTTCAGCCTTTGGTGACTCCTCTCCAGTGCTAGCCATTAATATTCTTCTCACTCTGCTAAAATTATTAGAACAATGACAAAGACAGCCTTAGTTAGCCTTTGGGATCCTCCTGAACAAGGCACCTATGTGGTCCCCTCAAAATACCATAAATGTTCTACTTGGAGGCAAACACAGTTTCCCCACCAGCTAGCTTTTACCTCTTGGGTAGACAGCATCTTCCTACTGGCTGAATTCTAGGCAGCAGGATTCAGTCATTTAGTGCTTTGCTTTGCTTTTATCACCAGTAGCTCATGTGTTCTCAGTTCCCCAGCAGAACTTCTTTCGATTCATCCTGCTTTTGGTTACAGATGAAGCGTTTCAAACCAAATACCAACTGCTATAACCCTCAGCCAAGTGGTTTGGGTGGAGGAACCACCCCAGACCCATAATCTCCATCAGGAACCCAAACAACAATGTCATCTAAGTAACAGGCAACATGATTGCAAATGAAAGGCAGGGCAGTAGCGTGTCAAGCACAGAGAATTTGGAGTAAGACTACACTGACTTGAGTCCTTTCTTTGCCCCTTGCCTGTGACCTTGGGCAAGTCACAGAGCCTCCTGCGGGAATCAGAACAGTTTTATTGATTCTGATTAACAACAGAATATACCCGCCATAGGACTGTTGTGAGGATTAAATGAATCACACCTGCTACGAAGTAAATTTCTAATAAATGACATTGTAACTTATCACGCAAGTTCTGCTGCAGAACAAGCTCCCTAGCTGTCCTCCCTTTGAGCCAGATTGGTACCCCGAAGCCCTCTCTCTGTAAAAAGTTTGGGAGAACCCCTGATTTAGGCAGGAGTTGCCAAACATTTCCTAGTTTTACCCAGGCACCACTCTACCAGCTCTAAAAAGGAGATGTCTGTTTGCCCATGTAAAATAACCTACATACAGAGACACCCCCTCCCTGAACTCAGTGAACATTTGGTAGAGAACCAAATGAGCAGAAGAACACAGACCATGTTCCACTGAAGGAATTCCATTCTCTGCTCTGTGAGCAACAATAAAGTTAGCATTTTCAGATGGAATCTGGAAGTGAGACAGAATCAGCCATCCTAGAGTCTAAATTTCCATGACCACCTCAATCCCCCATTGTTGCAACACCAAATATTATTTTCGCCAGTGTTGATACTTGATAAGAATCACCAGTCAAAGCATGCAAATGCAATTAATACTTGAGGCATCTCCCATTTTCCATCTTAGTCAATGATGTCAATGCCAAGCAGCTCCTTGAATAGTCAGAGTTTCCAGTATTCTGGGCTCAAATTTCAGACCAAGAGCCAGGGAGAGATGGAAACCCCATGCAATCCTAACTCCACACAGTCTACTTGGGTTCTAACATTGGACCCATTGATCTCACCTGGATGGAAGAAAATTTTATTTGTTGCCAAAGTGAATTATGTTCTAAATGATTAAAAGAGAATTTGTTTTCTCTGCCGTTCTTGCCCTCCAGGAATACATCTCATTAAGAGAAAGTAAATTATAAGGCTGATGTTCTGAGGGCTCTGTCAAAATCGGAGAGACTAGGAGCGGATCTACAGGCACAAAGAAGGAATTTTACTTAGAAATGTCAGGCTGCAGGTTGCCAATTAAAAACCTTTGTCGAGATGCAGTCAGGCATGGAAGATGTCACATGTCGTGAGAAGATTTAGAGGCACTGGTGCCCCTGTGCGTGGATTTCTCCCATCAGCTTGGCCATGGGGTGGTGTCCGGGCACCTGCTGTGAGGTGAGGGAGGGCGTTCTTGCCAGTAGCTCCGAGACTCAAAGAAAGAGTGTAGAGAGAACAAAGAACACTATAATAATCTGAAACTCAGATTATCATCCTACTGCTAATTCTGTTACGAAACTATCCGTTCTCTGGGCCTCAGTTTATCTTCTTCATAGTAAGGACTTGAACTGGAGAATCTCCCAGGCCTGTAACTCCAGCCACAGCAGACAGAAGGCTGCTCCCCTCCACAAAGGCTCTTTGTTGTGGAATTTCTAGACCCCATGCAAACATGGGGTTTTTTTAGAAATTAGCGCTTTATTGATTTTTGACATGTGCTGCCATTGACACTTCTGTTTTATGTGTTTTAATTAAATGTTATTCTTTACCACTGTGTCCCAAGGCCATGTGTTCGGAGTGGGTGAGATTTCATAAATCAGACCTGGAGGTCTGTGTGGGGAGTTCATTGATTCTTCTCATGATGTCACTGCAGTTATTTCCCTTCGATCAATAGAGAAGCTTTGATGTCCTCTTTATAGCTGAGAGAAGGCTTCTTTCCATTTATCTCCCTCCTTGTTGAAAATGCACAAAGCCCTCTCCAAAAGTCACCCGCCTCTGACATAAAAATGAACGTTCTGTTTTGTTGTCAACGTGCTGCTATTATTAGATGCTCCCATCTCACTCGGAACCACCTCCACTGGGGGCCTGGGAGCCTGTTTCACTCTGTGGCATGTGGTTTTCTGCGTGTTCCTCTCTCTGCCCCATTTTGGTTCCCCCTTTGGTCCCTACACACTGTGCTACAAGCACTGGACCACCATTAACTGGAAACTCTTCTAGATGCTTACGTCAGCAGGGATGCCATTGTTTATCACCCTGTCTATACCCCGCATGTCCGCCTCACACAAAGTTAGTGCTCGATGCTTGTTGCTTGAATTTAATCAAGGGAAAAGAGTAGGGAATCTGCCTTTCTCCCAAGTAGAATCATCCGAGAGCAAGCTGAGATTCACTTCAGGGCCTGTATCCCAACCAGGACCTTGGCTAGAGGAGAAGAGGCTATGGGTTTGTTTGTTTGTTTTATAAGAGAATCATTGTATGTGTTAAATCCAACTAATACGAATGTTCTAAAAAAAAAATCCCATTATATATAGTGTATTCCTAGAATACTTTGGCAGGCGGAGGATGGAGGGTGGGAGAGATGGTCAACCATTCTCCTTGTGCTCCAAAAACCTTTCCTGTATATATATCTACATAGAAATTAGGGACCAGAGCAAACGGAAACATTCCCTCCTACTCCCGTCCAATGCTCCTCCCAGAAACAGGGCCTTTCCCAACACTAATGTTTTCATTTTTCAAAATTTCTAATGTCACAGATTTTTGCTGGATGACACTTCTTTTTGATGAGTGCTTATAGAGCACTGCATGTTAGGCCACATTGCAAGCACGCCACAGACATTACCCCATTTATCCTCAACACAATCACACAAGGTGGGCATTGTTATTACTCCTCCTCAACCTACGGATGAGGAAACTGAGTCACAAAAGAACCACATCACTGGGTACCAGGGCCAGGACTAAAACTCAGGCAGTTAAGCCCCAGAGTCTATTTTTTTTTAAACCACTATTTTGCAAATGACAGTACAGACAAAAGGTTGATATCCAGGATCTATAAAGAACTTCTCAAACTCAACACACACAAAACAGATAATCATGTCAAAAAATGGGCAGAAGGTATGAACAGACACTTCTCCAATGAAGACATACAAATGGCTATCAGACACATGAAAAAATGTTCATCATCACTAGCCATCAGGGAGATTCAAATTAAAACCACATTGAGATACCACCTTACACCAGTTAGAATGGCCAAAATTAGCAAGACAGGAAACTACGTGTGTTGGAGAGGATGTGGAGAAAGGGGAACCCTCTTACACTGCTGGTGAGAATGCGAGTTGGTGCAGCCACTCTGGAGAACAGTGTGGAGATTCCTCAAGAAATTAAAAATAGAGCTTCCCTATGACCCTGCAATTGCACTACTGGGTATTTACCCCAAAGATTCAGATGTGGTGAAAAGAAGGGCCATCTGTACCCCAATGTTTATAGCAGCAATGGCCACGGTCGCCAAACTGTGGAAAGAACCAAGATGCCCTTCAACAGACGAATGGATAAGGAAGATGTGGTCCATATACACTATGGAGTATTATGCCTCCATCAGAAAGGATGAATACCCAACTTTTGTATCAACATGGACGGGACTGAGTGAAATAAGTCAAGCAGAGAGAGTCAATTATCATATGGTTTCACTTATTTGCGGAGCCTAACAAATAACACGGAGGATATGGGGAGATGGAGAGGAGAAGGGAGCTGAGGGAAATTGGAGGGGGAGATGAACCATGAGAGACTATGGACTCTGAAAACCAACCTGAGGGTTTTGAAGGGGGGGAGGTGGGAGGTTAGGGGAGCCTGGTGGTGGGTATTAGGGAGGGCACACATTGCATGGAGCACTGGGTGTGGTACAAAAACAATGAATTCTGTTACGCTGAAAAGAAAAAAAAACAACACTATTTTAACTGTGGCTGCCCCACCTTTGCCATGGCTTGATCATCGTAGTTTCATGTCAGCCTGGGCTCTCCAACTGTGCCAGGAGCTTCCTGATGGGTGGGACCAGGACTCCCACTGCTTTTATTGCCTCCTCCCTCCACATTCATCTAATGAATATTTATTAGGCACCTCCTCTGTGTTAGGATGTTCTAGGTTCTAAGAATATGGCAGTGAACCAGACTGTCAGGATCCCTATCTCATTGAGCTTACATTTTAATGAGAGGGAAAACATAATACCCAGGTAAACAAACCAGCTAACCAATTGAGAAGATGGAGATCATCACAAGGGCAATGAAGAAGATGAAAGAGTGATGGGACAAGAAAGGCCTGAGGCAGAGGAGCCGTATTAGTTCACATGGCAAGAAAAGGCTCTCTAAGGATGTCATATCCACACTACACTATCCTAAGAAAAAACAGTCAGCCCTGTGAAGATTTGAGGGAAGAGAACTCCAGGCAGGAAGTCAGAAGGTACAAAGGCCCTGAGGTAGAAATGGGCTTAGCGAATCACAGAAAAAGAAAGGTGCCTAAAGAGTAGCAATCAAGGTGGGGCACCTGGGTGGCTCAGTCATTAAGCGTCTGCCTTTGGCTCAGGTCATGATCCCAGGGTCCTGGGATCAAGACCCACATCGGGCTCCCTGCTCAGTGGGGAGCCTGCTTCTCCCTCTCCAGCTCCCCCCACCACAGCCGCTTGTGTTTCCTCTCTCGCTATTTCTCTCTGTCATAAATAAAGAAAGATCCTAAATAAATAAATAAATAAAAGTAGCAATCAAGGAGGAGAGGGGAGGGAAGTAGAGCTTGATCTCAGAAGTTTGAATCCTGTGCACCAGGGTGAAGAAACCACATGATGTGGCTCAGTGCTGAGTCCCACCGCTGCACACCTGTGTGCCCTCAGCACCTGAGCTACCTGGAACACGGAGCACTGCCTCCAGGACGCCCAGTAGTCCCCCACAGTCACTGCTTCAGTGGGCACAGTGGTCCAACATGTAGACCTGGAATCATTTCTGGGTTTCTACTGAGTGACTGCAGGCTCATCATTGAACTTAAGCTTCAGTCTTCTGGCCCAAAGAATGGAATCATAAAATATGTATTCCAGAAGAGAGGTGAGGATTAAATGACGTGGTAAGTGTCACGTGTCTGACACCATCAGTGGCACGCAGGAAGCAAGCCCACAGAGCAATTTTTATGTTGTGGTGGTTATTTTTATTAACCTGGGTAGGAAATCAGCCCTGAAGTATAAACACTGTCTGATAGAAAGTGCTGGAATCTCTTGCATCAGCTCTATTGGTTTCTGGGCTAACAACAGCAGGTTGAGTGAAAAGGATCTAAAAAGAAAAAAAAAAAAAAGATATAATCCAAAACATCTACTATTTTCCAAAGAACATGACCGCTCCTATTTTTTTTTCAGGCAACATACTGGGAAGTTCCAACCTTATTTATTTAAAATCCTTCCCCAAGCTCGATTCTGTTTTACGGTAGCATATGTACAGAGACAACACCAGAAGCAGCAAGACCCAATGCTGGAGAATCTCTAACTGAAAATGTAGGGCACCATGACAAGAAACTCAGTTCCTCTGCAGATGATAAGAGACGAGCATTTAACCCGAGGAATGCCAGGGCTAAGATTTCTGTTCAGATTTCCTAAGAAAGAAAGGTTTTGTCAAAAGACCGACTAGGCTAGGCATTTTCTTTTCTTCGGTCTGCCTGGGACCCGTGAAGAACCAAGCCCTGGCGCCATCTCCTGGTCGTCTCGGAAACTGAAAAACAGACGCTTACCGCAAGGGGCCCCTCCCCCTCCTCAACAGAAATTAAGTTCCTGAGAAAAACAGATAATTTCATAGTACTTCAGTGTTTGCAACCTCCTGTTAAATATTTGAATCGAGATGAGCATACGGGAACAGTCTCAGCCACTTACGGTCCCCACAAAGGACAGTCCCTTTTAGGCCACCACTTCCTTTGGCACCAGAGGCACCCAGAGATCAGAGGCAGCATTTCCAGTGGGCCAGTGTTCGGCCCCGCTCCCACTAATGTACCCAATCCTACAAGACGACAGTCTTCTACCCAAACCTATGCCTCCAATATGTCCACTCACAGCAGACACAGTTAAGTAAAGAAATCAGAACTGCAAGTTGAAGCCCCCTCCGTACCCAGAGACTCATGGTAAGGCTCAGGTGGGGGGTCTTGCTCTTCCTAGAGAAAGAAAAGACGGCCACCCATCATCATGGCCACTTACACTTCCCAAGGATTTGGTGAGGGCAAGCAGCTTCCCCTGGGCCCCCAGGCAGCCTCGGCAGTTTGCACCTAGCTCTACATTCCCCTCCAGCCAGGTGCCTGAAATGGCTAGGAAAAATAATTCTGCAGGGTTGCTGACTGAGGAGTGAACCAACATCACCAAGAGTTTTGGCTCATTTCTCCGAGGGAATGGGGTTGGGGATGGGGGCAGGGTTGGAAGGTATGCAGGATAGTTTAGGAGGACAGGAAAGTTACTGGCTGGACTGGTTCCCTTCTTCACTCAAGCATATGTATTTACTGATTTAAAGTGCTTTAAGCATGGAGGGGACTGGAGGAGATTATGCCGAGTGAAATAAGTCAAGCAGAGAGAGTCAATCATCATATGGTTTCACTTTCTTGTGGAGCATAAGGAATAACATGGAAGATATTGGGAGATGGAGAGAAGGGAGTTGGGGGACATCGGAGGGGGAGACAAACCATGAGAGACTGTGGACTCTGAGAGACAAACTGAGGGTTTTGGAAGGGAGGGGGGTGGGAAGATGGGGGAGCCAGGTGGTGGGTATTAAGGAGGGCACGCATTGCATGGAGCCCTGGGTGTGGTGCATAAACAATGAATCTTGGAACACTGAAAAAAAATCAAATAAAGTTTAAAAATAAATACATAAAGTGCTTTAAGGTCTTCTGTGTGTCAGATAATATAAATACTTCACCTCCAGCTCCTCATTTAATCTCAACGATGACACATGCACTTGGTACCATTTTGATTTCCATTTAACAGAGAAGGAAACACACTTAGAGAAAGTTTAAATAACTAACCCCAAATCTTAGAGCAAGGAAGTGATAGTGGCAGGATTCTAACTCACACACCCTCATTCATCATAACCACTACAATAAAGTATCTTTCAGAGACTCAAGACTTAGGACTTTCTCAGGCACTGCTGAAAACACGGCAATTCCTTATATTTGCAGGATGAATGGAGAGGGCTAATTCTCCAGAGATAAAGAAGGGGCTCCTGAGAGCCCACCAGAGTGAGTGCGTGTGTGATAAGGAGGAGAAGAAGGACATTAGCATCAGGCACACCAATTCATCCTCCTTCTTGAACAGCACAACCCAGTATAAACACTTTCCCTTAGACTTCACACACTTGATGCAGTTACTGACCAGTCGTCCGCATCCCCAGCCAGCTTTGGAAGGCACTGACTGTAATTTTCTCACACCGTCCATGCCTGACAATTGATTTCTCATGGTTATTTGCAAAAGCACAACTACAGATGCTATTAACTGGTAATAAAACTAGCCAGCCGTTTCTGAAACCCAGGGCTGGCAACCGTCCTGTGATCCTCGGAGACCCTTGGTTTACCAGACCTTGCTAAAGTAAATATTTCTCTTTGGTGATAAAATGCTGCGGGAGGAACCTTATCTTTCGCTCTTCCCAAAATTTATAGAATGATCAAGGTCAGGAGTAAAGAGACAGTCTTTTAAGAATCATAGAAAGCTTTCAGGATTCCTGATTCTATCCCATCAGCCTCAGTACACACATTTCATAATTTTCCAGATAACATTACTTCAAAAAAAAAAAAAGTAGGACTTTAATAAGCATTCATTAACCATGTTTTGGGTTCCTGGCACGGTGTTACACAATGTGAATTCCAAAGAAAGGCCACTGTGTCTGCCTTCAAGGGGCTTAGAATCTAGTTATGGAGACGTGACCCATCCATGAAGCAACTGGAAAACAAGACCAGGCAAGACACAGTCAGTTGTGAGATGGAGAGGTACAGATAGTGGGGACTATCATGCTCAGAAATGGAAATGATCAGCCCAGTGGGAGTCGCTCTCCCACTCCCCAGCCCCTGACCTTTTACACCTCCGTGGACCTCAGTAATGGGATCTGTAAAATGGCAGAGCTCAATCACTCATACAACAAATGTGTTTTGAGAACTATACACCAGACAGGATTTGTGTTTCTGGTGATACAGCGTTGAGCAAGATAATGCCCCCACCCTAACGGGTTGTATGGTTTGGTGGAGGGAAAGTGAAAGGCAGAGAGGTAACTGGATAAATTTCTGACATGCAGGCAGTGATAAGGGCTCAGAAGAAAGGTAAATCAAGGTAGAGTGTCGGAGGGTGGCAGGGGAGGGTCAAGAGAGGTAATCAGGGGGGTGTCACCCATCAACTAACTTTGGAGTACAGATGTAGAAGATGAGAGGAAGCAACCCAAACTGTTATCAATGGGAAAAGCATTCCTGGAAGAAGGAACAGTAAGGTGAGGCCCTGAGATACGGATGATTCAAAATGTTTGAAGACCAGCACAGATGCTAGCATGACTGGATCACTATGGATAGCTGGAGAATGGGAAATGAAGATCAGTCAGGAGCCAGACTGTGAAAATCCTCATCGGCCAAGGTAAGGCATTCAGGGGAAGCCCTGCAAGGCTGAAGAACATGTACCAGAGCATCCAAACCATTTCCAACGTGAGGGGGTGGGACCTGAGCAGGATGGTCCTGAGTGAGGAGACTCTCGAATAAAGGAGTCCAAATGCTAAGTCCTCACATTAAGATGGTCTGGGCTCCTTTGCAGTTGGAGAATGATTTAATTAAGAAAGTGACCAAACAAAGGTGAAAAAATACCAGGGGAAGAAGTCTGGAGACCAAGAAGAGTCTCAGGCAAACTTCATGAGCAAATTGTAGAACATAGGGTGCCTCTGACCATCATCAGGCAGGGCAGCCAGTGCCCTGGTGCCATCCCTCTTCTGTCCAAAGAATCCCAATGTGGTGCCCAATTAGGGCCTCGCAAGGCCTCATCTCTCTAAATGCCAATGGGCCATTCAAAATGCACTAGTCCTGTGTTTCACAGCCACTATCTCCACTATAGGTAACAGGTGGGTGCTAGTGTACAGCAAATCCATGCTAATTGGTTAGTGCTTCTCAGATTTCCTTTTTTCTATTTACTATTACTTCCTAAGGCAGGAGAGAGAAAATACATGGCCCCAGAATGTCCGAAAGATGTGAAAATGAAGCAGCCCCATTGCAAGCAAAACGTTTCACTGAAGATTTGCATTTTATCTTAAAATTCACGTGGATGTTGCATTCTATTCCAGATCTACTTGTAAGAACTCAACCGACATGTTTTCTATTAGCCAAGGACCAAATATAACTTTTGAAGAAGATAGGCCCCAATTGTGCTGCGCTTTGCCAAAGGCCTAACATGCCATACCATGTCCCTAGGGCTGGGCAAACTCAGCTCAAAAAGCACAGATAGTTAAACCCAATTAAAATACTCTCCTCTCTTAGAAGGACCCCAAGTATTAGCCACTATCTGGGATTTCAAGGAACATAACTCAAAATGAGGGGCAAGGTAGGAGGCAGAGGGCTCCTAGAGCAGATCTGGATGCCTTCTTGAGTGAAGTCCCTAACGCCAGCCTTGTTCTACAGTCATTCATCTTATGAAAGCACATTAAGACAAGTTGGAAGTACTCTGCATCTTTAACCAGCTCTGGATCCCAGCGGGCAGTAACATGAATAGCATGGCAATACAGCCATTCCACAGCCACTACCAAGTCTGAGTTAATTCCTTCAGCATCACATGCTCTTAGGAAGTGACTCTGTTGCAGTGAGTAAGGAAGTCTTCACAAACGAACTGGCACCTCTCCTATTACCTAAATGGTAGTTTACAGCATCTCGGGGTGGCAGTGGGAGGAGGCTATGTTTCTCATATTGTGTTTGTTTAATATCTGACAATATCTTGGCTCACGCTGTGCTGGGTTTGAGATAAAATGATTACTTGTATATACACAGTTGCCCACACAGATGGTAGAAAATGTTTATTAGGAGGGGAAAAAAAAAAAGAAATTAGGAAGAAAGAAAACCCTCCATGATACATGCATCAATGCTACTATGATTACACAATGCTATATTAACAATATTTTGAGGGAGTTACTCTAAATAGCCATCCTTCCTTCCAACTCCGAATCCACATAATTACAGCTTTCTGGCTACCCGGAAAGGAAAGGATGCCATGTTGAATGCCGCCCAAGCTAGGGGGTTGAGCGGGCTGCTGCTGCCACCCAGTGGGCACTCCTGAAATGACAACCACAGAAAGCTTCACAGACGTCTAGCCCGAGAAAATACAGTTTCTATGTAATTTCTATTTTCAATTCTCTCACATTAACAGAAATTACAAATAACACAGAGTGATTTACATAATTCTCTCTTCACTGTGCAATACAAAATGTACTGATAAAGTAAATATATAAATATCTCATTTGGTCATTTTACCTAAATATCAAGTTTATGTTGTATTTACAGTATAGATTACTTTCTCTTTTTTTAAAGATTTTATTTATTATTTGACCGAGAGAGACACAGCCAGAGAAGGATCACAAGCACGGGTAGTGGCAGAAGGAGAAGAAGGTTCTCTGCTGAGCAGGGAGCTAGGTATGGGCCTCGATCCCACTACCCTAGGATCATGACCAGAGCCAAAGGCAGACGCTTAACAACCAGGTGCCACCAGGCCACCCAGGCACCCCCAGATTATGTTCTTTTAAATTTAGGTCTGATATATGGTTTTTATGCTTAAAATGCTTAAAATTCATTTAAAAATGAATATCCTGGGATCAAGTCCCACATCCGGCTCCTTTCTCAGCAGGGAGCCTGCTTCTCCCTCTGCCTGTCACTCTCCCTGCTCGTGCTCCCACTCGCTCGCTCTCTCTGACAAATAAATAAATAAAATCTTTTTTCAAAAAATGAATATCCAAAATCCAAAGAAATTAGTGTTTTTGCTTTATGGTGCAAAACCAAAACTCAATCTGATGACAGTTCTTATTCTCTCTTTTTGATGAAGGTAAGCATTAACTTTAGGTAGAATCCTCCAACCTAAAGATTTGAAGAATCCTTATAAATTAAGGAACTCTGTGCTTAACACATAAATAAGTTTTCAAACTGGATATTATAAGAATATTCTAATGACGGACTTCACATATTGATAGAGGCAGATTCAAGGGCAGATTAGCTTTCCAGGAAACCAATCAACAAGTAGTACAAAAACATCAAGGAAACTGTAATAAAATGGGGAAAGCTGAATTTAGGAAATCTCTATTTTAGATAATATATCTAATTCAAAGGACTACTTTGGATAAGTCTTTTATATTTGGGAGGAGGACACCTCCCCCAGTAGAATGATAAAACTGCCTTTAAGAAAAGACTTTAAAATATCTAGGAAACTGGGAAGAGAAGGTCACCCTTAATCTGATAGAAGTCCAATTTTTTTTATTTTTTACTAAAAATCTTCAACAATTATTATATTAAATGGTACAATATCAGGAGCAGTGCAACAATGTTTGTAATAGTGAAAAATTGGAAAAACCTGAATATCTACCAACCAGAGAAGAAATCAATAAATTGTGGTTATTTCACAAGAGAACACTAAATAGCACTTAAAATTGACTAGGCATGTGCATCTACATGGATAGTTCTTTTTTATTTTTTACGATTTTATTTATTTGAGAGAGAGTGAGAGAGATCACAGAAGGAGAAGCAGGCTTCCCAAAGAGCAGGGAGCCAGATGCAGGACTCGATCCCAGGACTTGATTCCAGGATGCTGGGATCATAACCTGAGCTGAAGGCAGATGCTTAACTGACCAAGCCACTCAGGCGCCCCTACGTGGATAGTTCTTGAAAATACAACACTTAGTGAAAAAATCCTGTTTCAAAACACTGGATGAAGGATACTATCATTCATATAAATATCAAAAGCCCACAGCCCCCTTCCGTATTGATCACAAATTCATAAAAGTGTATATGCATAGACTAGATTCAAACCAAATTCACGACAGCACTGCCGCCGGACAGAGTGGGGTAACGGGCCTTCACTTTTATGTGTAATATTTTATTCTATTTAAAATAGAGAGAGAAGGAGAAGAAGCTATGAAGCAAATATGACCAAATGTTAAACATTCTTCTACTTCATATATAGTCACATAAGTGGTTTTCATAGTATCCTTTCCTTATTCCATTAAAAAGCAAAGGAGTCCAGTCAAGTTCACCGCAAGATCTTTGCTATACTGAGTATCATGTGTAAGTCTGGGGCCAGAGCTGAAAAAAATTAAAAATAAAAAGAGGGGAGTCCCAAGTGCCCGCCTTACTCCACAGAGCACTCAGCCTTTCCTCTAAATAAATTCAGATCAAATACTTCAAGAATATCGGCTTAAAGGTACACCAGAGTCTACACAGCGTACTTTCATGCCTCTGGCAGCCAATATATTAAAACACTGAATCTCAAAACTTAAGAGAGACATAATCATCAGGTTTTGGGGTCCAGAGCAGCTTGCTGGTATCCTGAAACTCTTAGATTAACAACTGAAATATTCTTTTTTTTTTAAAGATTCTTATTTATTTATTTGACAGATCACACATAGGCAGAGAGGCACACAGAGAGAGAGGAGGAAGCAGGCTCCCCACTGAGCAGAGAGCCCGATGCAGTGCTTAAGAGCTGCAAAAGAATGGAGCCAGATGGGGTTCTTGTCGATTTTTATTTTTATTTGAATTTTCATTGTACATTTTAGCAAACAGAAAATATTCCTAATTTGTGCTCTTGTCCTAACTCAATAGAGATACAACAAAAACAGTTCTACAGATGCCCATCACTCCTAAACACAGCAGATTTATTAGGAATGGGAAGTTGGCACACACGGATAGAGGAAATTTTAATTTAATTCATGACAGTAAATTGTAATAATGTCTTCATGCACCAGAAGCTCCCTAGAGGGAATATTTCTTCAGAAATAGAAAGAAGGTATGATTTGAGAGAATTATTTCTCTACCTAAGGAGCTAATGCTTGTCCTGAAACAAATTTTGTAGTTTAGACTGCAATCCAGGGAGACATAAGATGGTAAGCGGCTTATTCCTCTTGCTTTCACCATAGAAACACTCGCAGTTGTGATGAGAATCATCCCAAATTACAAGGCATAAAAACTGGCACTGCCTCCCATATTATTAATCTATTTGCAGACAGTACCACATTTTACAACATGATCCTATTACAAGAAATGCTGATTCTGCAAATTCTCTCCTTGTGAGCAAGAACGGAGCAGTTAGAAGTCACAGAAGTCCTGTATTTTAATCTTTCCACCATGTCCATTAAAGCAAAAGTCCTTGAAGGTTGTAGGAAATAACTCCTTTTCAAACCATTGCAAATCTTTTCTGACCAAGTGTGGATATGAGCTAATAAACATCGCTATTGTTCTGTAATTTAATAAAAAACAACTACACATCCAGACACCTGGGTGGCTCAGTCAGTTAAGTATCTGACTCTTGATTTCGGCTCAGGTCATGATCTCAGGGTGAGGAGATCAAGCCCTCGGTCAGGTTCCATGATGGGTGTGGAGTCAGCTTAAGATTCTTTCTGCCCCTCCCCATGCTCTCTCTCCCTCTTTCTAAAAAGAAAGAAAGAAAGAGAGAGAGAGAGAGAGAAAGGAAGGAAGGAAGGAAGGAAGGAAGGAAGGAAGGGAGGGAGAGAGAAAGAAAGGAACAGGTACACATAATTACTTCATAGAGTGGGACTTTAAAATTTGCTTGTTTGTTGAAAAATTAGCAAAACATAGCCAGCAAAACTTTAATTAAGGTTCCACTAGCATAAAATAAAAGACATTGACTATGGAGTTGCCAAATCCAAAAATAGGCAATCTTGCTGACAACAGCAAGGCTGTTGGCAAATAATAGGAGATTGGCTCAAAAAAAAAAAAAAAAAAAGATTGAGGATTCCAATTCTTAGGTCTTTTTTCTCACATCTTACACAAATGAGCTACACGAAGTCTACAAGTTTAATGTGAAAGTCAAAGTAACCAGTCTATTCCTTATATTTATACTCAATGTTTGCACAGATGGAAAGCTGTCATCTTTGATTCAATGTACAGCTATTGAGGACCAGCTGTTTGCACTATGCTTTGTGGCAAGAAATATATCTGGATAAATCTTACCACAGTTTCATTACCTCCTCCAGTAAGTCTAACTGTACGCTTCCATTTTGTCTGATTTGATTTTAAATTTATCAGTATTATATAATTCATACTCAACACAAGAAACCTGAAAAACATAGGAAAATAGAATAAGGGGGGATGCCACCCACAATCACACCAGGTAGAAGTAATTATTAAAATCCACGGATTCCCTCAGAATATTTTTTTCTCATTCTATAAATATTCATCATTTCCAAATCACAGTCAAGAGCCTCTGAAAATTGGAAATGGTAGACACAGCAAGGCCAATAAAGCCCCAGCCACAGCTTGCTCAGAATATTCTGTTAAGAATTGTTATACAGTTCTAATCCTGCAATATATCCAAGATTGTACAAGCTGACTTTATAAAGTAATGTATAACATCAGAAGGCAACTAGACCTATCAGCACAATTTAAGAATATTTTACCCAACAGTAGCAAATATATAGTCATCTCAAGTGCACAAGGAACATTCTCCAGAATACGTCATACATTAAGCTATAAAATGAACCTCAGGAAATCTACAAGATTGAAAATAAACAGACTGTTCTCCAACCACAATGGAATGAAATGGACAATGATGAAACAAGAAAACTGGAAGAATTTGTAAGTGTGGAAATTAAATAACACACTTAAATAACCAATGGGTCAAAAAAGAAATCACCAGAGGAAATTAGAAAATACTTTAAAATGAGTGAAAATAAAATCACAGCATACCAAAATTTATGGGTGGGGGGGAGCTAAAACAGTTCTAGGAGCACCTGGGTGGCTCAGTCAGTTAAGCATCACATCTACCTTCCGCTGACAATCCTGGGATGAAGTCCCAAGTCAGGTTCCCTGATCAGTGGGAAGTCTGCCTCTCTCTCTTCCTGTCCCCCACCTCCACTTGTGCTCTCTCTAGCTATCACTCCCTCAAATAAATAAATGAAATATTAAATTTAAAAATTTCTTAAATTTCAGATTAATAGCCTAAACTCCCATTGTAAGAAACTAAAAACAAAGAGCAAACTAAAACTAAAGCAAGAAGAAAGAGGAAGTAATAATATTTGAGCAGAAATTAGTGCAAGAGACTAGAAAGACAATAGAGAAAATCAATGAAACCAAAAGCTGCTTTTTTGAAAAGATCAGCAATTTAGCTAGGCTAACAAAGACAAAAAAGAGAGAAACTCAAATTACTAAAATGAGGAATGAGATGGGTAATATAAATACCAACCTTATAAAAATGAAATGACTATAAAGAAATACAATGGATAACTGTATGGAAACAATTAATGTAAACTAAATGAAATGGACAAATGCCCAGAAACACTTGAATGAAACTGACTTAAGAAAAAACAGACAATCTGAGTAGACCCATAACAAGTAAAGAGATTGAATTAGTAATCAAAAAACCACCGCAAAGGAAAGCCCAGGACCAAATGGATTCAAAGGTGAATTCAACCCTATGTTGAAAGAAGAATTGGTGTCCATCTTTCAGAAACTCTTACACAAGTTTTCAGAAGGAAAAAAACCCTCCCCAACTCATTTCATGAGAGCAGCCCTGCTCTGATACCAAAACCACAGTCATCACACAAAAATAAACAAAAACAAAACTAAAGATCTTACGAATATAGATGCAAAAATCCAACAAAATACTAACCGACGGAATCCAGCAACACAGAAAAGGACTATACACCATAACCAAGTGGGAGTCATTCCAAGATGCAAGGTTGGTTGAGTAGCTGATAAGCAACCAATGTAATACACGATGTTAATATCAAAAACAAAAACCACGTGATTACTTCAACGCATGCAGAAAAAGCTTTTGACAATAAGGGCGATGGATATATTTAGAACACAGATTGTGGTGATAGTTCATGGGTGTATACTTCTCTCCAAATTTACCAGAGTGTATACATTAAATATGTAGAGCTTTTTGTGTGTCAGCCATGCCTCAATAAAGTGGCTTTTTAAAAAAAAATACTGATGAGGGGGCACCTGGGTGGCTCGGTTAGTTAGTCCTCTGCCTTTGGCTCAGGTCATGATCCCAGAATCCTGGGATCGAGCCCTGCATGGGGCTCTCTGCTCAGCGGGAAGCCTGCTTCTGCCTCTCTTTCTCTGCCTGCTGCTCTACCTACTTGTGATCTCTGCCTGTCGAATAAATAAATAAATAATCTTTTAAAAAAATACTGATGAAAGCCGATTGCTGTTTCATGATTTAAAAAATTAAGATAAAAGGGAACTTCTTCAACCTGAGAAAGAGTGTCTTTGAAAAACCTATGCAAACATCACACTTAATAGTGAAAGACTGAATGCTTTCCCCTACAATTAAGAAGACAGATGTCCACGCTGACCACATCTATTTAATGTTGCTCTAAAAGCAAATATGTCTGGGCAAAATAAACAGCATCAAGATTGTAAAGGAGGAAGTATGACTATATTTAGAGATAACATGATCTCATATATAGGAAACCCTAATGAATGCAAAAAAAACTATTAGAATTCATTAATACGTACAGCAAGATTCAGAATATAAGACCAATATAAAGAAACAAGTTGTATTTTCATACACTGACAATGAACAATCTGAAAGTGAAATTAAGAAAACAATGTGTTCACAATAGCCTCAAGAAGAATAAAATCCTTCAAAATAAATTTAATAAAATGTGTAAGATTTATATGCTGAACACTATTTAAAAAATTTATTGAAAGAAATTTAAGAAGACCAAAATCAATAGATATTCCATGTTCATAGATCGGGAGACTTAATACTGTTAAGATAGCAATACTCCCAAATTGATCTACAGATTCAAGGGAACCCCTATCAAAATTCACCAGGTTTTTCTGCAGCAATTTATAAGCTGATCTCTAAAATTCATATGGAGGCACAAGGAACCCACAATAGCCAAGCAATCTTGAAAAAGTTGGGGAACTCACATTCCCAAACTTACCACTAAGCTATAGTAATCAAGACAGTGCAGTACCGACATAAGGATAGATATACAGATCAACGGGATCTGATTAAGAGTCCAAAAATAAGCCCATGCATCTATGGTGAACTGACTTTTGACAAGGGTGTCAAGATAACTGGATGGGAAAAGAAGAGTCTTTTCAATAAATTGTGCCGAGATAAGGTATACACACACCCAAAAAAAAAAAAAAAAGAAGTTTGATCCCTACTTCATACAACATATAAAAATTAATCCAAAATGAATCACAGACCTAAATTTAAGAGCTAAAACTATTAAAATTCTTAAAAGAAATAGAGGATATATTTTCATGATTGAGGATTAGGTAATGGTTTCTTAGGTATAGAAAGCACAAGCCAAAAGAAAAAAAAAAAAAGATCTGTTGGACTGCATCAGAATTTAAACTTGTGTCCTACAAAGGATACAATCAAGAGAGTGAAGGTAACCCATAGAGTGGGAGAAAAGATCTTCAAATCACATATCTGCTAAGGGACCTCTATCTAGAATATAAAACCCCACAGTGATATGAATAATTCCTTTTTTAGTAAGTAAGGGATTTTAAAGGATATTTATTCAAAGAAGAAGTACAAATGACCCAACGAGCATTAAAAAATACTCAACATTGATTTAAAAAGAAACTCAACAGGGGCACCTGGGTGGCTCAGTGGGTTAGAGCCTCTGCCTTCGGCTCAGGTCATGATCCCAGGGTCCTGGGATCCAGCCCGGCATTGGGCTCTCTGCTCAGCAGGGAGCCTGCCTCCCCCTCTCTCTGTGCCTGTCTCTCTGCCTACTTGTGATTTCTGTCTGTCAAATAAATAAATAAAATCTTTAAAAAAAAAAAAAAAGAAACTCAACAATATATGTAGTTAGAGAAGCTAAAAACAAAACAGAAAACAACAAGGGTTGACAAAGGTGTGGAGAAATTAGAATCCTCAAGCACTCCTTGAGGTATTATAATATAGTACAACTGTTTTTAGAAACCCGCTTGGCAGTTTCCACAAATGTTAAACATGGATTTACCCATACAGGTCAGCAATTCTGCCCTTGGTATATAGAAGAGGTCAAAAGAGTCGGAAAAAGGGACACCTGGCTGGGTAACCCAGAGGAACATGCAACTCTGGATCTCGGGGTCATGAGTTCAAGACTCAGGCTGGTTGTAGAGATTACTTAAACAAACTTTAAAAAAAAAAAAAAGAATTGAAAACACATGCCCACACAAAAACTTGTCCTCGGATGCTCATTAGAGCAAAAAGTAGAAATAATTCAAATGCCAATCAACTCATGAATTGAAAAACAAAAGTCGTACATCCGTACAATGGAATATTGTTTATCTATAAAAAGTTTATTTATCTAAAAAATTATAAAAAATTATTTATCTAAAAATATATAAAATATTATTTATCTATAAATACCAACCAATATGAGGCAACACAAATAAACCTTGAAAAGATTATGCTAATTGAAAGGAGCCAGACACAAGAGGTCACATATTTTGGTATGATCATTTATATGAAGTCCCATAACAGGCAAATCCATAGAGGCAGGGTGGACTAGCAGTCGCCACCATGCAGGGAGCAGGGATCACAGAGCATGAGTGCTAATGGGTTTCTTCAGGGAGTAATGGCAATGGCCTGGACCTGGAGAGTAGTGATGGTTGCACAAGTCCAAATATAATAAAAGCCACAGAATTGTAGACTTTTAAAGGGCAAGCTTTATGGAAAGTGAATTATTTAGTTGAAAACCTCTAACATAAAGTAATTTTTAAGCACACTCAACACTAGAACTCTACATCATAGATCACAAGAAATGACATCCAGAGGGACTGAATATTTTGTCTATCCCCGGATCACATATCCATCTTCCTCAATTAAAAAATACTGAAGTCATTCAGGATGAATTATCTTTATTACTTTGTTAGATTTCTCTTTCAAACTGAAAAGGCAATATGTACTTTTATCACCTTTTATTACATACAAAAAAGTATCCTAGTGATAACAAATAAAAACACAACAGTATTCCTCTTACCTGTGACCCTCACTCCTACCACCACATCCACTTGAAGACAATAAATGTTAATAGTTCAATGTCCATGTTCTTCCTTATGGTCCTATCAATGCCCACAAATGAAAATATTCACAGTAAAAGGGTTTTTTTTCTCTGATTTTTCTTTTTTTTTTTTAAGATTTTGTTTATTTATTTAAGAGAGACAGAGAGAACACAGGCAGGGGGAGCAGCAGAGGGAGAGGGAGAAGCAGATTCCCCGTGGAGCAAGGAGCCTGATACAGGACTCGATCCCAGGACCCTGAGATTATGACCTGAGCCAAAGGCAGATGTTTAACTGACGAAGGCACCCAGGTGCCCCTTGCTCTGATTTTTCTATATACATTTCTCCCCATCTTACTTCATGGTGGCCTTTCCTATTGGTCAGTGCATATTAATCGGACTCTTCCTTTTTTTTTTTTTAAAGATTTTATTTATTTGTTTGACAGAGAGAAACACAACAAGAGCAGGAACACAAGCAGGGGGAGTACAAGAGGGAGAAGCAGGCTTCCTCCCGAGCAAGAAGCCCTATGCAGGACTCAATCCCAGGACCCTGGGATCATGACCAGAGCCGAAGGCAGCAGTTAACCAACTGAGCCACCCCGGCGTCCCCCAAACTCCTCCTTTTTAATAGCCACACAACATTCCAGAAATATGGACATATCCACAGTTTATCCAACCACTCTCTAGTCATAGCATTCAGGTTACTTCTTTTTTTTTTTTTTTTACTCAATGTATACCTTTATACATATACTTACAAACCAATTCTTCTCTTCCTGTTTGGCAAAATTGCTCAGTCCAGGTTTTAAAGATGCAGACCGCGTGACTTTGCTTAGAAGAAAAAAAGGTCAAAAAATTGCACTAAACACCCTGCTCAGTGGAAACAGGGAAATGTATTTATTTCTCAGTTCTGAGTCACAACCCTGTGAATAGGTGAGGTGTTGTTTGCAAACACATAAATGAAATAAAAATTACAAGAGCTCACCAAACAAGGCATCTGTAAGGGGGACAGAGGATGTGTCGCAAGAGACATGTTTCCTGGTACAGGAAAATCAGCCTCGAAGGAAGGAGCTCAGGGAAGCAAAGCTGGACCAAGCTTTCTGCTCTGATTGCAAAATTCCCCTAGTGACAAAGAATCCAGCAGGGTTCCTGGCTTCAGGTTAGGTTTGGGGTTAGGCTGAGGTTAGAACTATGCCTCATTTCCAACCATGGCTCCCCTCATTTAGTACTCCGATTTGCTCCTTTTCTTGGTTGACTGGAACAGGTTTTCCAAGAAGGGAATGTGGATGCCCTGATCCCTGCAGCCTTACATATCCAAAAATAGCTTTCTTTTTCTTCTTCTTTTTTTTTTTAAGATTAATTTATCTTAGAGAGAGAGAGAGAGAGCACGAGGGGAGGGGCAGGGGGAGAGGCAGCAAGAATCCCAAGCAGACACTTCTGTTGACTGGGTTGAGCCCAAACCAGGGCATGATCCTAGAACCCAGAGATCACGACCTGAGCCAAAACCAAGAGTGGAGACCTCCACCCATGCACCACCCAGTACCCTTAAAAATAGATTTCTATTGCCCTCCTACACAAAAGACAACTTGACTTATTTTAAATGCTTGGGTCGGGGCACCTGTGGCTCAGTCAGTTAAGCATCTGCCTTCAACTCAGGTGGTGGTCCCAGGGTCCTGGATTCAAGCCCCGCATTGGGTTCCCTGCTCTGCGGGAAGCCTGCTTCTTCCTTTCCCACTCCCTTTGCTTGTGTTCCTGCTCTGGCTGTGTCTCTCTCTGTCAAATAAATAAATAAAGGCTTTTTAAAAAATGCTTGGGTCACGGCCTGTTCTTCTCCCAAATCCTGTACATACTGCAGTTTTAGAAGTCTTCAAACTTCCAGTGGTTCCGAAGACAACCGATCTTGGCTTCTTTGCTAGTGTCATGAGAGGATATAAGAAATCCTGAGACTTGTGTGTCCGTGTACACAGAATATAAATACAGTAAACTAAAAACACACGCTGTCATTAAAATGACAGCACAACTGTCTCATTTGATACACTCTCAGCTCACCCAAGTGGTAAGACAAGGAAAGAACTCCACATGAACTATGCCGACAGTGGTCTGACCATTACCTCAGTAATGGGGAATCTTGAAGGCACCACCGTAAGGCCACAGCAAATTAGCCAGAGATATGATTTTTTTTAATATTGAAACAAGCAATATTTTATTTTATAAATGCCAACTTTTTCTTAACAGAACTATAACAGTGTAAATATGTGATATTATCAATGTTTTTAAAGATCTTATTGTTAAATTAATAATACATTGTTGAGAGTCCCACCATTTTCTTCCCCACCCCTAGACTAAACTGTACCCAGGCAATAACTTTGGGAAATCTCATGTAAATTTTACAACCCCCTCTCAACATGTGCTGAGAAAATTTGTACTTACTTTAAAATTTTATTTAATAAAACATTACTCATTAAAAAAGAATTACATACATGTATATATGCCATATGTATATATATGTATACACTCTCGATACAGAAGAACACAAAGAAGAAAAAATTAGTTTAAACCTCACTACCTATTTTATCCCCTTCTACATATCTAGACTGACATGTATGTGGTTTTATTTTTTTTTTTGAATTTTTTTTAATTTTATTTAATTTTACTTTTTGTCAGTGTTCCAAAATTCATTGTTTATGCACCACACCCAGTGCTCCATGCAATGTGTGCCCTCCACTATACCCACCACCAGGCTCCCCCAACCTCCCACCCCCCCGCCCCTTCAAAACCCTCAGGTTATTTTTCAGAGTCCATAGTCTCTCATGGTTCATCTCCCCCCCCAATTTCCCTCAACTCCCTTCTCCTCTCCATCTCCCCATGTCCTCCGTGTTATTTGTTATGCTCCGCAAATAGAGATATGATTTGATTCTTCTCTGGCCATCCCAAGGGGCCACCCTACCCCCTCCCTGTTCCAGAAGACCTCAGACCCTTTCTGACATCAGCGACTCAGTTTTTCAGAGCGCCACCTACTGGTGCATCAGGGGAGCATAATGGCTTTGCTCTCCTATACGGGGACCGTTGGGACCTGTGATAGGAAATGATATGAAAGGGAATATAACCACCTTCTTCCTCATTCTGACAGGTACCCTAGAGCTTCCCCCCACCCCAGATCTTCTCTTCCCTTGGGGTCTCTTTCCAAGTGCAGCAAAAGTGAAATTTATGGAAGGGTTATAGGGGAACTCAGAATCTAAGGGAAGTTTCAACAAGAGGCTTGAAAAGACAGATATAGAGCCACTCCCAAAATTTCAGTTGCAGGAACTGACAATGGACATCAAGGCCCGGGAACTGGGATGAACGAACAGAAGAAACTGACTTCCATCTTTGTGCTGCTCTGCTAAATTTCCAGCTCCGGGGACACAGCTCTATTCATCTCCGGTTACACCCCCACTTCTTGTCAGGAAAGGATAAAGATTCTTGCCCGATACTTTGCTGTGCAGACTCTTATGGAGAAGAGACAATTCCTCCAAACAGTATCAGGGTGCTATTAGCCAAAAACTTCTCAATATGTCTCTCCAACGTGTAGTTAAATTGCCTTTTCCAAGTGGACATTTGTAGGATTTTTAAAACTTGTGTAATTCAAAATTTTCTCTTTGGATATATCTACATATGGATCCCTTCTATTTTTATCTGAACTACAGCAAGCCCCCTCAGCCTGTGTACTTCAATTTTATTCCAACCTTTATTATTACTTTTAACTCCTAGTCATGCTATCTTCCCTAGAAACACTAAGTATTCATATATTAGACCTCTGCTCACATTTTGATCTTCCGTCTCCTTTTGCTTGTGCTTTTTTCTGCATCATAGAAGAACTACTCAACTCTGTCCTCACGTAACTGATTTTGATTCACATAAAACCAATCATGTACCGGTTACATTATTATGCTCTCATTTTACTTGAAAGTCTTCCATACAGTATTACTATAGATTCTAAACAATGTCCTATAATTTTCTTCTGGATCCTTGAGGCTCTTCAGAGACAGAAAACTGCTTTGAAGTTCCAGAAGACTCCCCTATCTCTTGCTCTGCAGTAACTTTTAATGGACCCATATTTTGTCTGATTGATGTTTACTCATTCTTAAATGAGGGAATATCTTTCCAGACTCATTGGGAACTAACCAGGTAGCCATTTGCTCCTGACCCCACTCTCTGTCTACTTAGATATCAATCAAATAACCTACCAAAGTCTGTAACTAAAGGACAGACCAATGTGCCCAGTTCAAAGCTTATTTCCTGGACAGTCATCTCAAACAACAACCTATAGTGAGGTATTGTCCTTCCCTACTGCCACCATCCAGCACAGTCTGATAAACTTCACTGTGATATAAAATCACACTTCCCTGCAGTATCACCTAGTATCTGAGCCCTGTGTTTTGGAAAATCTCATGCTGGCCCTCTTTTTGTTGTACCCCCTTCCCCACCAGTAAGGAAATCTGCAAGACCAAGACCAGGTGCCCACCTAGAGCCTTTCTAGACCATGTTTATATATTCAGGAATCTGGAATTACCTACCTGAAGAGCCCAAGTCGGCTTGGGGAGCCTACACAGGCCTCATCCACAGGTCCATCCTTCTGAGAGTAAACCATGCCCCAAGTATGTACCCTTCTAGGGCCAATGAAGGGTCAAGGGCAGCTGTTTGCAGAGGCTCTGGACATCCTGGCTGGTGTATCCTCATGCATGTACTCAATGCAGGAGGCAGTGGGAGAAGGGAAGGGAGCCCAGCTGGGGGGCAAATGAACTTGAGGCTAACTTTCTCCAAATCACCCATATTTCAGCATGGGAGTCAAGGAGTTTAAAACCTGTATTTGGGGCACCTCGGTGGTTCAGTGGGTTAAGCCTCTGCCTTCGGCTCAGGTCATGATCCCAGGGTCCTGGGATCAAGTCCCGCATCGGGCTCTCTGCTCAGCAGGGAGCCTGCTCCCCTCCCCCCATCTCTCTGCCTGCCTCTCTGCCTACTTGTGATCTCTCTCTCTGTCAAATAAATAAATAAAATCTTTTAAAAATAATTAAAAAAAATAAAAAATAAAAAAAAATAAAAACTGTATTTGATCCTGGCATTCCAGATTATTCTGAAGGTATATTTATCAAGGTAAATAACAGAACTTATTTTATCTTGATTTATAATTTTTTAATAATTTAGACATATGGTACACAGGCTTGCATTTCTATTCCTTGCTTCAGATCCTGCAAATATTAGGGACGGCCTAGCACCTGGCTTCCAAGGCTCTTTCTACCTCTATGTCTCCCACAGAGAAGCAACTCTGTTTAGAAACAGGTTAGTTCCAGAGACTATAAGCCTGTTAGTAATTAGAAAGTAACCAAGGACACAAGCCTGCAGGCCTTAGACGGATTACCATTAGTGTGTGAGGTGGCCCTATTACACTTTAAAACCAGATCTACTCCTCTTGCTTTCCCTACATTCCATCAGGTATCTTTTTCTAAAATTGAATTGTACATTATATATCTACATTAAAAATCTGCTTAGGCAGGTTTCAACCCCCTCATCCCAAATTCCTCACTCCCTTGTTACTTTTTCTTCATTTCCCATTCATTATTGTCCCTTGCATACACATAATGCTTTAAATATTTTGTATGACTTGCTCCTTGTCCATCAAAAACATGCTAGTATTCAACAATTACCTCATATTTACATAGAGAACCTGTCTTCTCTCACCATTTCAAATTTGTAAAATTACCTCAATTTTCATATTCATTATAATCGTATGCCTCTTCTCACCAGAAAACTTAACACTCTCTTTGTTTTTGTGCTTTCAGACATGACTGTATTACAACTTTTATAAAACATCTCTACAATCAGCGGACCTGGCCTAGAGGATAATATGTTACAGGAGGATTGACACCAAAATGCCTGCTCGTTGGGACGCCTGGGTGGCTCAGTTGGTTGGGCGGCTGCCTTCGGCTCAGGTCATGATCCCAGCGTCCTGGGATCGAGTCCCACGTCGGGCTCCTTGCTCGGCAGGGAGCCTGCTTCTCCCTCTGCCTCTGCCTGCCACTCTGTCTGCCTGTGCTCGCTCTCTCTCCCTCTCTCTCTCTGACAAATAAATAAATAAAATCTTTAAAAAAAAAAAAAAAAAAAATGCCTGCTCGCAACTTTCTTCTCTGTTGCTGACCAGCAAAACTGACACGGCTGGTTGTGTCTGGAGAAATCTATCATAGAGTCGAGAAGTGGCTAATTCATAGTGCAGCTTGGATTTAATGAAAAAAATCTAATTTCTTTATTCTTATCATAATTAATCTGGTCTTCCTACCATTATTTCCCACTACTGGTTAGCAGAAGAAAATTAACTAAATGTCCAATTTAAAGTTCAGTTCAATCCAATAATTACATTGTCCCATTAGATTGGGTCAACCTCTTAAATAAAACAAACACTTGATCGCTCAGATGGCTTCCCTTTCCTTGGTTCTCCCTAGCTGCCATCCAGATAGATAGGGGAAAAGACCCTTCTATGCCTTGCTTTGCTTACTTGCTTACTTGGAACTCAAATACCTCTTAAAAAATAATCAAATTTTTATTAAGCCACAAAAAATTTTTCTTTGCAAATTGGAAAGATGTGTATTTGAATGCCCAGCAGGCATTATATGCCAAAGGTATACAACCATCTACAGTTGACACTGAAAATAACAGAAGACATTTAACCTAAGCACCTCCATCTAGGGAATGAAGAAATTACATCTCCCAGATGTATTCCATCTGTGCGGTGAGGAAATTACATCCTGTGATGTAACCATTTTTTGCCTTAAATGTTTCCTATGTCTTTTTTACCTCTCAGTATGCAGCTCTGCCAGCAACTAACACTTTCTCTTTGTTTTGCTTTTTTTTTTTTTTAAGATTTTGTTTATTTGTCAGAGAGGAAGAGAGAGCGAGCAAGCACAGGCAGATAAAGTGGCAGGCAGAGGCAGAGGGAGAGGGAGAAGCAGGCTCTCTGTCGAGCAAGGAGCCCGATGTGGGACTCAATCCCAGGACGCCGGGATCATGACCTGAGCCGAAGGCAGCCGCTTAACCAACTGAGCCACCCAGGCGTCCCATCTTTGTTTTGCTTTTTAAGGCAGAAGGCGACACTGATACAACTTTTTCTCAAATGTTGCTCGTAACTGAAACAATGTCTTATAAGGAAAAAAAATAGTTGCATCAAAGTTAATGATAGATCAGCTCTTATTCACTTGTTGTGTAAATATACAGTCAGCCTCTGACCTAAGATCTTAGTAATTCTTAAAATACGTGTTTCCGTATTTTACCGAAGAAACACCACACGTGGCTTAAAAAATGAACTTACATGAAAAGCAATAGTATCTTACCCTTCATCTCTTTTTCAACCATTTCCGGCTTTGATGATTCCAGTAATTACTCCCCTATCTCTAAATAATATGCTTGTCTCATAGTTTCTTGATTTATTAATATGGTTCACTATTTATTGATTCATCACCATGAAAAGTAAATATTTTACTATCTCACATTACCTCTTCTCCATCCCTCTCCTTCCAGTTTTTCATATTTCAGTTTAATTCTTCTACTGAAAATCTTTATTCATGTGTGCATGATACTTTAGATAATAATTTTAAACCTCTAGTCTTCATTTCAAACACTCTGGATGTATCTCTTGACACCCTCTCAGGTAAAGTAAAGATATTAGCAGCTCTATCCTTCCCCTCCTCTTCTACCATTCCACCCCCTACCTTTTGTCAACCATGTATTTTGCTTTCAACGGTCAATTATATCCAAAATTCATATGACTTTTGATTGTGCAATTATATTTAAGGATAGGAGACTCGGTAACCACCGAAAATTTTGCCTACTATTCTTTTTTTTATTATTATTAACATATATTATTTGTTTCAGGGAAATACGCCTGTGACTCATCAGTCTTACACAATTCACAGCACTCACCATAGCACATACCCTCCCCAGTGTCCATCACCCAGTCACTCCATCCCTCCCCTCACCCTTGCTTACTGTTCTAACTGTAGTTCTGACCCCTGGTAGGTCTCTGTCACTAAGAGGACAGCTGACCAGAAACTCTATGTCTATCAGTGGAGCCTGACAACTAGTTGACTTTAGAGGGGACAGTTAGGGTACTAGTCATGGGCATCTCCAAATGCCAGTTGGGATTTAGCTTGCGCATACTTCAGTCACTAGAATAATAAAGCCTATGTTGATATACAAGGTATCATGGTGTCAGACCAGCAGTGCTTAATACCCCACTTCCCAATGTCCTATAAAATATGCAGCAAAAAGGGGCACCTGGGTGGGTTAAGCCTCCGCCTTCAGCTCAGGTCATGATCCCAGGGTCCTGGGATGGAGTCCTGAATCAGGCTCCCTGCTCAGCGGGAGCCTGCTTCTCCCTCTCCTCCCCACTTGCGTGCTCTCTCGCTATCTCATCAATATCTGTCTCTCTCAAATAAATAAAATCCTTAAAAAAATACATATGCGGCAAAAAAGAAAAGCACTATATTGGTAACAGTACTATAACTAATCATAAGAATAAAACATTCACAAAAGGGGAGCTGCATCGTCAATAGAGATGAGCTGGGAAACACAGCGCCAGGCTTCAGCAATCCACACGGGCTTGCACAGAAAGCAGAAAGAGGCTCTGGTCTGCTCCACCATCAGGCACAGAAAGACTCCACTGACCTCGAGATAGACCTCCACAGACCTCCCACTGCTATACACAAACTCTCTTTTTGAACTGGTGGGTACGAAGTCCTTCCATTCCCCCTTCAGCCATGTACACTATGATACTTGTTGATCAATTACAGCCGCTATCAAGATTAGGGAAGGTAACACGTCTACCTACACTAAGCCAAGCCAGGTGGCCAACATCACTGCCCATATCCCCACATGCACTTAGATGATCCTGAAACACCATCCCGTGTACATGGTCAGGGAGGACACAGATGGAGAGATCCAGGTGTCGTGGGCATGACACCTACTCAAGAGTCTGTAATGAAGTGACTGTTTTAGTCAGTTCAGTCTGTTACAACAAATTACCACAGGCTGGGTGGCTTACACAGAACAGAAATTTAGGTTTCTCGGAGTTCTGGAAGCTGGAAGTTTGAGATCAGGCTGCAGGCCCTTCTCCAGGTAATGGGCCACTGCTTCCTAGTTGTATCCTCATGTGGCAGAAGGGACAAGAAAGCTGTCAGGGGCCTCTTTTAGAAGAGCCCTCCTCCCACCCTTGGGGGTTCTACCCTCATTACTTAATTACCCCCAGAGGCCCCACTTCCTAGTATCATCACATGGGATTACAGTTTCAACAAATAAATTTTGAGGGGACACAGTCCACTGCAGAAATCATGCATTACATACAAAAGAATTAGAATACTAGAACTAGAAAAGGCAAAGAGGGGCACTTGGGTGGCTCAGTGGGTTAAAGTCTCTGTCTTCGGCTCAGGACATGATCCCAGGGTCCTGGGATCGAGCCCCGCATCGGGCTCTCTGCTCAGCGGGGAGCCTGCTTCCCTTCCTCTCTCTCTCTGCCTGCCTCTCTGCCTACATGTGATTTCCCTCTGTCAAATAAATAAATAAAATCTTTAAAAAAAAGAAAGAAAAGGCAAAGACATTTCTAATAACAAAAATTACTAGCTGAAACTTCTGTATGAGAAGTTAAAAACCACCAAAGCCCCTTGGCTTCGGGAAAGCCCTCCTCAGAACAGATGCTGCCTCAAAAAGACAAGCCCCCAGACAATGTGCAGTGTCCTCTTTCTGCTGCAGAGGGCAGGGGAGGACCGGTCTCCTCAGTGCAGCTGCAGGCTTGAAGACTGCTGTTTCCGGGCCAGTGAACAAAGTGACGGACTCTCCGTCACAGCAGGTTGAGGGTGAGGTTCAAAACTCCTATGACCCAGAAGACTGGGCCTGTTTCCCTGTGCTTCCTATATGACTAAGACTTTAATGAGCAAGAATTAGTGAAATGAACATAATCAAGGCCTGCCAAGCTCTGTAATTCTGGGGAGACACTTTTTGGGAAAGATACAAATAGTAGTTTTCCGCTTCCTGGCTGTGGCACAACCTTCTTCACATCCGAGAGGGATAACTATTCCCTTTCACACACATATGCTTTTAGCCATCGTCTCCTTCCTCAGAATATCTCTGAAGGGGTTCAGAGTATGCCACCCCAAAATATACCACTCCAGAATAATAAATCCAAAAAAATAAAGATTTTGAGCTTGAAGTCAACTGAGAAGAAACAGACACAAGAAAAACGCTACACTCCCCAGACCTACCAGAAAGGGCAGGATGATTCCTAATCACCAGAGACAACTCTAGCCTTGTATCAACCCAGAGATGGCAGCAAAGCAATCTAATAACAGACCTTGCTAAAACAAACAAACAAACAAACAAACAAAACACTTATCTTCCATTAATTTCCCCTACATATTTACCTTCCCACAATTTGCCTTCCCTAGAAGACCAAAGTCCCCTTGAGCTTGTTGCTTTGTCTTGTCACTCCTCTACAAATTCATTGCCTTTTGCTAAGATGCTCTATAAGCCCAAGTTCTTACCATCCCTTTGAGGTATTATTCATCAGTGAGCTCTCCCATGTGTTTGCTCAGATGCGTGCATTAATAAACTTCTGTTTTTCTCCTTTAATCTCTCTTTTGTCAGTCTAATTTGTAGAACCCCAGTCAATGAACCTGAGATAGGTAAAGGGTGTTTTTTTTTTCCTTCCCTACATCTCCCTCCCATCTTTCATGTCCCTCCTGCTAAACAGAATTGATTATTATCATTGTCTCACTAACTTTCCAGCCCAGAACTGGCAACCCCGTGTCCCGGGTGGTCCCATGGCTCCTGAACAGCGCTGCATGGTATCAGTGGCAGGGTTCCAGGACACAGGGGGTCACCTGTTTGAGGCTGTCACGTGCGGAATCCAGAGTAGAGCCCACAGTACTGCTCATTTCTTAATGTCGGATTTTTAAAATCCATCTCTTTCGCATTTTATTTACTTTTCTTTTAAAAATTGTTATTTACTTTTGGGATGCCTGGGTGGCTCAGTCGGTTAAGCGGCTGCCTTCGGCTCAGGTCATGATCCCAGCGTCCTGGGATCGAGTCCCACATCGGGCTCCTTGCTCGACAGAGAGCCTGCTTCTCCCCTGACTCTGCCTGCCACTCTGTCTACCTGTGCTCACTCTCTCTCTCTGACAAATAAATAAATAAAATCTTTTAAAAAAATTTAAAAATTGTTATTTACTTTTAATTATACAAGTGAGTACAAATACATTCTCACAGTAACTATATTAAATGTGGGATTGAGGGGGTAGGAGGGAAAAATATATATATATATATATATATATTTAATGTTACGCATAGCTCTTTCACAGAACTGCTAATCCCAGTCTCTCTGCAGCAGAACCGAGCATTACCAGTTTGTAACCCTTTTGGCCACATTTCCATACACAGATACTCCTACAGTCCAACTTATCAAAATACATTGTTTCCTTTTGTTGTTGTTGTCGTTGTTACTTTCACAGAAATGACAGCAACAATGCTTAAGGATCTGTGACCTTCCTTTTGTTCACTCAACAGTACGTTTCAGATACTGCTCATGCAACTTTACAGACCTAAGATCTACCTTATACTCTGCACCTATTGCATAACATTACTGTATGATCCCATTATCTATGAAATCATCCCTCTATTGAAGGCTATTTCCAATTTTTATTATTATAAATAATGGAACAGAATAGCTATGTATTGGTAAGTATTTTGCCACAATAAATTCCAAGAATTAAAATTTCTGGGCAGAAGATACACACATTCGGAAGTTTAATATGGTTTTAAACCTCTCTCAGCCTGGTTTTGGGAATGATGAGCAAGGAGCTGTGAAATGGACAGAGGTCTGAAGAGCCCAGCTGTGACAGGTCTAAGACAACTCAGAGTGCCATGGTAGGCAGAGCCTGTTCCCTTGAGGGTATCTGTGGTGGGCTACTCGATGGTTTTTGAAAACTCTCAGCGGACAAACGATACTCAAAGCTGATTTGATAGAGTTGGCCATGGCCATGGAATTCATCGGTAATGATGCTGCTAGCCACTGGCAGCAACAAACTCACCTGCACTCTGGGATCCATTCTAATGCTGCAACGGGGATAAAGGCATTCCTGGGGAAGTAGATGTGGACACCACCTAGGTCCTGCAGAGGATGAAATAAGGATTTTTTTCAGTCTTTCACTCGAGAAATAGCTGATTCGTGGACACATGTGATGATCTGAGTGCAGGGAGCATAGGCTGTTAAGGACCTTGAGAAAGCACACAGCCTGATACAGCTCAGCCAATTAATGTCCAGGGCTTAGCTGAACTCTTATGGGTAATGAGTCCTGCCATTGTAAAACTAATTAAACTATCAAAAATTATACATAAGCCATCAGCTGCACACTCACTGGAATGGTATTTAGTCCCTGATTATGACTCGAATGTGGACACTTTTAGCCCGGATGGGAAGGGCTCCTCACCTTAACTATTTTCCCCAAATGCACGCCCTCCACACCTACTGCTGTGTTCCACTCATGGAAGTATAACAAGCACAAACCAATCGGTGAATAAATTGTGGAATGGCATCCTATTCACATAAAGGTCCACGATTTGGACGAAAGACAAGTTTTCATGTAAGCGCAACAGGAGCTTTTATCCCAGATCAGTGAGGTGGTGAACGTGGAAGGTTAACTGTAACTGTGACTCCACAGTTCAACTAAACAACATTTGGGGCCATCTCCACCTCTTGACATTAGCTGGTCATATGATAAAGCTTACAGACTCGGCTCAAGAGTGTCCTCCCACTCACCAGCATGAAGAGAAGAATACACAAAAGCTTCTTGGCCCTTCTTTACCTACTTGCCATATAATCATAATGTTTTTGAATTACTGCACGTGAAGTCAGAAGGGATTCTAGCTGCACAGACTGAACATATACACACCCAGGAATTTAACGCTTGTCCCATGAAGATCTCCCACTCCTTCCTTTAGCTGTGCCATCTGAAAGATTGCTCAAAGTTTAGAAAGTTCCTTCTTGTTTGCTTGTTTAAAGTTCAGATAGTTTTGAGGAAGACCGTGGCTTGGAATTCCTCGGGTAAAACCCTAAAGCTTACATTCCACCAGTCCTCATCATAGCTTATGAATCAAAGGAAGTGACAGCCCCTCCGGACCCTGGCTGTGGTCTGCAGAGCGCCTTGTGAACACAGACCCTTGGTATATGTATTAGAGCCTGGGACCTGCACTAGCCAGAGCCATCAGCTTGCTTCGTTGGTTGCCATAAGAAAACAATCTGCAGGAAGTCTGTTTCAACCATCTAGATGATATTGGACCATCTAGAACCACAACCACGTCCACGATTTTCACCGTAAGCATTTTCGCCACAAAGACTTTCTCTGCAAGACTAACTGATCATAAGGCAATTTGGCCATCAAAGTTAAGTGGTTGACAGTTTGGTTTCATGTCTCCACCAACAAATCAACTCCCCTTCGGCAGAGTTAACGTACTGAAGCTAGTTGTCAGTTTGGCTTCATTTCTCTGCTGACAGAGTCCCGATTTTTATATTATATAAACCTCAGCTAGCCTTCATAACTGTCTACCTAGTGACAAGTAGACGTGGCCATCTTAAAATAGTGACAACAACTACGTATATATGGACTTCATAGAAAACATGGTGATAAAATGTACCAGAAGTGTAGAAAAAGACAGAGTAAAGCCAGAGCACCTACAAAACTAGAAAATTACATACCAGCGGCAATGATAACCCAGCTCAGTTGCAAATGAATGGCAGTATTAACACTGGCCTATTTCCCATGGAACTTTGGAATGTCTAACCACAGACAATGTAATAACCAGCCCAGAAGGAACAAGTACACAAAGGCTTTCATGATGTAATACAAATCTCAGGTACAAATAATACAAGAAGAAGTTAATAATAAAATTTATTTTTTTTCAAGTCTCATTATGTCCTCTTTAATGTCCCTCTCTTATTTTTCATTATTTTATCTTCTACGGCAAATTCGCCTCACAGCCCATCAGTTAGGCACTGAAAATGCATGCAGCAAAGATGTCTATGGCAAAGAGTTTTATAGCGAAATGACCTAGAACCTATATAACAACCAAAAATGTAACATTTATCTGGTTGATCATGGCAAACTCAACTTGCTCAGGACAAGGAGGCTGCACAGACTACTGAAATGAAGGGAGAATCACTCTTCTGACTCTTCCTTCACACTGAAATTAGGACCCAGCAGGAGGAAACTACAGGTATTTTAACCAATGTGTAAATATATACCACCCATCCAGTTGAATTAACTAGCTTTCTCTCTTCAGAACTGAACCAGTGGCTTAAAATGAGACCACCGGTGTTGGACATAACTAGCTACTTTCAAGATAATTATGGCTATGGATATCGTGGGTATGGACCCACAGTGAAACACAAGACCATAACCATTATCCTTGGCTGCCAGACTCAGGACATCCAGAGGACCTTATGGATGGGCTGGCCCGCATGACCACCATTAGCTGTCTTAGCTTGATACTGACCTATGAAGAATCCATAGGAAAGATGATACAAATAGATTTGGGGACTTACTGCAGGGGGGGAGGGGATCCATAAGAATGGATCATAAGATGGAATTTTTAAAACCCTAGCCTTTAACAAAACAATAATTTTTAAATATTTATAATGGAAGTAACTTTGCTTGCTTTGAAGTGCCTCTTTAATTTTTGTTTGGAATAATGGTTAAGTTATAGGGACTTAGAAGAGTTACTGCATTTTAAGTAACTTAAAATAGGGCTGTAGCAATTTCTAATTTTTAAGAAACAAGTAATAATTTGGCACAGAAGGGGCAGAGGGAGAGGGAGAGAATCTCAAGCAGTCTCCCTGCTGCGCACATAGCCCAGTGCAGAGCTCAATCTCATGACCCTGAGATCACAACCTGAGTCGAAATCATGAGTCAGACACTTAACCAACTGAGCCACCCAGGTGCCCCAGCCATCACCTGTTTTTGTACAGCTCCTGAACAAAGAACGGCTTTGACATTTTTTTAATGCTTAGAGTTGGGGGGTGGTCAACAGAAGAGTGATATATTATGACATGTGAAAATTTTGTGAAATTCAATTTTTAGTGTCCATAAATGAAATTCTACCAGAACACCACTTCACTCATTAGCCAATGAATTATCTATGCTGCTTTCAGGCTACAACCACAGAATTTAGTGGTGGCAGCAGGGGCTGTATATCCCACAATGGGTATTAAGCCAAGCGAGATAACTTAGAGGGACGCCTGGGTGACTCAGTCAGTTAAGCGACTGCCTTCAGCTCGGGTCATGATCTCAGGGTCCTAAGATCGAGCCCTGCATCAGGCTCTCTGTGCAGCTGGGAGTCTGCTTTTCCTTCTCACTCTCCCTCTGTACTCTCCCTCTCTCTCTTTCAAAAAGATAAATAATACCTTTAAAAAATAGTAAGTAATAAATCAGAGAACGACAAATACCATATGATTTCACTCATAAGTGGAATTGAAGAAACAAAACAGAGGATCATAGGGGACGGGAAGGAAAAAGAAAGTAAGATGAAAACAGAGAGGGAGATAAACCATAAAAGACTCTGAATTCCAGGAAACAAAATGAGGGTTGATGGTGGCTGTGGATGGGGTAAATGGGTGACAGGCATTAAGGAGGGCACTTGATTGAATGAGGCTGGGGTGTTGAATGCAACAGGTGAATCACTAAACTTTATCTGTGAAATTAATTAAAAATTTTAATTTTTTTAAATAACATAAAATACTTATTATCTGGCCTTTTACAGGAAAGTTTGTTGATCCCTACTGCAGAACATTAATTCATAATTATTCTAATTTTACTTGTTAAAGTCTAACACTATATGGGCCCTTCATATAAAACAGACAAACCGAGATGTTCCAACTAGTTTCCTTTTTTTAATACGCTTAAAATAACCAAGCGGCTCTATTTCATGGTTTTGGCCAAAGCCTCTCTAAAGTATGTCCAAGTAAGGGTTAGTAAGAGATTTTACTTGGAATCTTTTATTGGACAACTTACCAGTTGCCTCTGTTCTAGCCTGCTCTGATAAGATGCTTCAGGACAAGGGCGCCTGGGTGGCTCAGTGGGTTAAGCCTCTGCCTTCGGCTCAGGTCATGATCCCAGGGTCCTGGGATCAAGCCCCACGTCGGACACTCTGCTCAGCGGAGAACCTGCTTCCCCCCTCTCTCTCTGCCTGCCTCTCTGCCTATTTGTGATCTCTCTCTCTCTGTCAAAATAAATAAAATCTTAAAAAAAAAAAAAAGATGCTTCAGGACAAATGGGGGCCACCTGGGTGATCTCAGGTCGTGATCTCAGGGTCCCTGCCCAGCAGAGAGCCTGCTTCTCCCTCTCTCTCCCTCTGACACTCCCCCTTCCCCCACTCGTGCTCTCTCTCTCCCAAATAAATAAAATCTCTAAAAATAATAGTTTTGGAACAAAGTAAACTTTTAAATTGACAAAGATTTTTTTAACATATACTGATAAAACTTTTCAAATAAATCGAGAAGTGGCCCTCTAGGATATGGTACAATTTACACCCACCTGCAGCACAGGATACACATGTCCCTGTACCTATCCACTGCCCCATACGCCTGCAGCATAGCAACATTTGCTAGTATGATTGGTGAAAAACAGTATCTATAAGTTTGTAGTTCCCTGCTTACTGTGACAAGGAGCATCTTTCTATGTTGACTGGTCATGTTTATTTCTTATTCTGTTAATTGCCCATTAATAGCGTCAGCTTGTTGAAAAAAAAAACAGCTCTCGTTACCTTTTAATTTGTATTTCCCTGACTCGTGCAGAAGTTCAACATTTCTTAATGCCTATGGGTCATTTTTTATATCAGTATCTCATATGGCCTCTTTATATCTTTTGTCAGTTGCTCTGCTGTGTTGGGTGTCTTGTTCTTATTAATATTGAATTCTTGAGATTTACTATCGTTTAGGGGTCTCAGGGTGCAGTCAGTTTTCAGAAAGCAAACAGAATCTGATGCAAAAATCTAAATTAAAGCCGTGTCCAGGCCAGTCGTGGGGTTAGTACATTGCCCCTCGTCTGTGTTGTACAATTACCATGAAGCACAGAAAACTGCCAGATGATAAATGAGTTATCTTCTCCAGCAAATGCCACATGCCTCTTCTTTCCTCTTCTAAACAAGCTGTCCAAAGAAAGAAGGAAATTGATTGTTAAAAATAGCTGCAGGTTTTATCTTCAGGGCTGGATAGTCAAAATCAGTTTGGGGCTCAGACAGCATCAGCACGTACCGAACATCCTTTGTGTGCACAGCAATGTTGGTGACTCCTTAACAATACAGCAAAGGACTTCCTAGACCCTCCTAAGAGTAGCAGGGTGAGGGGGGCGGCGGCGGCAAGACCAGATGAGCCTGCCAAGGAAAAGGTCCAAGTTGAAGCCTGTAGAGGCTGCCGGGGTCCATCCAGGAAATAGGACATGGTGACAAGTCCAAAGAGTGGGAACAGGGGCAAAGGTAGGAGACAAAATAAGGATTAGGGCATGGATGGACCTGGAAAGATCATAGAGGAGGGACTGAAGCAAGATAAATCCCAGAAGCTTGCTGCTCCAGAGAGGAAGGTCTCCAACCAGCCGTAACAGCCAAGAGACTCCTTCCAGGAGTCTTCAAGTGGAGTAGCTTACAGCTGTTAAGCTTTAATTCTCATTGTGCAACTTGGAGAAGCCAGGGCCCCTCCCCTGGGGACAGATTCATTGGCCCAGGGTAGAGCTCAGGCATCAGGATTTTTTAAAACCTCTCAGGTTAACCTAGAGCTAAGTTTGAGAACCACAGGCTTAAAGAATCAAACCACTGAAGTCAGAGAAAGAGAGGTAGCCTGGTCTTTTTTTTTTTTTTTTTTTAAGATTTTATTTATTTATTTGACAGAGAGAGAGATCACAAGTAGGCAGAGAGAGGGGGAAGCAGGATCCCCCCTCTCTCTGAGCAGAGAGCCCGATGCGGGGCTCGATCCCAGAACCCTGGGATCATGACCTGAGCAGAAGGCAGAGGTTTTAACCCACTGAGCCACCCAGGTGCCCCCCCCAGCCTGGTCTTACATGTGTTATTAACTGCTGTGCTCAAAAGCCTGGTCTGGGTGGAAAGTGGTCCTGGGCCCCCCGCCGAGGACAAGCCAGAGAGGGGTATCAAACCCAAATGCCACATGGGAAGAGTCTAATGCCTAAAAGAACTATGGTGCCAATAATTAACCTAGGAAATATAGCCCAAGTGGCTGGTTTGAGCAGAGATAATGTGTTCTGCGTGAGCCCCCCATGAGTTTGAATACATGCCTATTTATTTCAGTTAGAAATACAGACAAATGGCTCAAGAAAGAACTCTAGGCTAAGGATGTACATTAGGAAATCACCAAGAGGGGCACCTAGGGGGCTCAGTTTGTTAAGCATCTGACTTTTTGATTTCGGCTCTGATCATGATCTCAGGGTTGTGAGATGGAGCCCCTCACTGGGCACTGTCCTGGACGAGAAACCTGCTTAAGATTCTCTCTCTTGGGTGCCTGGGTGGCTCAGCTGGTTGAGCAACTGCCTTCAGCTCAGGTCATGATCCTGGATTCCTGGGGTCAAGTCCCACATAGATCTCCCTGCTCAGTGAGGAATCTGCTTCTCCCTCTGACCTTCCCCCTCTCATGCTTGCTCTCTCTCATTCTCTCCTCTCAAATAAATAAATAAAATCTTAAGGAAAAAAAAAATTCTCTCTCTCCCTCTTCCTCTGCCCCTCCCCCCACCTCCCCAAAAGGAAATCACCAAGAGTTGCTATGAAGTGAATCGTGTCCCCTATAAAGTTCCTACTTCGAAGCCCTAATCCACAATGTGATTGTATTTGGTGATGGGGCATTTGGGAGATTATTGGGTTGAGATGGAGTAACAGAGGTGAGGCACTCGTGATGGTATCAGTGTTCTTTTAGAAGAGACAACAGTGCGCTCCCACAGCCCCATGTGAGGTCACAGCAGGAAGGCATCTGTCTATAAGCCAGGAAGCAAGTCCTCACCAGAAACCCACCACGCTGGCTCCTGAATCTTGGACTTCCAGCCCCCACAGGTGGGAGAATATACATTTCTACTGTTCAACCAATATTTTGTCATGGTGTTTGTCACAGCGGCCAGCACTGACAAGAGGCAGGGGAATGGACCAGATCACACAAAGAGAGGTCAGAGAGTGAGAGAGAAATGCTTCTGCAGTAGAACCTCAGGGAATCCCAGAGTGAAGGAAAGGAAAAGAGAGAAAACCAGGAAAATGCTAAGTGAGAAGAGATTTGAAGAAGACAAGGGCGCTGCGTGGAATAACTGGAGGAAAGCCCCTCGGATCTTCTGCAGTGAAGTCGCTGGTGACCTCAGAGACAATTTCAAGCCCAGGAAGGAGCAGACAACAGCGTGCAGGGGAGATTTCCTTTTTTATCCTTGTAGCGCTCCCTACATGAGCCTGATTGGCCAAGCTAGGGCCCTCAGCCTTTTGGGCTGGAAGGTGCATTAGAAGCTCCATCTACACCAGCTGATGTATCAGAATGGTCTGATGTTCGTGTCTGGAGCCCACAGAAGAAGCAAACATTGCTTACCTCATCCCGAAAACATGTTATCAGACAAATTAGGAACCCCACTGATGCCAGAGGCCACCTTCCTGCTCCATCCTAATAAAAGGGGGACTGGGACTCATCCGACCATGTCCTGATCCCTTTCCTGGAGCTAGTTCTTACTTCCTTCCCTATATTAGCTTAGGTAAACCTCTGGTTTATACCTTGGACATTGAGATCCAACCAAGAGACACAGCCATCTCTCAGAAGCCCTGACTGATTTCATGCCATCCTGGGCTGACAGGAAGATCAGAAACATCTATATGCTCCCACACCCTGGGGATGTGGGGCCGCCATCCCATGGGTCCTCATCTGTCTCTTCCCTCCCCCTCCAACGCCCCATGCCTCTTTCCCCTGCCCCCGGTTCTTCTGCCATCAGGGCACTGATAACCCGGGCACCCCCCTTTGCTCTGAGGTGCTCTGAGGTGCTGGCCTGCCTGGCCTGAGCACCTTGAGGCCTCTGCCAAGGTAGGAGTACTTTCATCACTTTTTTCATCACAGACCTACCAACCCACTTGTCTCAGTCACAAGTCAACAGAAAAATTCAAACACTTCACAGAGTAAATGGGAGCGCTGTCTCCAAGCGGCAGTAATCTTTTTTCTGGAACACAGACATAACAAACCTCTCACCTCCCTCCCACCACGTCCTCCCACAGAGCCAATCGCCTGTCACTCCTGGACCTCGATGATCCCACCAATGAATAAACAATTAGGTTTGAAGCCAGCTTCCGGACCAAACTGAGCCCACGCCGCCTGTGGCCTGACCTGTGATGAATGATCAGGGAGCTTAGCAAATGCTGTGCGTCATAAATCACCCAGGGAACAATTTCTTGGTGTCAGCTTTTTTTAAAAGTGATTTCCAAGAGGGCTTAAAAAAAAAAAAAAGCCCACAAGACATTGCCACACTCCTTCAGTCTTAGAGAATCTTTTGATGTGCTCAGATGAAAGAAACAGTCCTGTGTAATTAATTGAAGGCTGCAGACCAGCCCCTGGGGTCAGGTGGGTATCAGACCAAGCCTGGTGGATGCAGGGGAAGAACAGAGGGTATCCCAGCCCTGCTGGCAGCCAGCCCCAAGGAGAGTTAGATGAGCCTTGCGTCTCTTGTCACCATTCCTCCACAAACAGGGCAGAAATGAAATCCAAACCAGGGCCTCCCCAATTAGCTGAGTAGAAAGAAAGGGTGTGATCCTCTCTGGCTCTGGCAAAACTACTAGCCAGCCTCAATTTCTCCATCGGAATTAAGGATGGACACAGCTTGGGGCAGAGGCCGTGTATCTCTCTACTGACACTCTTCTGTGCAGCTGTGCACATTTGCTTCCACTCCAGCTCCCTTCCTTCTGCCTGTAAGCACTCCATTCCAAGAGAACAGCCAGGAATGGTCAGCCCATTGATCGAAATAGAGGTATCTCCAGGAAATGACGCTGGGCCTCCTTTCTCAAAATCTGGATGTTAAAACAAAAACAAACAAACAAAAAAAAACAAAAACCCTGGATGTTGCTAACAACCTCCAGTGGTCAGATTATGTTTTTTAAAGATTTTATTTATTTATTTATTTGACAGAGATCACAAGTAGGCAGAGAGGCAGGCAGAGAGAGAGGGAGGGAAGCAGGCTCCCTGCTGAGCAGAGAGCCCGATATGGGGCTCGATCCCAGGACCCTGGGATCATGACCTGAGCCGAAGGCAGAGGCTTTAACCCACTGAGCCACCCAGGTGCCCCAGATTATGTTTTTTTAATTCGGGTCCTGGGTATTGATCTTTTATTGTCACCTCTATTTTTCTTGGCCTATCCTGTAATCCTTAGGGTGGTAAAAAGATACAACAATATTATACATGAATATAGAGAATGTGGCCCAGGTGGTCTGCCTTACTAAACCATACTAAACTATGCACACAAACACCTTTCCTTAACATCTCAGTAAGTTCAGCTTTGGGGCCAAAGATATGCCAGTTCCTTTCTGAATTACTCGGCCCAGAGCCTATTAGTCATTAGTGGAAAGAGTAACATGAGTGACGGCAGAGAACACACCGTCCCCTGCCCACAGGTACGTGCCGCCAAGTGTCAGAAGAGGCCAGTGAGAAGCCACGGGAACAGGGACTCCCGTTCTGATTCTGTCCCAGGTTCGCTCTGAGAGTCTGTTCTCGCTCTCTGCCACCTTCCTCCTCTGTAGAATGAGCACACCAGCTGTGGCTCAGGGAGGGACAGATTTTGGAGACTCTAATGAGGGACTTGGCTCAGCTGTCCTGTGTGGAACAGCACGTCCCCGTTAGCCCACGTCGCCCGCCTCCTCTCAGAGAGATCAGCAGTCCGCTCCAAGGGTACAGACACCCACAGAACCTGCCAGGTCTGTGAGGCCACTCACTGTATTGTCACAGCTCTTAACAATATAGTGCGTGAGCTTCTATTTCCTCTAATGCTATTTAATTTACTTTGGATACTTAATAAAAGCCAGGCCTCATTACTGGCTCACCAAACACAGTGACATTCACTCCATTCATGCTGCTAAGGTTTTGTGGGGAGTTTGGTTTTGATTCAGGGGCTAGAGAGAGAGGCTTAAGGCCAAGGGAAGGGAGTGGAGTGAGTGGTCAGCAAAGACTTTTGCCCGCCCGAGTGGTGGGACAATTTCAGGATTAGCACAGTCTTTTAACTTGCATCTCTGTGCAAGTCATATTGCTTTGAGTCACTTAAAAGAAACTTTCTCACATGGCTGAAACGGGACCTGTTTTTGTTCACAAAGCAATATTCCTGGACCTCATCTTTGGAACCCGCATCAAGTATCCAGGAATGGACTGTATCCCTGAGCCCTGAACCTCGCCTCTGAGAGCTCGCCACATCCTCCCCTTTCCCTTCCCTGGTCCTTCTTCAAAAGTAGCAGCGGCAGCTGCTCAGGGCTGGGAGCCCTAACTGCATGCTGAGGCCTTACTTCCTCGTGATTACCAGGAGGAAGGGTGAGGTGGTTTCCACTCTATTCATGGTTGTCTAGTCAGAAACCCCAGAATGACAAGCCCCGTCCTGCAATCACGTCTACCCCCTCACCGCAAAATTCTCGGTAGGTAAACACAGTACACAATGGGCAGAATGAAAATTAGAAATTAATTAATTAATCGTTCTCAAATGCCTGACCTCCTGAAAAGAGCTCTGTTAAAAATGCTGAGTTGTGGGAGATGGAGAGGAAAAGGGAGTTGGGGGAAATTGGAAGGGGAGGTAAACCATGAGAGACTGTGGACTCTGAGAAACAAACTGAGGGTCTTGGAGGGGACTGGGGTAGGGGATGGGTGAGCCCGGTGGTGGGTATTACGGAGGGCACGTATTGCATGGAGCACTGGGTGTGGTGCATAAACAATGAATTCTGGCACACTGAAAAGAAATTTTAAAAAAAATGCTGAGATAGAACAGGTAGATTTTGCTGGAGACCTTAACAAGACTCACTACTCCCCCTAATTTGAATCTGAGGAGTAACAAACTCAGATGTGCTTACGGAGAGGGATAAAGAGAGGAAGGACACTCTGGACCCCCATGGTTCAACCATCCAACTCCTTAGATTCAACATGAAAGAGAAATAAGTGACAGCTTATCAATTCTACAGAATAACATGAATGACAACGAATAAGAGAGAGGTGAGGGACCCAAAGACGGGCCTACCCACCGGTAATTGGGATTCTGAGCATCTTCAGCCCTTGAATGGGGTAAAGAGGGAGCAGTGTCCCTTCCCCTCCAACTTGCATCGTTACTGGTTTTATCATCAAGCCTAGACCAACATTCCCGTGTCTATGCAGCCATCCCAGGGAATACTGCTCAGTTACTGTGCTCCTCATATGTTCTAGGCACGGGGCAACATGCTCCACAGCCCAAACGAAGTTCTCTTTGGTGGTAATAGTTTAAGACAAACTGCTAATTTAGACAATATATTGAGGGTGCACCTGGGCTTGGGAGGGTACACTGAAACTGGCTGGAGAAGTCCCAAAGGCAAACCTAGGCCTGGGGAGTAGAGCTACCTACACAGCAGAACAGGGACGTGGCTTCAAAGCATGGGGGAAACTCTGGCTAAGAAGCTTACTCTGGCACTTAAAGGGTGAGTAGCCAAAAGTTCTACCACAAGTAACACGGGTTACACAGTAGCAGAGAGACGGGCAAAGCCCTCCCGGGTTGAAAGGAGGTGGTAAAAGGGATGGAAGAAGGCAGCCGGGGTGAGGAAACACTTAAGATTTGAGGGTGACGAGTGGTTTTTTCCCCCAAGTTGAGGATAAGTGGGCAGCTGACCAGGGAAAGATTGTTTCAGGTGAAGACAACAGTGTGTGTGAAAGGGAAGAGGTGACAAGCTGTACTTACCCTTTAAGTATCTCAAACTAGGGAAAGTAACAGAAACTTGGGGGGGAAACAGAATTTTATTTCTCTCTTAAGTAAAAGTCCAAAAGTAGCTATTTCTGAGTTAGGATGTCAGCCGCAGTCTTCCCTGGACTTCCTTCTTGCTTCCCCGCCATACTACCACCCCTACCTCAGCTTCCACGACAGCCACGTGACCTCTTGCCTTGGCATCTGCCTTAAGGACGGTTGGGACCCGATCTGCCTTTTTGGATTTGCTATACCGGCGACGTGAAGAGGAATTTGGAGGAGATAATGCCTGAGCCTGTCAGTGAGCCAGTGAAGTAGACCAGGCCAAAGATCATCGAGATCGGAGCCACGGCAAGCTGCAACCACTGTAACTCGGGCTGTGACTAGCTTTAACCAAAATGACATCAACAGAGGAAAACGCCAATGACATACTAAGTGACAACATGCAACATAAAACTAAATACAGAATTAAGACTTCTACTCCTCCTCCCCCCACCCTTGGTAGGTTCCCATTCTGAGAACATTCCCATTGGAAAACAACTAGACCCAAGATTGAATGACTTTCATATGCTGCTTACAAAGAAACACAGAAGACCCTCTGTAAGGTCTCCTGTAGAGAGGTGTGGATCTCCAAGGATCCATACATGCACACAAAACAAACAAACACAAACGTGAGATCTGTGTGCAGTCTTGGAAATGGTTAACAGTGGCTAACCAGGAAGAGCAGGGTACTGCCTATAGAAGACGGCCAGAGAGATACTGAGCCTTGGGCCAAGACTGAGGTGGGGAAATGGAACCTGAGCCTCCCCTCTGTTGAGCACAGACACTTGAGGAACTGCAAAGTTATGCCAACTGTGACGTTTAAGCAAACTGTGAGGTCAGAGGACACACAGTGCCCACAGAAAATTGCCCTTAGTTCTGAAACCAATGATGAGTACTCAGGGTTCCAAAACCATTGATTTCAATAATTCTCCAGAAGGACACAGAGAACTTACTGAAAACTGTTAGGCTTACAGTTATGTTTTATTACAAGAAAAGAATACCAATTATAATAAGCCAAGGGAAGAAGCACATAGGGCAGAGTCCAAATGTGGCGCTTCCTCTCCCTATTGGAATCACCGATGCATTACTTTTCTGGCATTAACGTGTCACAATACCTATGGAGAACTACCATCCAGGGAAGCTCATCTAAGCTTTTAGAGTCTAGCGTTTTTATTTGAGCGCAGTCACAGAGAGCCCACATGGCTATCTGCAGTCTCCACTGCCTCTCAGAGATCAGGTGATATCTTGAGTCTCTAGTCCCTTCAAAAGGCAAAACTGATAGCGTCTGGCCCGAAGCTCCCATTATAAATCACTCTGTTCAACTATCTTGTGGGCCAAGCCCTGAGGCAAATAAACATGCTCCTATCAAGCAGGACATTACCAAGGCCTAGAGGTCACTGCCAGGAGCTGATAGAAAAGGCCAGCTGTCTCTTTAGGTTAACGCTTCACTACACAGGAAGGTTAAAGTAGTCCCATTTCAATGGCAGCCCGTGGCTCCCAGCATCTTGAATTTAGGGCAGCAAAATTAAGGTCAAGCAATAAGCTCACAATTAAAGTTCACCAAGCACTTTAGAATTTAAGCTACCACATACGAGAGCCGAGAGAAACAAATAATAGATTTAGACCATTAAAACCTGCAAATATTGGAAGGGTCAGAACAAGAATAGATATATAGAAAATATTTAAATTTTAAAAACAGATGAATCTGAAATATAAACAAAATACAAGATACTATTAAAAACTAACAGGCACATGGGAAAAAGAACCAAATGGAACTAGGAAAAATAAAAGGGGAATTGGTAAACTGGAAAACAGAGCTGAAGAATCTATCCAGACTGCAGCACAGAGAGACGAGCCTGTGAAGATAGGAATGAGAAGATAAGAGTTATGCAGGATAGACTAAGGATATCTAAGTGTTTTTTTTTTTTTAAGATGTTTTATTTATTTATTTATTTGACAGAGATCACAAGCAGGTAGAGAGGCAGGCAGAGAAAGGAGGAAGCAGGCTCCCCGCTAAGCAGGGAGCCTAATACGGGGCTTGATCCCAGGACCCCGAGATCAGGGCCTGAGCCGAAGGCAGAGGCTTTAACCCACTGAGCCACCCAGGCGCCCCCGGAGATCTAAGTGTTTTAAATATGCCCAGGATTTGTTTTAATCAGGTATGGTAAGAAACACAGGCACAGAAATGACTGTCATGAAGGAAGAAGTTGTTATTCTCCCAGATCCCTGGAAACAAAGAGGCCTGGCACAGCACTGCGGATCGGGGTTGGTGAGGAAACAGAGGGAGCCAGGGGGAAACATGGACAAGAGCCCTTCTTGTTTTTACCATGGGAAGAAACGCACAAAACAGGATAAGAAGGCGTACGACTGGGCTCTCGGATATAGGTGCTGACTCTCATTGTCTGGTACCTGACCCCGGGGTGATGAGGCCACAGGAATATGGGCCCAGAGTATGACGTGGTAAAGGGTATGGGCTCTGGACTGGTTGGTTTGCTCATGAAAGGTATGCACCAGGTAAGTCATTACTATCCCTAGGAATCAACTGAGCCCTCTCTAGGGTCAGTATCAGCCCCAAGCAGTCAAAGCATCAGGAAAAACAGAACAAAACATCATCAATACACTCATATATGTCTAATGTGAGTTTGAAGAAAAGGAGTAGAGAAGATTGAGGGGCGCCTGGATGGTTCAGTTGTTTAAGTGTCTGACTCTTGACTCAGGTTGTGATCTCAGGGTTGTATGATCTCTCAGCAGATCAGGCCCCGCATTGGGCCCCGCACTTAGCAGAGCCTGCTTTTCTCCCTCTTCTTCTGCCCCTCCCCACATGATGTCTCTCTCTCTAAAATAAATAAATAAATCTTAAAAAAAAAAAAAAAAAAAAAAGAGGGGCACCTGGATGGCTCAGTGGGTTAAAGCCTTTGCCTTTGGCTCAGGTCATGGTCTCAGGGTCCTGGGATCGAGCCCCGCATCGGGCTCTCTGCTCAGCAGGGAGCCTGCTTCCTCCTCCCTCTGCCTGCCTCTCTGCCTACTTGTGATCTCTGTCAAATAAATAAATAAAATCTTTTAAAAAATAAAGTGAAAAAGAAAAGGAAAGATATATAAAACCAAAAATGAATTCTTTGAAAAGACTGGTAACAAACCTCTGGAAAAACTGATCTAAAATAACATTGAAGTTCAGTATTAGTAATGAGAAATTGAACATAACTGCAGATGTAGCAGAGATTAAAGAGATAATACTATGAATAACTTTATGGTAATATGTTTCAAATTTTAGAGGAAGCAGACAACACATAAAAATGAAAACTACTCATTGGGGAAAGTATGTGCTATGGTGAATGCTGTGAAGTGTGTAAACCTGGCAATTCACAGACCTGTACCCCTGGGGCTAATAATACACTATATGTTAATAAAAAATTAAAAAAATTATTTTTTTAGGGGCATCTGGGTGGCTCAGTGGGTTAAGCCTCTGCCTTCGGCTCAGGTCATGATCCCAGGGTCCTGGGATCAAGCCCTGCATCTGGCTCCCAGTCTGCTCCCCCCACCACCCTCTCTGCCTGCCTCTCTGCCTACTTGTGATTTCTATCAAATTAAAAAACAAAAACAAACAAACAAAAACCCCAAAAACTACTAACACTGAATCAAAAAGAAATTTAAACCCTGAATATTTCCATAAATATTAAAGCTTTTAAATGACTAATTAAAAGTCTTCCCACAAAGAAATCCCCAAACCCAGGTCACTTATAGGAAAATCCGATCAAATCTCCAGGATATGGATCATTACACTATTGAAAACTCTTCCAGATCATAGAAAAAAACAGCACACTCCTCAATTTAAATTGTCAGACATAGTTATAATATCAAAAGCAGGTAAGAATGGTACAAGAAAGAAAAATTATAAGCCAATCACCTTCATGAACACAGGTACAAAAATGCCAAAGAAAATGTTAGGAAATGAAATCTAGAATTTAAAGAGATAAAACATTAAACCTGGGACGCCTGGGTGGCTTAGTTGGTTAAGCGGCTGCCTTCGGCTCAGGTCATGATCCCAGCGGCCTGGGATCGAGTCCCACATCGGGCTCCTTGCTCGGTGGGGAGCCTGCTTCTCCCTCTGCTTCTGCCTGCCACTTTGTCTTTCTGTGCTCGCTCACTCTCTCTCCCTCTCTCTGACAAATAAATAAAATTTTTAAAAAAAACAAAAAACATTAAACCTAAGTTGGACATATGCCAGGAATGCAAGAGTGTATTGATGCTAAGAAGATTTAAAAATCAAATTGATGATTTTTTTCCAGGATAATTAACATACAATGTTACATTAGTTCCAGGCATACAATAAAATCATCCAACACTTCTTTTTTTTTCTTTCATTTAAATTCAATTAATTAATATATAGCATATGATTTGTTTCAGGGGTACAGGCCTGTGATTCATCAGTCTTATATAATACCGAGTGCTCACTACAACACACACCCTCCCCATGTCCATCACCCAGTTACCCCATTCATCCAACAATACTATATATTACCCAGTGCTCATCATAAGTGTATTCGTAATCCCCTTCATTTATTTCACCCATGCCCCACCTAACTCCCCTCTGGCAACTAAGAGTTTGTTTTTAATGGCTAAGAGCTGGGTTTTTTTGTCTTTTTCTTTGTTTATCTGTTTCTTAAATTCCACGTATAAGCAAAACCATGTGTTGTCTTTCTATGACTTATTTCACTTAAGATAATGCTCTCTAGCTCCATCCATGTTGTTGCAAAGGGTAAGATTTCATTCTTTTTTATGGCTGAATTATATCCTAAGCCTGATTTATCTATGGATAGACACGGGTTGATTCCATATCTTGGCTATTGTAAATAATGCCGAAATCAACTTAGGGGTATATATGTTTTTTTAGATTAGTGTTTTTGTTTTCTTTGGGTAAATGCCCAGTAGTGGAATTACTGACAATTCCATATGGTATACTGGAATTACATATGATATTTCTATTTTCAATTTTTTAAGGAATGTACACACTGTTTTCCACAGTGGCTGCCTCAGTTTACATTCCCACCAACAGTGCATGAGGGTTCCTTTTTCTCTGTATCTTCACCAACCCTTGTTTCTTGTGTTTTTGATTAAGCCATTCTGACTGGTGTGAAGTAATATCACGTTGCAGTTTTGATTTGCATTTCCATGATTAGTAATGTGAGGCATCTTTGCATGGGTTTGTTGGCCATCTAAATATCTTCTTTGGGAAAATGTCTATCCTGCCTGTAATTATTTTTTTAAGATTTTTACTTATTTATTAGACACAGAGAGAGAGAGATCACAAGTAGGCATAGAGGCAGGGGGTGGGTGGGAAGCAGGCCCCCTACTGAGCAGAGGGGCCCAATGCGGGGCTTGATCCCAGGACCTGAGATCATGATCTGAGCCGAAGGCAGAGGCTTTAACCCACTGAGCCACCCAGGCGCCCCTGTTCTGCCTGTAATTTAATTGAATTATTTGATTTGATTTACACATCTTCAATATCAACTCTGTATCATATATATCATTTGCAAATATCTTCTCCCATTCTGTAAGCTGTTTTTTTGTTTGTTGATGGTTTCCTTTGCTGTGCAGAAGCTTTTGATGTAGCCTCAATAGTTTAATTTTGTTTTTGTTTCCCTTCCCAAAAGAGTTATGTCTAGAAAAATGTTTCTATGGCAGATGTCAAAGAGATTACTGCCTGTTTTCTTCTAGGAATTTTATGGGTTCAGATCTCATATTTAAGATGTGAGATGTGTAACCCATTTTGAATTTATCTTTGTGTATGGTATAAGAAAGAGGTTCTGTTTCATTCTTGTGCTTGTGGCTATCCATTTTTCCCAGCACCATTTGTTGAAGAGACTGTCTTTTCCCATTGGGCATTCTTGCCTCCTTTGTCCTAGGTTAACTGACCACATACTCATGGGTTTATTTCTGGACTCTAATCTGTCCCATTGATCTCTGTGTATATATTTTTTAAAGATTTTATTTATTTATTTGACAGAGAGAGAGATCACAAGTAGGCAGAGAGGCAGGCGGGTGGGGGGACAGGGAAGCAGGCTCCCCGCCGAGCAGAGAGCCCGATGCGGGGCTCGGTCCTAGAACCCTGAGATCATGACCTGAGCCGAAGGCGGAGGCTTTAACCCACTGAGCCACCCAGGCGCCCCGATCTCTGTGTATATTTTTGTTCCAGTACCATACTGTTTTGATTACTATAGCTTTGTAGGATATCTTGAAGTATGGGATTGTGATACCTTTAGTTTCATTCTCTTTCAAGAGTGCTTTGGCTATATAGGGTCTTCTGTGGTTCCATACAAATTTTAAGATTATTTGTTCTAGTTCTGTGAAAAATGCAATTGCTATTTTGATAGAAATTGCATTTAATCTGTAGATTGCTTTGAGTAGTATAGACACTTTAACAATATTTGTTCTTCCAATCCTTGAGCATGAAATATCTTTCCATTTGTTTGTGCCATCTTCAATTTCTTTCATCAGTGTTTTTGGTGTATAGGTCTTTCATCTCCTTGGTTAGGGAGATTCCTAGGTATTTTAGTCTATTGCTAGGTATTTTAATACTTTGGGTATAATTGTAAATGGGATTATTTCCTTAATTTCTCTTTCTGCTACTTCTACTTAATCATATTAACAGATTAAATTAAAAAGAAATCATTTCAGTAGGTTCAGGAAAAGCATTTGACAAAATTCTATGTGTATTTACAATATATCTATTTACCTATTTTTTATAATGAGAGCATGTGTGCATATGCACATGTGTGTGCGCAAGCCTGGTGCTCAGGGAAGGGGCAGAGGGAAAGGGAGGGAGAAAATCTTAAGTAGGATCCACGCTCAGCAAAGAGCCTTAGGTGGGACTTGATCTCAGGACCCTGAGATGAGGACCTGAGTGGAAATCAAGAGTTGGATGCTCAAATGACTAAGCCACCTAGGGACCCCACCAAGTTAAAATTTACATAGAAAAACAAAGATTCAAGAATAACTAAGAAATTTCTGAAGACAATAAGGTTGGGGAGAACTGACCTAGCAGATACCAAGATTTACTATAAAACTTTAGTTATTAAGACCAGTTTGGCATCAGCATAGAAACATAACCAATAAGATAAAATACAGACCCTAGAAACAGATCTGTGCATATGTAGAATCTTGAGCATACTACAAAGATGGCATCCTAGGTCCTCAGAAATAGATTCCTTTTGTCTAAATTAAAGTGAAACAGTTGCTGAATCATGGGGGAGGGGGCTTGTGGGGGTGTGAAACAGGATTTCTACCTCTGGAATCCATCAGTTTCATATCAGTTAAGGACTTCCATCTGAAAAGGCAAACTTCAAAACTATTAGAAAAAAATTCAGGAATCTGTCTGAAGTTGAGATATAAAACCTTTCTCAAACAAGACAAAAAGCAGTAACAAAGAAAAGAGTAATAGACTTGGCTACATTAATATTAAGAGTTCTTTTCACCAAAAGAAACATTAAAAAGTGAAAAGACAGGCCACAAACTGGAAGAGGGTATTTTCAACAAATATCGTGAGGCAACAATTAGTATTCAGAGTACATTTTTTTATTTCTTCAAATCAATTTTTAAAAATCCAATAAAAAATGGAAAAATACCACAAATAGGAATGTCACAAAAGAGTAAACACAAAGGGACATATGACCGGACATATGAAAAACACTCTAATAATAACTAAGGAAATGCAGATTAAAACCATTTTATATAAAAGCATTTTATACCTACTGGATTACCAAAAAGTATGAAGTTTAACAACTTCCAATGTTAGGAGAGAAGTATGAGTGTATGAGAGCTCTCACACACTGGTAATGGAAGAGTAGATGGATATAACCATTTTGAAAGATTTTTTTTTTAATTTATTTATTTGTCAGAGAGAGAGGGAGAGAGAGAGAGCAAGCACAGGCAGATAAGGTGACAGGCAGAGGCAGAGGGAGAAGCAGGCTCCCTGCCGAGCAAGGAGCCCAATGTGGGACTCGATCCCAGGACGCTGGGATCATGACCTGAGCCGAAGGCAGCCGCTTAACCAACTGAGCTACCCAGGCGTCCCACCATTTTGAAAGATATTTTGGTGTTATCTTACGCATCAGCATTAAATTTTCTAGTAGTGATGTTTAAAGGATAAAACGAAACGGGGTCTGGCTGGCTCAGTTGGTAGAGCATGTAACTCTTGATCTCAAGGTTCTAAATTCAAGCCCCATGTTGGGGATAGAGCCTACTTTTATTTTTTTTTTAAGATCCTATATATTTGAGAGAGAGAGCCAGAGAGAGAGAGCACAAGTAGGGAGAGAAGCAGAGGGAGAGGGAGAAACAGGCTCCCTGCTGAGCAGGGAGCGGGATTCAGGGCTCAATCCCAGGACCCTGGGATCACGACCTAAGCCAGAGGTAGACGCTTAACCAACTGAGCCACCCAGGTGTCCAGAATCTACTTTTAGAAAGGAGGTGAGGAGGTAAAAAAAAAAAAAAAATGAAATTAATTTTAACAATGTATTGTATTTTACTCATTATATCCAAAATATCAGCATTTCAACATGGAATCACTATAAAAGAATTATTAATGGGATATCTTATAGGCTTTTTTCATAATGAAGGAAATCAGAATATACTATTCAAGAGGTGCCTGGCTGGCTTAGTCAGTGAAACATTCAACACTTGACCTTGGGTTTATGAGTTTGAGCCCCATATTGGGTGTAGAGATTACTTTAAAAAAATTTTAAAGCCTTAAAAGAATATATATACCACTCTAAAACATGCCGCTTGGGCATAAGTTATTTTTGAGCTCAAGACAGTTAGAAACAGACTAAAAGAGCTCTCTTCCCTCCCCTTTTCTGCTTACAAGTAGGGCATAAATTTCCCTGTGTAAAGGTTACATAAATTTCTATTTGTAAAGGAAGGAGCCTACCTCCCCATGTCCTGCACCACAAAAAGGAGAGCCATTCTTATCTCAGGAGACAACTTGAGAGTGCTTAACAAGAGTGACTCAACAACTCTTCTTTAGGATGTATTTTCTTTTTTTAATATTTTATTTATTTATTTGACAGAGAGAGAGATCACAAGTAGGCAGAGAGGAAGGCAGGGGGTGGGGGGAAGCAGGCTCCCTGCTGAGCAGAGAGCCCGATGCGGGGCTCGATCCCAGAACCCTGAGATCATGACCTGAGCTGAAGGCAGAGGCTTAATCCACTGAGCCACCCAGGTGCCCCTAGGATGTATTTTCTAATCATCTTCTGATAGTTTAGCATCTCTCATAGCCCAAATTCATTTTACCTTGGTCTAGTCGTTTCACCATAATTTACCCCCACTTTTTAACAAAGTTATACGAGCCCCTGGGTATAACCATGACTTTGGACTTTTGTTTCTTTCCTATGAAATGCCCATGCATGTAAAAAAAGATTAACATTAAAAAATCTGTATGGGGTGCCTGGGTGGCTCAGTGGGTTAAGCCTCTGCCTTCAGCTCAGGTCATGATCTCAGGGTCCTGGAATCGAGCCCCGCATCGGGCTCTCTGCTCAGCAGGGAGCCTGCTTTCCCCTCTCTCTCTCTGCCTGCCTCGCTGCCTACTTGTGATCTCTCTCTCTCTCTCTCTCTCTCAAATAAATAAATAAATAAAATCTTTTTTAAAAATCTGTATGTCTTTTCTCTTGTTAATCTGTCTTTTGTCAGTTTAATTTATAGGTCTCAAATCATACCCCCTAAAAGGTAGAGGGAAAGTATTTTTCCTCCCCTATAATAAGTCTTCAAAAACCATAATGTATTGTACACAAAGCACATTTCAATCCAGAAGCTAAACTTGGAAGTACTTGATCTCTATGTATATTTTGCAAAGTTAGTAGTTGAAAAAGGAGATTCACAGACCAAAAGTATTCTAATCATATGAAAAAGTTATCCAAGAACTGCATCAATTTTCAGTGTTTACACTAAAATTAAATTGAATATTTTAATTCCTCATTCATGCTAGCTGCATTTCAAGTGCTCAGCAGCTATGTGTGGCTACCGTATTAAACAACCACAGTCTTCAAACTTTGCTATACCCTTTGACTTCGTAAGCCCACTCCTAAATAAATTCCCTACAGTGGTGGTTCTCAAACCGCAAGCATCAGAATACTTGAGGGGCTGGTCATAACACAGAGTTCTGGGGCCCATCCCAGAACCTCTGATTCAGTAGGTCTGGGATGAGGTTCAAGAATTTGCATTTCTAACCATTTCCCAGGTGATAACTGACACTACCCTGTGGGATATACATAGGGAAGTCCTCTGCAACTCTGTCTTAGCAAAAACTAGAAACAACCTACGTTTCCATCAATAGAAGAATAGATTTCCGTAAAGCATGTATAAGCCCAAAACAGAATATTATACAAAACTGAAAATGACATGTTGTATAATGAAACAATAGGGATCAAATTATATCCATAACTATATCCATTTATAGAAATAGAATATTGATCTTTTTAATAAAGCAATTCCCAGAAGACTATAGACAGCATAATGCTGTTTTTATAAAACTCAAAAACAAACACTATATCATTAGGACATAATTAATAAAACCACTCTTATTGTAAAAGCAAGGAAATGAAAAACAAAACTTGGGATAGTGGTTACCTCAGGGGCTAGAGAGGAAGCATAAGGGTTAGGGGACAGTCTCAGATGTTCATATTTTTATGCCTTATAAATTAAATTAAATACGTGTCCTATTAGATCATTTTCATGTATTATATATTTTAAACATTATAAAGGAAATAAAAAATAAAAATTTAAATAACACCATATAGCACATAATCCCCAAAATGTTAAAAATACATGTATTTATAAATGCAAGGGAAAAAAGTCTGGAAGAAAAAATGTCAGAATGTTAATAATGGTTATTTCTGGGTTATAGAGTTTGGGTATGTTTTTTCTTTTTGTATAATTGTATGTTCTCTACAATAAATATGCAATGCTTTATAATTAAACAAGTTTGTTTCTTTTTATCTTCAACACATATGGGATTCAACTTGCTGTATTCAGTTATTCTCCAGACCCTCTGTTCATTTCTGTACCACCACAGCACCAACCTTAAGAAGGACCCATTTCTGTTCACCACAATAAATATCTCAGATGCCTATACATGTTCTTATTAATAATAGTAACAATATCTGACATGGATTAAGCACCTACTATGTGTTCTTATGTTCTAAGTATTAAGTAAATGATTTTGGTTAAGCCTTATAAAAACTCAAGACCTAAGTGCCATTGGTTTTCCCATTTTACAAATGTCGCAAAGGAAGTAAAGTGCTTACTTAAGAAGCTTGGATAAGTTGCCCAAGTCCATATAGCTTAGAAGGTGGGTTTCCATCAATATCAGCAAAGTTTGCATTTCATAACTAAGTTCTGTTTTAGGCCCCATTTTCTCAGAAATAACTTGGTGAAATTATTCTACGTATCAACAAAAAGTGGGGAGAGGACTCATGGAAAGTGTATTAGATTTCCTGATCTAATAAATTTGAGAAAGCAATTGTAATTACTGCTGATGACAGAATTTCCTGGCCAAAATCACTATCTGTCTCAATGAGCAGAGCTTGGCTATTCTCAGTCTAATCATGACAAGCAGGAACCTGGATGACGTCAGCAGTTGTCCGAGTCAGAAGAGCCCTCAGCAGCCTCATCAGGCCTTGGGACTCCTGCCCTTAGGCTCACCTTCCAAAAAAAAGAAACTAAAATGCATTTACCATGCTATTGAGTGCTAGAGAAAGTCTCAGGGACTATTTCTCTCATGCTCCATGTCATATGTATTTCATCTTTCATGCTGAGACAATCATCATACTTGCTAAATACGATGGAAAATAGATGCTATTGATTTCTCCCGACAACATCATGCTGGAATACTGAGACCATATCAGTCCACAAACACTGCTTTTGACCAAAAGTGTCCTGAGTCATCACCAAAGAGTTTATTCAATTTCATTCTAATAAAATCCCCCAAATACATCATCTCCTCTACCAAACCCACTATGAAGGCCTCTTGGGAGCTTTCTATTCCTGTCTTCTTTTCTCAGTTTCCACCTTCCTCATACCTCATTGATAACTTAGAACCTTTAAAAGCCCCCAACTTCTGTCCTAAATATGTCCATTCAGTGTCATTTTTTAAAATGGAGGATGAAAATTGGAAAAGGGAACAAAAAAGTAGCATGATATTGGCCTTACAGATGGAGGGAAGGAGCTATAAGTCAAGGAAAGTGAGCAGCCTCTAGAAGGTGAAAAGGTAAAAAGATGGATTTCCTGAACTGATCATTAGAGTCTGCCTACAAGCATTATCTGCACTTTCTTGTGAGTCATGTACATAGCCCCTTAAAACAAGCACTTCCCACAATCCCATTTCCTGTCCTTTTCTTTGTTTCTCTATTTCTCCAAATAAAGCAGAACAAAAAAGTCTTGGTCTAGCTGTTGGTACATGCTAAGCCTGTCCCTCAGGGACCAAGAGAAGCACAACATATCCTTGGCCATGAGCTTAACTCCAAAATGCTCCGTTTCCTCAACTACTTTATTTCTCTGACTTTGAAGAACCATTTGAAAGTATTCTCCCTTACAAGAAATCAAATGTATTTCTATTATGTCTGGACATTGTGCCTACCTCTGGGAATGCAATGATGAGAAAACAGATATTGTTCTTGTCCTTGGGGACCTATTGAATGAAATAATAAATTATCACCTAAAAAATAAAATACCTAGGTACCTAATTTATTATTTGGTCAGACCAAAAAATTGGGCCAGACCCAATTATTTATGTACTTAACACACACTAACATTTTAATTTCCCAATAATCCTGGAGGTTATTATGTTCTATTTAAAGATGAGAAAAATAAAGTTCACAGGGGTTAACCATCTTGGCCAAGATTATCCATCTAAGTAGAAATGTAGCTAGGATTCAAACCCAGGTCATCCATATCCAGATTTTGTATTCTCAGCCTTTTCCATGTATTACCTCTTCATGATTCTAAGAATACAAACATTGTCTGTACTATCCATTTTTTCTTTTACAGTAATATCCACTTTATCTAAAGTGATAGATCAGAAATAAGATTAATAAAGAGCAGGATAAAGAAAAAAAAAATAACCAGGATCAAATTCTTGACAGCAAACCCAGAAGCCCAGTCTAGTTTCAGAAGAATCTGTTGCACCAGAGATGAATACTAGTGTTGGACCCCAGTAATCAGGCATCAAAACTCTGCACCATTTGCAATAACCTTGCCCCAGAGAAGTATGAATCCTTCACAGATTACAGAGCTGGATGTGCCTTCCCTGGCCCCAAAAAGGATCCCTGACCAGATTCCACATATACATTCTCTCCCAGTACAAGAGCCTGGAACTCTGCTACACACCTAACTCACAAGGAAATGCAACTGCATTTATAGTATGAGATCAGTAAGAAACCTGCCCTCAGCCAAAGACCATTTCCTCTCCTCTCAAAACTCAAATATGACCAGCACTATGGCGGGTAGTGCCCAAGAGTATCAGCTGCAGGTGAGGTCTTAAGTATCACTGTGAGAGGGCTCTCCCAGTGTAGAAGCCCCACTCTGTGAAGGATTTGTCCCCTGAGAACATACTCAGCTCAGTCTACAGACTATACCAGTGTGTGTCTTAGAAGGAAAGTAGTAGAGGGGCGCCTGGGTGGCTCAGTGGGTTAAAGCCTCTGCCTTCGGCTCAGGTCATGATCCCAGGGTCCTGAGATCGAGCCCTGCATGGGGCTCTCTGCTCAGCAGGGAGCCTGCTTCCTTCTCTCTCTCTCTCTGCCTGCCTCTCTGCCTACTTGTGCTTTCTGTCTGTCAAATAAATAAATAAAATCTTTAAAAAAAAAAAAAGAAGGAAAGTAGTAGAAAACAGTGTATGAGACCCCTAAATTCTCCAGTATCTGCCTGCCACAGCCCAAGACACTTCCTACTAGTTCCGTGTGAAAGAAATGAGCATAGAGACAAATCTAAAACAGGACTACCAGATAAAGCTTTGTCCCCTACCTTCTCTGAGGAACCCTGAATGGGTAGACTGGGCATATTTCAGAGGGTCTTGCTTTGACTCATCTAGAGTGGCCTAAGCAGCCAGAGTCAAAAGCCTTTAGAGTGGCTTCCTTATTCCATCGCCTTGAGGCCCATATGCTCTCTCCGTCTTAAAGATCTCCTCTGGGGCAAGAAGAGACAAGGAAAGACATCCCAAAAGGGAGTCTTTCCCCTAAGGTCCTCAGTATTGGCCTAGAACTACCCAAACTAAGTTCTTCCTAGAGCGGAGAGGAAGAGGAAACCTCTTAAGAGACAGAAGGCTCCAACGCTCTGTATTAAGAAAGGGAGTATTCCAAAGGAGACAGTTCCAGCTGGAACACACACAGGGGACAGCCTCGTGCACAAAGTTCAGGAAGAAAAAAGAAAAAAACCCAAAGATTTGAACAATAAACAGAAGTAGTAACTTTCTTCCCATTTTATCCTTTACTCAATTTTTGTGAAAATAGTAATAAAGTTAGAAATGAAACAATTTTTAAAAGAAAGAAAACTTCAGCACCCAGGACAGTGCTCATGCAACAATTTGTTCCTTGAATGCATGCTCCCTTCTCCCACACAAGAAAAACTGCCAGTCTTCCAGAACAGATTCAGGATCCTATACATACACTGGATCAAAAAAAGCTAGCAAAATTTTGGTGCAGTTAGCATTAAACACCCTCTTTTTTTTTTTAACAAGAGGCACCCTATTTGAGAGTCTACTTCCAGATGCCTAACTGATCCTCTTTGCTAAGGGAACAGGAATGATCTGCCAGTTGCTCAGATGTAATAAGGAAGTTCCTCTGTTATTTCCCACAATGTCTGGAAACAAAGTGCAGTTAGCATTAAACGGCCTTTTTGTTTTAACAAGAAGCACCCTATTTGAGAGTCTGCTTCCAGATGTCTAATTGATCCTTTTTGCTAAGGGGACAGGAATGATCTACCAGTTGCTCAGATGTAATAAGGAAGCTCCTCTGTTATTTCCCACAATGTCTGGAAACAAATCCTATAGAGACCAGTCACAAACACACAGAGCCTAGGAAATTATGCAGACTTTTCTTTATTCTTTGTCATGGCAAACCTGTATTGAATACTTATTGTGTTCAGGTACTGTTTATACATTTTGGCTCCTTTGGTCCTCCTTGGGTCAATAAAACAGATCAAATGGGAAAAAAACTGCCTTCGTAGTTACCAAGAGTCATGATCTGAACAGGTAATCCATGGCTATATGAGACAATCTCATTTTAGAGGATTATGTCCAGTTCTTGGTGCCACATGGTAACAAAGCCTCCACCTGTACTAAGAACACATCTCAGTAAAAGTGACCCCATCTCCTACCTGAAAGAACAGACAGGTTAAATCAGAGCCACATTAGCAGGACCCTGACACTGATACTCAAACAGAATCTTTCTTTTTTTAAGATTTTATTTATTTATTTGACAGGGAAAGAGCGAGATCACAAGTAGGCAGAGAGGCAGGCGGTATGGTGGGGGGAAGCAGGCTCCCTGCTGAGCAGAGAGCCCGATGCGGGGCTCGATCCTAGGACCTTGGGATCATGACCTGAGCTGAAGGCAGAGGTGCAACTCACTGAGCTACCCAGGAGCCCCCTCAAACAGAATCTTTACCTGCCTTAATTTTATCTGATTATGCCTACTTCTACCTCCTCTATCTCTGCAAAAGAAGAGTTCAAAAACATTCAAGACAAAACACCCACCCTTGGTTTATTTATGAAATATGGTCTGTCTCCACTGAGACTGCAATGGAGGAGGAATTACTTTTTCCCTTTGCCTGAGGGACATCATTAGCATAGTGATAATTAATGAAAGGCAGCAGCCAGAGTTTGGTAAATTATTAATGGTTTCAATCATCCAGAGAGCAGACAGGCCCTGTGTGCAGTTGTCCTTGGTGACAGCATGAGAGTGCTCTGGAGAAACAGAGACAATGGACAGAAATCAGAGCCATGCGTGTGTGTAGTCCTGCATGCACAGGCTCAGACTTTCTCATCCAAATGGAATGGGTTTTCATGCAGAAGTATTCATAGATTAAAACTGAGAGCAAGGGGCGCCTGGGTGGTTCAGTGGGTTAAAGCCTCTGCATTCGGCTCATGATCTCAGAGTCCTGGGATCGAGCCCTGCGTCGGGCTCTCTGCTCAGCAGGGAGCCTGCTTCCTCCCTCTCTCTCTCTCTGCCTACTTGTGATCTCTGTCTGTCAAATAAATAAATAAAATCTTTAAAAAAAAATAAATAAAACTAAGAGCAAGTCCTTCTGGCACATGGTGAATATTATCAGATTCTCCTTATAGCATGGCTAAACAGAAATTAGGTCTGGCCCCAAGAAGCTCTTGAAAAGAGGCAAAGAAGGCAGTAGGTCTTTTACACCAACTACAGAGTTTAGGAGTGAGAGTTCTCAAAAATTGAGAACTCAGGAGATCAATGACAAAGCATCGCTGGAGAGTGTATGCCAAAACCAGTTACTGGAGCCAAAGTCTTGGAAACAAATGTCAGAAGCTAAGATACACAGAAAAAAGGAGTCACAAGCAACCTGAAAAAATGAGAGTGATGATGCTCTTCACAAATTTTCAGGGAAGGGAGTTTCAAAGCCACTGTAGGAATCTTTCTCTTTCTATAAGTTTACTTGTACGGGTCCCACTTAAACCCAAGATCATAAGCTCCTTGAGGATGGCAGTTTTGGCTGTTTTCTTCCCTGATGTATCCCTAGAGCCTTGCACAGTGCCAAACATAGAGTAAGTATTCAAAAATATTTGTTGGGTAATGAATACAGGGGTGAATACATGGATATAGCTAACTTACCAGGTATTGGATAAAAAAGAAGTATTGAGGCCATTTCTTTCATCTTGGGTCTCTGTGCCTTTTGCAGAACTTCCAACAACACTATGTTGGGACTGAGTATCTGGAGATTCACAAACTCAGTGGTCCATAGGAGCCATTGTGAGGAGGCCCAGGGAAGAATTTGCCATTTTCAATGAGAAACAAGTGGTGGTTACTAATTATGATGACTGTGTACTTTGGATCTGGATTTGTTGTACCTTTTACTTTTGACATCAAATGCTCAAAGATGTTTTAATTAATCCATTGAATAGATGTGAAAAGGAACATTGTAAGAGGTACAATCTCCTTGAAAAGTGGATCAAACTCTTGAATTCAACATACTCAATACGTTTATAAATAAACTTATAGCATGAAAAAAAGAAGTACTGATAAACATTTTTCAAAAAAAGACCACATCAACTATTACTTTGAGTAACAAAGAATTTACTGAACAATTCATTGGAGATGAGAAAGAGAGTAGAAAAACGTACATGGGATTTATAAATGTGTATTTGGTTGGTGGTCATGATAAAAAGGAATTTAAATAGAGGGTTAAGAATATAAGTAAAAAAAAAAAAAAGAATATAAGTCAAACTGGGAATGCCTGGGTGCTCATTCAGTTAGGCATCTGCCTTCGGATCAGGTCATGATCCCAGGATCTTAGGATTGAGCCCCACATCGGGCTCCCCGATCAGTGGGGAATCTGCTTCTCCCTCTCCCTCTATGTGCTTTCTCTCTCCCTCTAATAAATAAATCTATTTAAAAAAAAAAAGAATGAGTGAGGATGTATATGCTCAGGATAACTTTGCCTTAAGTTCATACCATGAAGTAATACCACAACAAAGACAGAGAAAATACAAAAAGGAAAAACTTAAAAATATAGCCAGCCTCAAAAAGGAGGCTATATGTCCCAATGGGCCAAAATGCAATGTCATGAATTGACTGGAGCTGAGAAGCTGCTCAACTCAGGGTTTAGAAGCTGGCTGTGGCTGCTGCGAGTTTGGCTCCTATGTGGTAAAAGGACTAAAACTACTCCAAAACAGGGATGATAGTGGAGTTCTTCCAATAATGAAAACAAGATAAATTTGTTTTAATTGCTGCAGATGACTGGCCTAGGTCTATAGCTTATAGAAAGTCATAAGCTCATGGAAGGAGGACAGCTCTATGGCCTTGGAAACAGCAACTAAACACACTACTGGCTGAATCCCTGAGTTGCTGCTTGGAAAAGAGCTAGCAGGAAAGTTGCCCAACCATCTGACTATCTCTGATCACCGAGGGCCAGGAGACCCAAACCCACACTGCAAAACAAGGTTCTGGACTGGAAGCCAAAGGCATGTAGGATAGGCAACACAAAAGATCACTCAAATGCTACTTTGATTTTTAAATTTAGCCTTTAGTTCATTAAAATTACAAATTCAAAAACTTAACCCTTCTTCGTCCTATTCTTAGATCTTTTTATACCCTTCCTCATAGATTTAAAGTAAGCCAAACTAGGGATGCCTGTGTAGTACAGTAGGTTAAATATTCAAATCTTGGTTTTGGCTCAGGTGGTGATCTCAGGGTTACAAGATTAAGGCTCCCATCAGCCCCCCTACAGCCCAACTCCTCACCCCGGGGACACTCAGTGCAGAGTCTGCATGAGATTCTGACATTTTCTCTCCCTCTGCCCCACCTGCTTGTACACTCTCTTTCTCTCTCTTTAAAATAAATAAATAAATTTTAATTAATTAATTAATTAAGTCCAACTGGAATCTCTCATGTCTCATCTTTCTCCAGTCATAGCTTTGAGGTCATTTAAATATCAAGAAACTGAGTTAAAGTAATCAAAATTTTCCATCGACAAAAAGTTGACCAAACCTGCAGATAATCCTTCTTTACAAACTGTTTCAAAGGACCAGGAAAGTAAAGAGGAAACAAATTCTTTAATGTATCTTTTGAGGCTATTTAGCCTACTACCAAAATCAGATGACAAGACAAAAAATAAAATTACAAACCAATCTTTCTTAGAAATACAGACATAAAAGTTTTAGTTTATATATTAATAAATCAAAGTTAAAATGTATTATAAGATATGTCATAACTTAGTAGAGTTTATCCCATAATAGGGAGAACACCATTAAAAAAATCTGTCAATACATTTACCATGTCAAGCACACAAGATGAAGAACCAAGCAGCACAACCAGCATTTGGGGAACACCTTGTAGTGGGAACAAGACCAGGAGCAGTGTGTGGTTTTCCACTGCATGCCCAAGATAGAGAAGGATCAGATGTTAAGTCCTTGGGCTGTGGGATTATCAGCCAGCCACACATCTGGTCCAGAGGCTGTGGATATAGGACACGGTGGAGCTTGGACTCCAGCCCCGACTTTCCACCTCCACACTCCACCAAGATTGACTGCTCAACTACTGGCAAGTACCCATGGAGCTCTGCAGGAGGGGACTACTTCTCTAGGATGTGGATTAAGTCAGATTACTGATAGAGTCAGTAAGAAATACAGAATTATATCTATAAATGCAGGAAAAAATTCTACAAAATTCAATACTTATTTATGTTTCTAAAACAAAAGCTTACCAAATCAAGAATAGAAGGAAAATTCCTCAACCTAAGAAAGAACATGTATTTTAAAAACTTACCAAACAAAATAATTTCCTAATGGAACTTCAGAAACATTATGACTGAAATCAAGAATGTGAATGTCTACCATCACCCCTACACCACTGACATACTGACAGACCTAGTCAATGTAATAAAATATATAAAAGTATAAGAATTAGAAAGGAAGAGAAAACTACCCTTATTTTAAGATAACATGATTATGTACACAGAAAATCCAAAAGAATGTATTAGAATATTTAGAACAAATAGGAAAACTCAGGAACATTACAGAATATCATCAACATATAAACATGCTATATAGCATTCTTATATATCAATAAACCAATTATAAAATATGATAGAATTTAAAAGCATACATATTAGCAATAAAAGATTAGAATCCAAATAACAAATCTAAAACTTTAAAAAGTCCAAAACCTAATAAATCCAAAACCTATATGAAGAAAATCATTAAGATTATTGAAGGACATTTTAGAAGATCTGAGTAAGTGGAGAGACCATGTTAATGAATCAAAAGATGAAATTAGGTCATTTCAGTTCTTTTCCTAATTAACTTGTAAATTCAATGCAGTTCCAATCAAAAATCCAACAGAACTCTGTCAAATTTTACAAGCTGATGTTAAAATTCATGTAAAGCACCAAGTACCAAGAATAAAAGTATTCTGAGGAAGCATGCAGGGGTAAGGAGAGGAGGACTGTTCTACGAGATGAGCCATGCAGGAACTGGTCTGATGCTTGCAGCTGGCCTCAGTGTTCTTGGAAGCCAGCCCGGTGCTTCCTGTAGGCCCTACACCATCTCACATTACACCACCCCAGACAAGGTCACTGGAGACCATCATAAACTGGGTTAGAACAAAGCCACTGATAATTTTGCATAAATATAGGCAGAAAAGTTCCCTGCACAACCCACAACATACCAAGCATGCCCATCTCTCACTAAAACAACTGACTTCTACCTTTTTAGCAAGTACAATTTTGTTCTCACTCTAGCCTTCTCTCCCTATAGATAATATTTACTGAGATATCCAGTCATAGAATTGTCCCCACTTCTGGCAGTCACCCAGTCCAGCGTTACTCCCCTCTTGCTGAGGTCCTCTCCAGAATCATTCAAGAAAAGCCCACATTTTACAATAAGTTTGTTTTTTCATGGCTTTACTGAGATGCCACATGGTTCTCTAACCTAAACTGAAACTAGTAATAAGTCTAATTTGTTTGACTACAGGTATGTTCCTGCAGGTACTAGCTGGGGGATCCTGATGAAGAGAGCAAGGCTTAAACACTCTACAAATAGTATGTGGTTGTAGCACCCAAATAAACTAGTAAGTCAATGGGACAGGATAGAGAGTTTAGAAACAGACCTACAAATTAAAAAAAAAAAAAAAAAAACCTGAAAATTGACAGAGGTGGTATTATATGTCAGTGGTAAAAAGCAGAATCTTTAAAAAAAATACTAATGAGACTATAATTTTCCCACATAAAAAATATGGAATCTCCTATCACTGTACACAAAAATAAATTTCAGATGGATTAATCTTAAAGTGAAAAATTCCAAATATTAAAGAAAATTATTGCAGAATGTCTTTATGATTTTAAAAAGTATCAGGTCTTAAACTTGGCACAAACATGAAAGGACAAGATTTGGCTACATTAAAACTTATAACTCTGTACAGCAAATGATATTAGGGTAAAAAGATAAGCTACAGATTAGAAGGGATATTTGCAGCACTATACAGCCAGTAAAGAAGTCGTATTCAAGATATATATGAAGAACTTCTACAAATTAATTAGAAAGACAAATAACCCAACTGGATTAATTTACAACTGGAAAATAATCAAAGTACATGAAGAGACAATTCACAAAAGATATAAATAAATACAAAAACATGCTCATCCTGAGTAATCAAAGGAATGCAAATTAAAATGATGAGATACCATTGGCAAAATGGTATCAGATTGGCCAAAAAAATTTTTTTAAGATTTTTTTTTAAGTAATCTCCACACCCAACATGAGGCTTGAACTGAGAACCCCAAGATCAAGAGTTGCGTGCTCATCTGACTGAGATGTAATAACCATTCCAAACATTGGTAAGGCTGTGGAGTACCAATGGTACAATCACTGGTGGGAACATAAACAGGTACAACCATTTGAGAGAACAATCTGGCATTATCTAGTAAAGGCTGAAAATAAGCATATCGTACAACTTACCCAGCAATTCTGCTACTAGATCCTCAATAAATCTATACAAAGCAAGATGGAGAAAGAGACAAACATGTGTGGGTAAAGAAATAAGAGAGAGACTGAGAGAAAAAGAACAAGAGAGGAAATGACTCCTACTGGCTCTGGACATCTGCTTCCTTACTGCACACCTATATTTCCTGCCCTCTGTCACCCTATAATAAATTCCCCCTTTAGACATAAATTCATCAGAATTGGCTTCTATAGTTTTTGTCACCAAGTGACAACTCCTAGATAACTTGAGTCAAAACGGAAGACAAATTTTAAAATAGAGTAAAACGAGGTTGAGAGATAAATAAAACACAATCGAGGAGGGTTTACTTCCACCTTAAACACTTATCAAGGCAGTCTCCCAAACAAAGACAGCTTGTCCGAAGAGGGATTCTTTTGGATAAAATGTCCTACAGCTTACCGGATACAGATCAATAGCTTCACTGAATTTCACTTGGTCACCCCAGGAATGGACAAGTCACTTCACCATTAAGGCTTCTATTTCTTCATTTCTAAAATGAGATTTAATTAAATGACCTCAAAGTTTCCTTTCAATTCTGAAATTCTGTAACCAATCCCAAAATTAAGACTGTATAGAAAGTAGGTTTATAAGCTCTACAGTGAGAATCAGAACAAACTCCTGCTAAACCCACAAAACCCAACTGCTGTGGAACCTTGAGGTTGATGCTATAAGTCATGAGAGACAACAGAATGTCTAAAGTAGAAGCTCAGCTGGGACATGGGAGCTCAATCCAGCAGAAGTGTGGCTTTAAGACTTCAGAGCCTTAAAAGTATTTGCTAGTATAAAGTTCCCAAGTTAAGGTGTACCCCGATGGCTCAGTTGGTTAAGCATTGGACTCTTGATTATGGCTCAGGTCATGATCTTAGGGTCATGAGATGGAGCCCCACCTCAGGCTCAGCTCTCAGCAGGGAGTCTGCTTGGGATTCTGTCTCTCTCTCCCTCTCCCATTGCCCCTCCCCTTGCTCACACTCTTGCACTCTCCAAAAAATAAAAATAAATTTAAAAAAATAAAGTTCTCAGGTTAAAATGTTCTCCAGTTATATGTTTACAGAGGTTTTCAGGCTCTTTTTTAAAAGATTTTATTTATTTATTTATTTGACAGAAAAAGATCAAAAGTAGGCAGAGAAGCAGGCAGGGGGTGGGGGAGGCAGGCTCCCCGCTGAGCAGAGAGCCTGATGTGGGGCTCAATCCCAGGACCCCGAGATCATGACCCCAGCCGAAGGCAGAGGCTTTAATCCACTGAGCCACCCAAACGCCCCAAGAGGTTTTCATTCTTTATGAAGACTGCATGTGTGTGCCTCCTTAGAGAGCCCCAGCTGGGTCCTAACCACCAATAAAAATTGGGAAATGGGAATACAAAAGGCAGCAAGTTACACTGTGTGGAGAAGCAACTAGTATATATAAATTATATACATGTAATTTATAACATGTAATTATATTTTATAATTATATATGGGTTGAAATAGATTTAAACCACACATAAAACTTTTAAATTATATATATGATTTATATCATACATTATAATTATATGTACTATATATTACATATGCACTATATGTAATTATGTTTACATATATAAATTTAATAATAATATAGTTAAATAAAACATGTAACTATATATAATTTATATATTTATTTGATGTCAGTATATATTTATAATTTAAATGGAACTATAATATATAATTTATGTATAATATGTATGTATATAATTTTAAAACAATTTATCTTCAAATTCCAAATGCTTAAGGCTCATCAGAAGATTGCTTAGCATTTAAGAAATCCAAACTTTAAAAAAATCGAGATGATTTTAGGTTTATTCTTTCTTGTTAAGGCCTGCAGCTCAAGTAAAGCCAAAATCAGTTTGGGCTGGAGCATATTTGCTTTATTTTCCAGTTGCTCAAACACAGAATATTAGACATGATCAAATAATGTAGAATGAAGCCTTGAAATATTTGAATTGAAAAGAGACTCTTCGATGTGTCCGCGTCTGAGGTCCTGCACGATTCTGTGACTTGCTTAAGTTTACACAGCTAACAAGTGGCAGAACCGTGACTGGAAACCAGGCTTCCCTCTTCATTGCAGGGCTGCTCTGGGCTTACCTCCCTCTGCTGAAGCCACATCGGCACTGGAATCGGGAACAACCTAGAGAACCCCCAGGTCCCTTACATATTCAAACCTTCAGTCTCCTCCCTGCAAGCGTCTGTGCCTGTTCCCTTTCTCTGGCATATGCCATCCTCCTAGCCCTGCCGACTCCTCTTTCCATAAATCACAAGTCCAACAGTCTCCCTACCTCTAGATTTTCCAAACCAGTCAAAATTCCCCCAAAGCTCTGATATCCCAAAACGGAAATGCCCAATTTTATTTTGTTAATAGAAACATTAGGAAAACAACTGCCATGTATTTCCACTAACATGTCATAAAAAGTTATTTTAACACTGAAAACATAAAGAGTGTACACCTGAAAGAAATGAATTTTGTTACATATAAAGTACCTCAACAGAGGCATATAGGTATGCTCTTAAAATGTAGGTATGCTGAACTGGGAATTTAAACAATTAGAGGAGCACCCGGGTGGCTCTGTTGGTTAAGTGTTGGACTTTGGCTCAGGATCTGATCCTGGGGGTCCTAGGATCGAGCCCCGCATTGGGCTCCTTGCTCCACGAGGAGTCTGTTTGCCCTTCTGCCCCTCCCTTCTGCTCATGATCTCACTCTCTCTCTGAAATAGATAAAATCTTTCAAAAAATTTAGAAATTGAATATAATTAGCTTTGGTCTCCCTGCCCCCATGCCATTTTGCCCACAGAAGAGGGAAAACACCGTCACACACAAGAAGAGTTTGGGAAAACTACTGCTTCAGACTCTTCCTGGACAATGTCTCCTGCATCCTTCTTGTCCATCACACTACCTTTATCCATTCAGGCTTTCATCACTTCTTTTCTGGACTACTGCAGTATGTTCCTGCTTACTCTTTCTATGTCACATCCTCTTCTCCGGACCCTCCTTTCATGTGGTATCAGAATGAGCTTCCTAAAGCACAGCCCTGATCATGCCCTACAGCTGTCAGGAATAAAGCCTTGGCACCCTCACCCACAATCACACCCACCCTATCTTCTTGTTCACCACTTTGCGCCCCATGGCCTCAGTACTCAGGCTATTTCTTTTTTTTTTTTTTTAAGGTTTTACTTTTTCATTTGACAGAGAGCAGGAGAGGGAAATACAAGCAGGGAAAGTGGGAGAGGGAGAAGCAGACTCCCCGCCCAGCAGGGAGCCCAGTGTGGGGTTCAATCCCAGGACCCTGGGATCATGACCTGAGTCAAAGGCAGATGCTTAACGCGTAAGCCACCCAGGCACCCCTCGGGCTATTTCTAACTGCATTCTTTTCCTTACACACTTTTTAAAAAATTTTATTTTTAAGTAATTTCTACACCGAACATGGGGCTCTGACTCAAAACCCTGAGAACAAGAATTGCATGCTCCACTGACTAGCCAGTCAGGTGTCCCTCCTTGCATACTTTCATTCATACATGATTTCCCACATCTTAAACAAAATTTCCCCAATCTATATTTTGAAATATTGCACATTCTTCAAAGAATACTCAAGTGCCACTTATGTCTGCAAGACTTGATATTTCACCTCTGTGCCCTCTAAATTCATCTTCCTCTGTCTAGTGCCTAACATATCATGTCTTATGATGAATCTCTCATATTATAGTAGAGGTTAGGCTATCATCAGTTTCTATACTGTGTATATTTAATTATTAAATAATTTCTTCTCAACAGGTGAGTTTATATCCTACTTCCCTTGAAAAACAGAAGCCATGAAATAACTACTCCCAATGTCTGCCAACACACATACTAAAGTCCCATATATTTTTACATATCATGTGCTCTTCTTCCTTCCCAAAGCTTTTTCCTGAATGCTCGAATCCCATCCTCCTGTTCCTGACAAGAGCTTCCCTTCATCAATTACCTCCTCTTTCTTCTAAATGTTTAACCTCTTCCTTGTTGTTCAGTAGCTCTACTTCTCAGTAGTTCAGGGAACACCAATTAGAAATATTTGCATAAGAATGCCTGGGTAGCTCAGTCATTAAGTGTCTGCCTTAAGCTTTCATGATCTTAGGTCCTGGGATTGAGCCCCACATCTGGCTCCTTGCTCTTTAGGGAGCCTGCTTCTCCCTCTGCCTCTGCCTGCCACTCCCCTTGCTTGCTCTATCTCTGTCAAATAAATAAACACAATCTTAAAAAAAAAAAAAGAAATATTTGCATAAACTATTCTTAAGCCAAAATAGTTGTGCTGATAGACTCCCGAGAGACCCTGAACAGAGCACCTACATCTATAAAGGCAAGTGAAACAAAGTATGAACACACACTAGACAGGCAAGAGAGAATTCTATTTAGCCACCCATCCATCAGTGAAATAAAGAACACTGAAAGCTGATGCCAGAATCACCACCATCCTTACTTTTGCTTTCCCTTGAGATATTCCTGATCAATGAACATCTGCAAATTCTACCTGGTCAAGGCAAAAGTGTACACCTGAGGGGACCCAAGACTTATTTCCTGGGAAAGCCACTCGGATTTCTTCTTATCTGGTATTAATTTTCTAAGAGTCCACGACCTCAACATGTCAACATAAATTCATAGAATTCACAGATAAATAAATTCATAGTATTATGGCTTATAATTTTTGTGTATTATCTATTCTCACCAAAAGACTATAAATCACTTGATTGTAAACCCAATAACAAGGATTATGTCTATCTTGTTTATCATTATGGTCTCAATACCCAGCACAAAGAAGGCACTCAAAAAAGTGTAGAATGAATGGGACTATAATAAATCAAGGTCAGGATTGCAGTAATTTAGGGTAGGAAGCTTTGCAGAACAATCTGAAGGTATTATTTAAACTACACAATCCTAAACAGTCTCCCTTAGCTGTCAAAGAAAAACCAGCATTAGACAGTCATTATAGCCATAGAAACAGATTTTGTTCAAGACTACTGCAATAGGAGAAGAGACTTCAGTACAGAACAGGGCTCAGTTTCTAATATAGCACGGGCAAGTAAGAATTTATAGAGCCAAGAAGTGGATGGGAAATTACTAATGGGAAACAACAGGGGTCAGGGAAATTCAAGATAAACCAACCTGACAGGATCTTTGCTAAAGACAGGTCAGAGTGCCTAGACATCATCTGGGGGATGGTGGAAGATGACAAGGATGTGGGACTCTTGATAAACTGATTTATCAGGATTCTTGCTAAAACTGGATTTTATAAGGAAGTACATAGATAGTTCCAGAAGGAGGTTCAAGAGCCTGACTCAAGTCTGGTCAGAATCTTTGTCAATAACCAGAATCCAATGTACCATTACCGGGTTTGGGAAGGGTGTGTGGGTACCCAGCATGTGTCCCTCACAGGCCTCCTTCTAGCAAAGAGCGAGGGGTGAAACATCAGCAGTTACTGTAGGAAGGGCGGTGGCTATGTGTAGTTGAGAAAAGTCCTCTAGTAACTTTCACCTATCACCTCTAGACCCTGGGAGAACCAGTGCTCTAGAAACACCATTCCTATGCCTGTAACATTCACCAGATCTTTAGATGTAGACACTTGTCAACTCTCAGACCCCTGATCCTTCAGCCAATTTCTGAAGATCTCTGGGGCTCATACATGGGTGACTGCACATGGATAACTACTTCTCTTCCTAAAATTCTTAAAATATTTAACATTCTCATCCTCTACCACAGAGACATTGAGTCATTAAACATAATAAGGCACTCTATTTGAAGAGGAGATCTCGGGGCACCTCGGTGGTTCAGTGGGTTAAGCATCTACCTTTGGCTTTGGTCGTGGTCTCAGGGTTCTGGGATGGAGCCCAGTGTCAGGCTCCTTGCTCAGCAGGGAGCCTGCTTCTCCTCCTCCTGCTCCCTCTGTGCTGTCTCCCAAATAAATAAAATCTTTAAGGAAAAAAAAAATAAAAAGGAGGCCTAATGCTGACAAAATGAGAAGGAAAAGTTGCTTCTACCAAGACCCTTCAGATTAAATGTTGCCATCATTAGTACAGAATATCATTACCACCATGAACTTAAAACCTGGATCCCCAGACCAAATTTTGTAAAAAGCCTTTTCATACCCAGCCCACAGATTCCTCATTACCAATTCCCTCTATGCCCATACCTTTAGTCAAGTGAAACAAGAAAGCATGGGGTGACACTGAAGGAGGGGTGACAGAGTTAAAGAAGTTTGGAGCAGAATTCTTATTCCTGTCTTAGAACCACAAAGTCCTCCAGCATCTCTACCTTTTGAGGAAATATTCCAGGCTACAATAGGAAGCACTACTCAGTGTTACCTTCAGGGTCCTGCCTGTACATTAATCAATGATTAAAGCAGTTTCCTGATCTTATTTATTTAGGACTGACACGAATAAAAACAGTTAAAGGACTCAAGAAGAAGATCAGGATTTTAACTTAAGTATTTTCTGGAAAAGTAGCAGAAAACGAAACCATTAAAGAACTCCAACAGTTTTTCAGGATTAAAATGTAACACGTTTCAATCACAACCAAGACTCTCAAAGAGGAATTCAAATAGAAATGTGACCCCCCCCAAAAAAATTCATCAGCACCCTAGTGAGCTAATTTCTATTAAAGAAAGAAGTGCTTTCTGGGGAATCTGGGAGTCCAAACAACCTGTTCAATTGCCCAGAGTGATATGGAAGCAAAGACAAATAAATTTTGGAAGTCAGAAGGATTAGAGCTGACATCAGGATTTAGGATTATGTGACCTGACCAAGAGGATTTCCATCTTCTCTCTTGACCTCTGCTTCCTTCTCTGGAAAATGGTAATAGTATCTATCTTTGAAGATTATTGAGGGAACAATGAAAATACTGCAAATAGCAATTAAGAATTAGCATATTTTCTATCAGCATTATCTGTCTCCCCAGGAAGCAGGGGAGGGACTTTCTTTTTTAATACTAATATTATACAGGTGACTCTTGAGTTTGCACTGGGAAACCATAAACATCTGTTTGTCTGCATCTTACATGTTATTTATTATGGTTTAAGCCCTTGGAAATGTTACCTCAGGTAAACACTCAAACATTTAAAGGCTACTAACCTTTACATTTAAGATTTTTGTATTTCTTGAGTTGAATCTACCACCTATCAATTTTCATTTGTTCCCCTCGAAACTATTTACTAAAATGAATTTTTTTCCTTTGAACAGGTTATTTTTCCAAGATTATATACATGTGTATATTTTTTTTAAGATTTTATTTATTTATTTGACAGAAAGGGACAGAACACAAGCAGGAGGAGAGGCAGAAGGAGAGGGAGAAGCAAGCTCTCCACTGAGTAGGGAGTTGGCTGCAGGGCTCGATCCCAGAACCCTTGGCTCCTGACCTGAGTCAAAGGCAATTGCTGAACAGACTGAGCCACCCAGGTGCCCCATGTAAGATTATATATTAAGTAGTGGGAACGAGTGGGTCTCCCACACTTAAAACACCTAATACAGCTATTTCCCTTCTTTGGACAAACAACAAGCCCCCAAAGAATCCATTTTTTATCAATGAATATTTCCTAAAAGAGGAGTAGCCAAAACAAAATTCCCAATTTTTTAAACTGGTTTTAATGGGGCTAACACCTGAAAAATTTTAAATTTTATTGTTCTCACTGTGAAAATTAAGGAGTCTACTAAAGGTTTTAATAAGCACTATCCCATCAGCTCAACTCAAACCATCTCCAGTTAACACACACACACACACACACACACCACTGCAATCAAAGAAAAACAGTGCACCAATGCTTGTGTGGCAAACTCCCAATTAATGATGAAAACTCCTTAGAGCCAAGGTGTTGCTCTCCCAATAGACTGCTATTTTAAAAATACTTCTCTTTGAAAACAAGAGCATGATTATTTCCATCATTCTTACTCAAATTACTTATGACATAGAAATGACACAGTATGAGCAATTATGAAAAACACTTTATTATGTATAATTTGTACATGCTGCAATTTGTGTCATTTGGGGTTATCTTCCAGGTTGTGATGTCATCTACCAAGATAAACTAAATCTAATTTTCTTCCTGCCACACCACATACAAAAATACAATTTTCAAAGCGAAGTTCCCCTTCTTTACTGGAAGATACAAGATACGTAGGAGTGTGTCAGATGAATAAGAAAAGAATACTTTGCACATGTATCAACACCATACAAGGCATTATCCTTCACACAGTAACGTCTAATGTGTTCTTATTTGGAAACAGCAGGAAAAGAGCCCCTTAACCCTCAGAGGGAAATGCAAACTTTGTTGCTAAAGGCAAACTCCAGGGATGAAGGTGCGGTCCTCCTAGGGGAAGTTGGGGTGGTGGCGATTTATGGAGGCGGGTGGACACTTCACAAGCACTTCAAAAGGAAAGAATTGCAGGTGGTTCCTCGGGGACAGTCGCACAGCTTCCCAATCCTCGCTCCTTTTCGCACCGCGCACCGCTCCCCAGCGTGGCACTGAAAACAACACAATGTGTGGTCTTTCCACATAAGCAAACCCAGCTCCCAATAGGCACATCTCCCCATCAACACAATGTCTGCCTCTTGGGGGAGATCGATGGAACCTGTCACCATCACCAGAGCTCTAAGTATGGTCAGACCTGAAACAGAGAAAGCCTTAAAATTTCAGTGAGAGAACACTAAAAAAAAAATTTAATTATTGAACCCCTCCTACTTTATTCCACCTTTTATTTGGGGGAGGAGTTACATTTTCTAGCTCCCCTAGCTGTTTATCAAAAAGAAAAATAATCAGACATTTTTCTAAGAAATAAACAAACAATAGACCTGTATTTTCTCACAACCTCTGCTCCCTGCTTTCAGCCTCCCCATCCCAAGAAATGTGTGTGTGTGTGTGTGTGTGTGTGTAGCATGCGCATGCATAATTCCCCAAGGAAAGTGACAAGTGGGGAATCAAGAATTTTAACCTTAAAACATAGATCAGAAAAACTGGCAGTGCTCCAGATGGCAAGAACAAAATTGGGGGAAGAAGAACTGAGTAGATTTAAGGGCTTTTCCAATTCAGAGAATTTTTCATGAGATTAAAAAAAGCTCACCTTCAAGAAACACTCCTTTTCATACAGACCCAAGAGCTGGTTCCTGGAGCCAGCTGTTGGATCTTCCGAAATGGCCATTCTACTCTTTGCCCTTAGAAATCAAGGGGCATGGTTTGGCGGTGGAAAACAAAAGGGAGCCCACAGATTTCTATAAAACCAATACCTGATTTAGCCAAGTCCTAGGGAAGAAGGTCAATGTATAAGACTCAAGGTGATATATTTTCTCTTGGAAAAACATGGGGAGGGGATGACCCCAAAGCCTTACCATGGGGACTTGGCCATACTTCTTCTCATAGATCGGAATACTTTTAGTCTTGAGCTTCTTCAGGACTTCCTGTAGCGCTTCGATCTGCAACACACCGCCCCGGAGCCCGGAGTTGCTGCATTGGGTGCGAGCCCAGACCAGGGGCTCATTCCCAGCCCTACCTACAAGAGCCCTGAAACCACAAACACTACGCCCCGGGATTTCAGGGACAGAAAGGGACACTTGAGGGGTATTAACGTAGCAAGCACTGTCTCACATACTGACTGCAAGTCCCTTAGTCACTGAGGCTCCTGTTGCTCTGAGGGCCCGGGACAAGGGATTCACTCTACAAACTGGCTGAAGTAGTGCGCGCCAGACGGTTTCGGATGGAAGCCCGGGCTTTATGCTCATCTCCCTGCACCCCGATTCTGGCAATGGGGGTGGGGAAGGAGGGAAAGAAGACGGAGTACAAAGGAAGCGACCCGGCGGCAGCCAAGGGGGGTCCGGGAATTACCCACCAGCTCCTTCTCGTGAGAGGCATCCTCCACGGCAGAGTAGATGTCCAGGGCTCGGGGCTGGAGCTCAGCTTCCTCCTGGGCACTGGCACCGAGCAGAGGTAGCAGCAAAAGCAGGGCGGCACCCAAGAGGGTCAGCGGCCGAAGACGGGGGCTCTCCATGGTGCTGAAAGTCTGAGCTGCGGTGGCACCCCACGCTCCCGCTTTTATAGAGAGCCAGAGCCCAAGTACAGGCAAGAAGGAGGGGGCGACGAAGGAAGTGGGTGTGGAGGAGGGTCCAGGTCAACCGTCTGTAGGCAGTGCTCCGCCACCGCTTGACATCAGTGCCCGCTGGACACCAGGCGTCCGCGACCGAAGCTCTGCGCACAGAGCTAGAGTGCAGAGAACAGGTACCCTGCTCCCCAAGTGCTGTCAGCCCCGCGGCAAGAGACGCTCCCCTAGGGGGCTGAGCTGAAACGGAGGGGCGACAGCTGAGGGATGAAGGAGGAGGGGGCAAGGAAATGGAAAATGCCTTCGAGCCAAGGCACAGGCAATAGAGTCGCTCCCCATCCCCTAGCAGCAGCAGCAGCAGCAGCAAGAGCAGCAACAGAAGCACCAGAAGCACCAGCAGCAAAGCAATCCACCTCACCAGCCCTGCCTTGCCTCTCACCCCAGCCCCATATGTGGCAGCAAGTAGGAGGTGTTGCCTCCAGGCAGGTTTGTCTGCTGAGCATTTTACTAGGCACTATGTGGGCTAGGGGAGGCAAACATAGTAAACATAACAAAGAGAAACCATGGCCTTCCCCAGGATGAGTTCTTCATGGAATCTATGTGGTAATGAGAAAAGAAGGAAAATAGACTAACTCCAATTCAGGGGTAGTGTAGGGAGCACAGAGAGCCCCATTCTGATTCCAGTCCTGGCTCCACCACTTATAAGCTGTGTGATTCTGGGCAAAATAAATAACCTATTTGAGTGTCTCAGTCTCTCTGCCTCTCTCTTTTGTAAAACTGGTATTTATTTTATTTTTTTAAGATTTTATTTATTTATTTGACAGAGATCACAAGTAGGCAGAGAGGCAGGCAGAGAGAGGAAGGGAAGCAGGCTCCCCACTGAGCAGAGAGCCCAATGCAGGACTCAATCCCAGGACCCTGAGATCATGACTTGAGCCAAAGGCAGAGGCTTATGCCACTGAGCCACCCAGGTGCCCCTAAAACTGATATTTTAAAAATGCACCCCCCAAGTTCTCACAAGGAGGGAAGGAGATTTGATATGTAAAACTTCTGGCCCGAAGCATAATAAGCACCAAGCCTCCCTGCCTCTCCTTGTTGAACTGTGATACTGCCCAGGTACATGGCTGTGTGCACTATCTCAATTGTTCCTTAGAACAAATTTGCTATGCTTGGATACTCTGTTACCCGCCACCCACTCCTGATATCCAAGAAGCCTGTCTAGAAAGAAAGCAAAGGGAGTGAAAAATCCAAGTCCTTGATTATGGAAAAATCTCTAGAGTTTGGAAGGCATGGATGAGTCAAGACCTCAGTGACTTGGGAAGACTGGTTTTTTAAAAGGGGAGGGTCCTTACAGCTTGAATGCAAACCAAAGTTCCTACAGGAGAAGTGTTGTTTTCCCTACTTGGACCTAGAGGCTTGTCTTAATTGCCTGCCCACCTGGCTTCTTTCACCATACTTTCTTTGTTTCAACACCTTCTAACCCCATTCACTTTTCTCCATCCTCATACTACCACCCCAGTTCTGGACAGTTGCCCCAACCTACATCTTGCCTACTTCCAGTTCCAACCCATCTTCTCTTGCCTTCCTCTAATCCATAATTCATGACCAGGCAGTGTTTTTAACCCTTAAAATACACTGATGGCTTCCCATTTTACTAAGTACTGAATCTAAATTCCTCATCCTGACTTACAAAGTACTACATTACCTGTACCTCTTTCCACTTTCATGTCCTACCATTCTGCCTCAGGCCCTCCACTCTAACCTCAGGGGCCTTCTTCTTGGTCCTCTAACAGGTCAAGCTCATTCCCACTTTAAGGTTGCCCTTACCTTACCTAGAAAGGTCACCCTACATTTCTAAATAGTTGGCTGTTCCTTATCATTTAAATATCAGTTTAAACATCCTTGACCACCCAATCTAAAGTATCTACCAATTTGTTATCCCACAGATTTATTGCTTGGCAGGTGATACAAGTCACTGGAATAGTTAATATATAATGTGTGTCTGCTTATTTCACTTGTCAAGTATTTAATTGTTACTCAAATGCACACTGGAAAGCAGTTCAAGAAGTAATTACCTGATGAGTAACACACATATTATGCATATTAACAGCATCAAAATATTTCTTCCTTAAGATCAGTCTAACTTGAAAATTAATCCAATATCTCCCTCAGGTCTGCATTTTACACATTCCTTTAGATTCTATACAGTAAAACTTTAGTGGCTGCACATTTTACTGTTTAAACCTTACAGAGACATATTGGCACTCATTATAAAAATGATCTCCAGCAATAAAAGCATTCTAAACTTCAGAAGGAAAATAGCCCTAATAAGGTTTTAGTCCATCCTTCTGCAGAGATGGAATTATTCCCAATGCAATAATTTCTCATATTGTGTTCTATCCAGACACAAGTAATAACTTTCCTTTTATGCTACTTCTATTGAAAAATACTCAAAAATTCAAATTCTACTAATGTTAGGTTGGTGCTCATCTTCATGTAAGGAGGATACTACATTTAGTTGATGGGTTTGGAAAATGACCCCAACCCTGTGAAGCAAGCCAGAGGTATCTTGGTCATTTAGGTATCACCATGCTTTTTCATCTCTGAACAGAATTATTTAATAAACTGTCTTTAGGAAGCATGTTGTATGGTAAGATGTAGGCAATTTTTTTTCCTGAGACAATTTATATAAGTTAAAACAAGGGAGAGCATAAAAGTGTGAGATGTCCTACCGTTCTCACATCATGCACTCTTAGGAGAATTTATAAACTCTTGCTAATTTATAATGACTCCATTAGAAAAAAAAAAAAAAACACCACTGATGCCCCCAAGCAAGAAAAGTTTGTAATTGGACTTAGTTACTATTTCTCATCTCAGATATAGAAAAAGGAAGCAGATCATCTCACAAAATAGAAGCGGTGACCAGCTTGTATCCACGGAGATATACTGCAGACAAACTCTCTTAACCACTCCTCCTAAGATAAAGTAGGCTACTAGTACTTTTCTCTCCCTCCCTTCTTCAAGTTTTGAGTCATTTCTTTTCCTGTATGGCTTAAAATAACACTTGGTCTTTTGGATTGCCTTATTGCTCAAATACCAAACTACTTTGTTATCCATTAAACCTCTTTCCATCCTTCTGCCAACCAAGTATTATCTAACAGCAAAACTTCCTCAGTTTTGTCCAGGAAAACAAAAGCAAAAGTAAACAAATGGAACTGCATCAAAATAAAAAGCTTCTTCACAGCAAAGGAAACAATCAACAAAACTAAAAGACAACCTATGGAATGTGAGAAGATATTTGCAAATGACATATCAGATAAAGGGTTAGGATCCAAAATATAAAAAGAACTGATATATCTCAACATCCATAAAACAAATAACCCAACTTAAAAATGAGAAGACATGAACCAATATTTCTCCAAAGAAGTATAGATAGCCAACAGATGCATGAAGAGATGTTTATCATCACTCATCATTAGGGAAGTACAAATCAAAACTACAATAAGATATCACCTCATACCTATCAGAATAGCAAAAATACAGGAAATAGCAAGTGTGAGCAAAGGTGTGGAGAAAAAGGAACACTCTTGCACAGTTGTTAGGAATGCAAACTGGTACAGCCACTGTGCAAAACAGCATGGAGGCTCCTCAAAAAGTTAAAAATACTTTCCTTTTAGTGATGCAGCTGCAGCCATAAGAATGCTCAGGTTTCAGAAGAGGCTTGCCTCCAGTGTCCTCCACTGTGGCAAAAAAAGAAGGTCTGATTGGACCCCAATGAAATTACCAAATTCCCATCAGTAGATCTGGAAACTGATCAAGGACGAGTTGATCATCCAGAAGCCTGTGACTGTCCATTCCCAGACTCAAATGCTGGAAAAACACTTTGGTCTGATGGAAGGGCAGGCATATGGGCATCGCAGTAAGAGAAAATGTACTGCCAAGGCTCAAATGTCTGAGAAGGTGACCTGGATGAGGAGGATGAGAATTCTGTGCACCTGTGCAGGTAACAGCTTGAATCTAAGACTGACGGCCAAATGTATCAGAGCCCATACCTGAAAGTGGAGGGTAACCTGTTCAAAAATAAGAGTATTTTCATCAAACACATCCACAAGCTGAGGCACAGAAGCCGCACAAGAAGCTTCTGGATGACCAGGCTGTACATAGTGGCCCCAGCAATTGCACAGATCAGTTATTCAATAAAACAAACCCTTATCTGCCTCAAAAAAATTAAAAATAGAATTACCATATGATCCAGTAATTTTACTACTGGGTATTTACACAAAGAATACAAAAACACAAATCAAAAAGATATATGTAGGAGCGCCTGGGTGGCTCAGTTGGTTGAGCATCTGCCTTCGGCTCAGGTCATGATCTCAGGGTTCTGGGATCAAGCCCGGCATTGGGCTCTCTGCTCAGCGGGGAGCCTGCTTCCCTGCCCCATCCCCACCCCCGCCTGCCTCTCTGCCTACTTGTGATCTCTCTGTGTCAAATAAATAAATAAAATCTTAAAAAAAGGGGTTCCTGGGTGGCTCAGTGGGTTAAAGCCTCTGCCTTCGGCTCAGGTCATGATCCCAGGGTGCTGGGATCGAGCCCCACATCGGGCTCTCTGCTCCGCAGGGAGCCTGCTTCCTCCTCTCTCTCTCTGCCTGCCTCTCTGCCTACTTGTGATCTCTGCCTGTCAAATAAATAAATAAAATCTTTTTTAAAAAAAGGTCTTAAAAAAAAGATATATGTACCCCTGTGTTTATTGCAGCATTATTTCCAATTGCTGAAAAATGGAAACAGCTCAACTGTCTACCCGTAGACGAATGGATAAAGAAGATGTGATACACACACACAGCAGAATATCACTCAGCCATAAATAAAGAATGAAATCTTGCCATTTGTAACAACATGGATGGATCTAAAGAATATCATGTTAAATGAAGTAGGTCAGTCAGAGAAAGTCAAATACCCTATGATTTTACTTGTATGTGGAATTTAAGAAACAAAACAAACAAGCAAAAGAAAAAAAGAGATAAAACAAAAAACAGACCCTTAACTATGGAGAGCAAACTGATAGTTACCAGAGGGGAGGTGTGTGCGTGGGGTGCCTAAAATAGATGAAGGGGATTGAAAATATGCTTATGACAGTAAGCACTGAGTAACGTGTGGAAGTGTTGAATCACTGCATTATACACCTGCAACTAATATAATGCTGTATGTTAACTATACTGGAATTAAATTTTCCTAACTTAATTAAATTAAAATTTAATTTTGCCCCCTCTATTCTAACCAAACATCTTTATCACTATTTGGAAGAAAATAATGTGCAAACAAAGGATACTTGGAGTTGATGCTAAACTGGGACGTGCTGGAGATATAGGAAGACTACTTGCTTTACAGACAGCCCATGAAGGAACAAAGCAGAGAAGTTAGACAACACTTTCCATTAATTTTTTAAAGATTTCAATTTTGAGACTTTCAATTTCAGGTTGCCTGGGTGGGTCAGTCAATTAAGCATCTGACTCTTGATCTCAGCCCAAGTCTTGATCTCGGGATCGGGGGTTCAAGCCCCGTTTTGGACTACATGCAGGAATGGAGCCTACTTTAAAAAAAAAAACAAAACTTTCAATTTCAAAGGTTTCCATTTTCAAAAAATCTCAATATTCAATATGTTCATAGCACTGCTAAGTACCATGAGGACTGTGGAGATAAACAAGACACAGTCCTTGCCCTTGATATTTGGGTCTGATCATAGCTATAAAAATTTGTAATATAACATCTCTGTGAGGTCAGGGTCCTAATAGAGATAGGGAAGCCCCAGAAAGTCAGAGATTAATTCCCACTAGATAGAAAAAACATCATGAAAAATAGTATATGAGCTACAGTATGTTAGAGGGAAGGTAGAATTTCAACGATAACAAACATCCCGCTCTGGAGTCTTGGGGGCAGATAGGCAATATATGCAAAGTCACAGAAGCAAGGACATCTAGAGAAACTGAGATGCCTGGGACGCTGGAGGTTAGGGTACATGGATAACGTAAAAGCTGGGTAAACGAGACCGGAAAGGAACAGTAGAGCAAAAAAGGGAAATTCAGAGCAGCAGTAGGTCATTCTAATGAACAAGAAGTAGAAGCACAGGTGAATCCAAAGAATTCCATTTTCAAAATACTAACACTAAAAGCAAACTTTTTTTACCTAAAAGGTCTAGCCTAATAAAAGTAGCCCATGTCAGATATAGGGAGGTATCAGTAATGAAAAGATACTTGCCCCAGGACAAAGAAATCTTTCTCTGGCTTCTCTTGCACAGCACACCTGGAGTGCAGCAGAAGGAACGGCACACCTAGCCTACACTTTCTATGCCACAGGTATCCCATTGTCTCCTCTAACTTTTCTGAGAGCACCTAAACTTGTAGGAAGTGTACATTAGTACTAAAGCAGCAGACTAGGATGCCCTAAGAGATGAACTATGTGACTTAAGAGATGTGAATCCTTGTGAATGTGAATCCTTCAATGGCTGCTCGTTGTCTACAATTTCGAGTTAACTTCTCGGCATGGTGTCAAAGTTTCTCGTAGTTTGATCTTGGCCCGTATTTCCAATCTCCTCTTCCTCCACTCCCAACCAGTCCTAGCAGATATCTTCTATTTTAATTGACAGATATAGGATACTAACTTCTTACTTCTGTACTGAATGAGAGGAATACAGTGGGTTATGCTACCATAACAAACAACTCCAAAATCTTGGTGACCTGAGAAAAAGCAAATGTACTTCTCACTCATCTTACATATGTATCAGGGTTAATGAAGTACTGCGTTCATCATGGCCACTCAGGGACCAAGAATGACAGAATATCACCAGGTCTGACATCGCTGGTTGTATTCCAGAGAGGGAGGTGCCGAAAGAGCTCTAGAAAGTCTTAAACAAGCTATTAAAAGCTTTGGCCCAGAAGTGATATTTCACTGGTTTCCAACTCATTCACCTGAAGAACTAGTAAAGCAGCTCAACCCAAGTAAAAGGGAGTGTAGTGTCACCGTGCGTGGAACGCACTGACGACCATTCTGAACGTTCAGACCTCTGCCTTTGTCCATGCCCTTCTCTATGCCTGAAACATTCTTCCCATGCCTTGAACATCTAAAAAGCCCATGTTTCGGGGTGCCTGGTGGCTCAGTGGGTTAAAGCCTCTGCCTTCGGCTGCGGTCACAATCCTGGGGTCATGGGATCATCAGGGAGCCTGCTTCCTCCTCTCTCTGCCTGCTTGTGATCTCTGTCTGTCAAATAAATAAAATCTTTAAAAAAGTAAAAAATAAAAAGCTCATGTTTCAAGACCTATGTTATCTGTCTTATCAGACATCTTTTTCGTCCACTGGCCATCATACCACCAGGTTTACCTTGTCTTCATTTCCATAAACCTTTATACATGTACTTACTAAAACACCCAACATGCAGTATATTATCATATGTCTATCTCACTAGCTAGACAAAGAAACCCTTGATGGCAAAGAATACATGTAATCACCTTGGTACCCCCAGTATTTAGCATGGTACCTGATACACAGTTGAGGATGAGAAAGTTAGGAGCTATGAAATGAAAGATAATACTCAGCAGTTTAATGACCTGCAAGCAGTTACACAACTTATTACAGAAGAGATTCATCGAGTAATTTAAAAGCACTGCCAATTTACTATCTAAAAGCACCATTATTTCCCTCTTATCAGGGAAAAAGTATGCCAGAGAATGATAAATTTGTTTCACAGGTAGTCAGTTTCAGATGTAAGATTTCTGGGGTCCAGACTCTGGCCTCTCTCAACATTTCCTCCAACAATTATGGGTACTTCAGCTGCAAAATGGACAATTTATGCCAAGCACAAAACTTGCTCTGTCACTAGGAAGAATGCTATTGTCTCCATACCCTTCTTATGGACTTCTTCAGTGTTTTTCCCACATACTTCCTATGGAGCAATATGGAAAGAAAACTGGGATAGGATCAAATCCTAAAGAATCTTGGGAAATTTAAAACCTGTTTCTGGTCAAGAGTCTCCAGATCACAGACATGACTCCTGTGCTGGGCAGTGTTTGGTTTTGATGGCATCTAAGGTCACTTTTACAATTATGATTCTGGGACTTTTCTATGCCTCCTTGAGAACTCATCGAAGTGAAATCTATTTCTCCTGACATAAACTATAACCTCAGGAGAAAAAGAATGCCATCTGGCATGATCCAAAGAGGCAGGGCCTAAGGGCAAAAGTATATTTTATGGGAAAAAGGATCCTGAACAAGTCCCTCCTTTATTCTTTAGGTAATCTGCAGCCCTGACATTTCTCTGCTGTGCATCAGCAGAAGTTTAACCTGGTTCTGGTTTTAACAAAAGATCCATCATGCTGGCCTGGCTTACCAGCTAAATGAGGCCCAGCTTTTCTTGCTCTGCAAGCTAGATGTATTGACATTCAGATCTGAGCACTTCCCATCAAACTGCCTCTATAAAGCCAGCCTGGTAAGGCCTCTGAGATGAACGGGCTAGCAATCATTCCTTAAGCTCCCCTCATATATTTGGGAAGTCCAGAGGGACTGGGGTTATTATTCAAGAAGGTGAGATTAGAGTGCAAATTTGAGAAGAGTGAAGCCCAGATAATGGCAGGTTTGCCCAAGGCCATGTATCAAGCTTTCTTCTCCTCTTAACGGACTACAGGAAGACAGGTGTTTAGAAACCCAGTTTAACTTTATGAATGGGATTACAGACAAGTGAAGCTCTTACATGTCTATATAGAAGAAGCTTAAAGATCTTAGGGAAGGAAATCTCATCAGAAGAGAGGTACAGAGTGGGGGGGGGGGTCTTAAAGCTGCATTTGCCATAGAGAGTTCACGATTTATTGGGATCTTAGGGAGAAAACAATGGAGATTATGGGAATACTTTTTTAAGAATCCTCAATTTTCCTCGGTACCTAACACTACCTTCATTTTCTACCCTTCTCTAGGAAACACAGCTCTTCCATCATACTCTCCTCGTGGACCGGTTCTAGGGCCCCTACTCATCTGAGGCTGGGGTGTGTGTCATGTCAGTCTGTGTCTCCTCCACCTCTGAACCGCTGTGCAATGGTTTGTTATGTGTTACTCTTCACAGGCATTTAGTGGCCCTTCCTGGAGAAGGATTATACTTTGGACTCCTACAAAAGTATATCCTTTCTAACGTCTATGTGGCCATGTGACTCACTCTGACCAAGGAGATACAAGCAGAAGTAGGAGGCACTGTTTTCATGCAGAGGCTTTAAAAACCAGTGCATACTTTGCCCTGCTTTCTTCTTCGCTCTTCCATGCTGATTGACAATGTTCCAGATAGAGCCAGCTCTGTCAATCTGTGTTATGGAAAGTTCTGGAGGGAAGAAAATGCTGAGCAGAGCTACAACCAGCCTTCATGGACATACAGCGTGAGTGAGAAACTCTGTGGATTTAAGCCAATGAGATTTTGGGGTCTTTGGTAACTGCAACATAATTTTTTTTATATTTTATTTATTTTAATATTTTTAAATTTAGCTCTATCTGGCCAACTCAAGTATATAGATTGCCATACCCATCAACCCATCTTATAGATTGTACTAGCCGTCTATGCTGCATAACACATTACCCCAACATTTAGTGGCTGAAGACATGTCTTTATTATCTCACCATTTCTGTGGATCAAGAATCCAAGCATGGCTTAGCTAAATCATCTGTTTCAGCATCAGCACAGGTTGTGATCATAAGGTGTAAGATGACTGGGCCTGCAGTCACCTCAAGGTTCAACGGGGGCAGAATCCTCCTCCAAGATAACTCAGTGAATATTGGCAAGATGTCAGAAGTGACCTCTCATGCTTTTGCCATATTCTATTCCCTGGGTCCTGCCCATGCTAAAGGGCAGGAAATGACACAAGTCATGAATATCAGGGGGCAGGGATTAATGGGAACCTTATTAGAAACTGTATCACAATGATTGTCCATAAAAGTAAAATTAAATGAACACGAATTGAGCAAGAACCTAAGCTTGAGTGATGAGACAAGAGAGAGAACTGCGGACTTTTATAACTGTGGCTCTGAAGCCCAGAAAGTTTAACTATCTTGCCTAGGATATGCAGTTAGAAATAAAGCCAGAATGAAAATTCAGATCAGTGCTCTTTCCACCAGACAGTGGTAAGTGAAAAATTAAATAGCAATACAAGACAAATTGCATTCAACTGACACAGGAGCTAGGCCATCAACTGCTAATTGAATTGTCACATAAATCATCCAGACAATGACTGAATTAAAAGTGCAGAAAGAGAAGCTCTTTAGGCTAGGGGCAATCAAAGGTAGGTCATAACGGGAGTCAGACTTTGAAGGGTAGGATTGTTTGAGCAGAAAAGAAGGGAAAAGTGTTCTTGACAAGTAAATGTCCAAGCTGGGAGTTCTTCAGGGGAACCCTCGGTCATCACACAGAAATGCTGACGTCTCTACTCTTCTGTCTTCAATCTTCACTCAGCAGGTGACAGACATTTTCCAAACAGACTATTTCTGGAACACTGTACGTCAGAGGTGAGGCCACATAGAGAGAACCTTCAATTTACCCTTAGGTAAGTGGTCCCCAACCTGAGGAGAAAGGATCAGAATCAACTAGAAATTTTTGGTTGGGAAACTGCATATGCTTTATACCCCACCCCCAAAACCCGAGGCACCTGGACGTCTGTGGAGGAGAGCAGTGGAGCAGAGGTAGCTTGAAAAAGTCACCCCAACTGATTCTGATATAACCCCCTGGTTAGGAAGCAGAGCTGTAGGGCTTTCTGCATCATCTGGTGAGGTCTCAGGAAACACACTTTGCCCTACAAAGAACTCCAAAGCCAGGTCTTTTCAGGATGCCAATACCCTCCCTCATAAAATATGAGCAGCTTGATAGGTGAGCCAGGATAGACTGAGGTCCCCTCAATTAAGGGGTCATGAACACGCCCCAAGGAGCTTTCTAAGAGTACTTGATGGACAGAGATAAGCCCCCAAAATAGTAGCCGTAATAGTAATTAAATCTTGATGAAAGATTCATTTTTGTCCACCTCAGACAGATACTGTGTTCCCCATTCTATATAGGTGATAAAACTGATAATTTAATGAACTGGATCCAGGTCTGCAGACAAGTGGGAAGGAAGTTGGATGACATCATTTACTTTATCAAGTTTAGATAAGGTTCCAGAAAAGGAAGTGAGAAAAGAGGGAGCAAAAGAGAAATTAAAAAAAAAAAAATCTAAAAAAATTTTTCAAATATCAAATAAAAAGATATAAATGTCAAGATCCCCATGGTTCCCTGACGAACCACGTCATTTTTTACTGGAAACTGCAAATATGTCAGGCTGAGTCCCCAAGTGCGAGCTTTGACTTTCCCAGTATGAATGGAACTCTGTCTCATGACACAGACCGTCAACTCTGGACGGAGGTCCTCCTGTAGGCCCCACCAAGGATCTCCCAGGAACTCAAAGAGGCCTATAAGGGCACTCTGACTAGTGGAAGAACAAAGATCTCACCTTCGGCAGACACAAACCTACTATGCCTCACTGACAGGGAGAGACCCTGACAAGGCACAGCTGTTAGCATTTGCAATGCTTTTTTGCCCAGATGCAAATGTCATTTTCTGCCATTTGCACGGCTGACTAGGGTGGCCCCGGAAGAAGGAACTGCTGATGGACACAGCCCTTGCCCAGTGTCCTGCAGGAGGATTGGAATGGACTATAACTGTAGCTTTGCCCATGGTAGCCGTCAGATACCAACAGAGACCAATCTCCCCCACTGCTTGAAAATGAAAGTTCTCCTCAGGGGATGAAAAAGACTCCAAAAGAACCTGTCAAGTTTGTTTTATGTTTTTTATCATTATGTTTTCTTTCTAGAACAAGGGTGCACAGAAAAGAACAAGTAGCCTCCAGATGCCATTACCTGTTTCCTAGGAATCTTAAGATTTGCCGTATGATAGTCTAGAGGTCCAAGCATTTCAACTACTTTGAAATAAAGCTTTGTTTCTTTCTTGTCTATTTTCTTTCTCCAGGATTCTCAAAAACACATCTTAGCTCCAGAGATGTGGACATAAATTTTCTAAAAGCCCAATTACACAGGTGTAAATCAGGACAAGCGAAGGGGCTTCCCAAAAGGAGCTGAGAGACTGGAAGAAACCAATTTTGCATTCAAGACTTCATAAACCCTTTTCTCTGACCGAGACCGAAGGTGTGAGTGTCATTTATGTGGAAACCCTAAACAGAGTTTCTTAACTGGGCTGCAAATCAGAACCACCTTGGGAGCTTTTCAAACAATACCCAGCATCAGAGATTCTGATTCAATTGTCCTGGGGTGGCGCCCAGGCAAAGACCCACAGGTGGAAGATGGAAGGTTCTCACTCTCCACGAGCAGTATGGCTGTCCTGGTTCCTACTGCACTGAACTGAGCATTTCTATCCGTTCCTTTATTCTAGCCTAGGGTTGCAAACCCAGCTATCAATGGGGGCCAGCAAGTAAGGTAAGGCCCAGATACAAGGCAACAGACAGTGGTAGTTTTTCAAGAGGAGATAAAAACTTGGATTTTTACATGAAACTTCCTGATTTTAAAATGTGGACAACTGATTTCAAATGGAATCCTCTGAATGTACATATGGCAACAACAGCCTTGGTTTCCACCCATAGTTTTTCCTACACTGGGTCCTCAGATGACCTAGGGATCTCTTTCCTTCTGGGATCAACCAGCAAAACTGAAGAAAGCAAGCACAACTACAGAGCTCGAGAGCATATCCTGGTAAACACTAGCCTCCTGTCAGTTGGCATCCATTGTCATTTATACATATTTATCTTTAATTGACAGGCTCAGGTTACAGGGAGGGCACAGGAAATCCCTGTAACTAAGACTGGTGACCCTGACCCTGAGAGGGTTCACTAGGCCTTAAACAAGAATGTGCCCCTGGGGGTGGGTGTGGGTTGGGGCGGTACCTGGGTGACTCAGTCGTTCAGCCTCTGCCTTCTGCTCAGATGGTGATCTCAGAGTTCTGGGATTGAGCCCCACATCAGTCTCCCTGCTCAGCAGAGGGTCTGCTTCTCCCTCTGCCTGCCGCTCCCTTTGCTTGTGCTCGCTCTCTCTCTCTCCCTCTCTTAAATAAATTCTTTTTTTTTTTTTTGAAGACTATTTATTTATTAGAAAGAGAGGGAGAGAGAACACAAGCAGGGGGAACAGCAGGCAGAGGGAGAACCAGACTCCCCACCGAGCAGGGAGCCCAATGTGGGGCTCAATCCCAGGAACCCGGGACCATGACCTGAGCCAAAGGCAGATGCTTAACCAACTCAGCCACCCAGGCAGCCCTAAATAAAAGATTAAAAAAAAAAAAAAAAAAAGTGCACCACTGGGTCCAGGACTTCGGAGGAAACACAACAAAAATGAGGAAGGGAATAAGTGAAACCCCAAAAGATCATTGTTGAGCCATTTTGTTAAGATCAGCAATCAGAAAGTTGGTGTATGAAAAAGAGCAAAGACACTGAAGCCTGACACTTGGCTGCTGTACAGGTACAACCCTCCGTACTGGCAAAGCACACCATCTTCCAAGCCTCAGATTCTACATCCGTCAAGTGGACATAAAAATACCTTCCCTATAAATACGTCATGGAGGCTCAAAAAAAAATTAAAAATAAATCTACCCTATGACCCAGTAATTGCTCTACTGGGTATTTACCCGAAGAAAACAAAAACACTAGTTCAAAAAGACATATGCACCCCTCTGTTTATTGCAGCCTTATGTACAATAAACTATGGAAGCAGCCCAAGGGTCCATCTATAAATGGCAAGATAAAAAAGATGTGTGTGTGTGGCGGGGGGTGTTTGTGTGTGTGTACACACACACACACAATGGAATATTATTCAGCCTCAAAAAAGAATAAACTCTTGCCGTTTGCAACAAAACATGGATGGAGCTAAAAAGTAAAACGCTAAGCTAAATAAATCAGTCAGAGAAAGACAAATACTGTATGATATCACTTATAATGTGGAATTTAAGAAACAAAAACAAAACAAGAAACAGACAAGAAATAGAGAACAAATGGAGGACTACCAGAGGGGAGGTGGGTGGGGGGTACAGAAGAAACAGGTGATGTGGATTAAGAGTATACTTATCTTGGGGCGCCTGGGTGGCTCTGTGGGTTAAGCCTCTGCCTTTGGCTCATTTCATGATCTCGGGGTCCTGATATCAAGCCCCGCATGGGGCTCTCTGCTCAGTGGGAACCTGCTTCCCCCCCCTCTCTCCCTACTTGTAATCTCTCTCTGTGTTAATATTTAACTCTTTTTTTTAAAGATTTTATTTATAATAAAATCTTTTAAAAAAGAGTACACTTATCTAGATAAGCACTGAGTAACATATACAATACAATTTTTAAAAAATATTTTATGTATTTATTTGAGATAGAGAGCATGAGCAGGGGGCAGAAGGAGAGGGAGAAGCAGACTCCCAACCAAGCAAGGAGCTGGACATGGGGCTCGATCCCAGGACCACAGGATCATGACCTGAGCCAAAGGCAGATGCTTAACTAGCTCAGTCACCCAGGCATCCCTGTATATAATTGTTGAATGACTATATTGTATACCTGAAACTAGTATAACATTGTACATTAAGTATACTGGAATTAAAATTTAAAATTTAGTTAAAGAAAAAGAAAAAAACCTTCCCCAAAGAGTTGCAATGGTGAGACAGGATGAATCTGAAGGGCCCCAAACAGGGAACACACTAAATTCCCAATCAGAAAAGACATCCGTTTTCATGCCTTGATAATCTAAATAAAGCATCTCCGAATTCCTACTTCTGAAAAGTTCTTCCGAATAGATGATTTAATTCTAAATTCCCTGTGTTTTTCTGCAACAGCCGCGAGCACACATTCATTCCACATGTCTGAACCCAGGTGGCAAATGCCTCCGTCCGTCAGAGCGCTTTCTTCCTTCCGGCATTTTGGCACATGGTCCCTGTCACCCTCTGAATTCTGCCCACCTTTCCACAATACTTCAGGCATTTCACAGCACTACTCTAACGCCTGCCACTCAGCTCGTCACAATGTTGAAACACCATGACAGAACGGTCTGCATATTGTCCCCTGACACAGTTACCCTTGGGGAAGAGGCTACATGATATGTATCTTTTCATCTTCTTCAGATACAGTTATGTCACCCAGGAGACCAAAATGTCACTCAAGGCACCTTCTCCCAGCCTCTTTCTGCCAAGCCCCACCTTGCCTCCCACACCTTCCGCCAGTTCTGAAATCGCCTTTCCCATCTCGGTGGGCTTTGCCCTCTAAAAAGCAGTGACAGTCATGGCTCACCTTCCCCTACAACATCTGTCTAGATTAAATTTAATTCCACACACATGCGGGGACTTCTATCTCCAACCACTCTCCTGAGACTCTGAGGCGGAAGAGCTGAGCAATACACAGTCCTTTGCCGGAGCTTCCCACAGTATTAAGGTTGTATATCAAATTTGCTTGAAGGGATGACAGCCCATCCACGGTTAGGCAGCGTTTTATTACTGCTTCTCTGCTCTGCACCTTTTTACCAAGACATCCACCTGTGATGCTGATTCTCTGGCCCAGGAGTGGAACGGGTACGGCTATTAACTCATGTAACTGAGAGTCTTTATGTCTACATGGATCTTGAAGGAAATTAGGATATGCTACCCCAAAATGTGCCACTCTGGCATAAAGACTATTCAGATAAGACTTGGAGCTGAAAGCAACTGAGAATCAATAGATACAGGATATATCTGCTTCAAAAGCAAAATACAAATTTCTCTTTGTGAAGGTTTCCCACCAGCCCCTCCTGTGTCAGAAAGAGAAGAGTGACCCTAGACTTCAAAGATGGAGAGTCATCACCAACGTGAACCTGCAGAAACAAGCCTTAATAACATAGACCTCCCCTTCCATTAGCTTTGCCATATACTTCCTAGTCGCTTCCTCACAAGGTATTGGCCCATGAAGCCCACACCCTCTTTCCTTTGGTAAGAAGGGTAGATAAACTCCTGAGCCTAAATGATTCTTTGAGTTTCACTTTTCTGTGAATTCCCATCCAGGTAAATATTCATAAAAATTGCGTGCCTTTTCTCCTGTTGATTTGTCTATGGTCACAATTGCAGGCCCCCACTCACTGAACCTAAGAGGGTAAAGGGAAAAATTTTCCCCCCTCAGGATCTCTTCAAAGCAGACATTCTCAGAGATGCTATACTAATACTCAAAACCTAAGGGCCAGGGGCACCTGGGTGGCTCAGTGGGTTAAGGCTTCTGCCTTCGGCTCAGGTCATGATCTCAGAGTCCTGGGATCAAGACCTGCATCGGGCTCTCTGCTCAGCAGGGGACCTGCTTCCCCCTCCACCTCTGCCTGCCTCCCTGGCTACTTGTGATCTCTCTCTCTGTCAAATAAATAAATCTTTTTTTAAAATGCCAAAACAAAACTAAGAGCCAGCACCCCTTTCCTGAAAGGTTCACTGCAGTTTATCTAACCATAAACAATGACTGAACCTTACACATGCAGGGTTGTTGACTGAGAATTGCCAACACTTATTTGCCCTTAAGCACTGACTGCAGCTGGGAATGGGACGAGGGGACATCAAACTATGACAATGAGTGTGAGATGAGCATATAGAGGAGGAAAACTCACAACTCCCCACACTGGAACTCATAAGCTGGGCTTCTAGCCCCCTTTAAGTCCCATTATCCAATATGGCAGCCACTTAGATCTTTTCTGCATATGAATTGAGTCTTCTTGTTCTCCTGCTTAGATCCCTGCAAGCCTTAACTTTGCACTCAGAATGATTCCTAATGCCCTTCATGGCCCCCAAGATCCAGGGGGACCTGGTCTTGCCACCCTCCCCATCCTCAGGTACTTGTTTTATGAGCATCTGTTGGGCCACAGACCTCCACTAATCTCATCTCATCTGCCCTCCTGGACCCCCACCAACTACTCTGCATATTTCTTCTCATCTTCTAGATCTCTTGCTCTAAAGCCACCTCATGCAGTCCTTCTCCAGCCACTCAAAGTAACTGCCTGTTTTCTTTATCACAGAATTCCAGTTCTGTCCCAGCACTTACCACTATCTTGAAAGTGACTTGTTTCCTTGTTAGATTTCCTTAGTTTCCTTAGACTGGAAACTCAGTGAGGACAAGGATGTGAGCTGAGGAGAACAGCACCAGGCACAGAGTGCCCAGGGAATGAACAGTTCTGAACAAGGAAGTGAGTAGAAGTTCAGCCTTCTGGGCAGGCGCACCCCACCTGCCCCTTCCTCTGACACGCTGGGCTCGTGCTGTCTGCACCCAGCCACCCCTCCTCTGCTCAAAGCTCAGCAGGTGCATGTGCTCCCACAGACCCTGCCATGTCCATCGGAATCTCAGGGCCAACCCCTATGCAGCTGCATTCCTGGTTCTCCTCCCTTCCCCAGGAAAGCCTTTGAGAAGCCTACTGGGCAAAAATACAAGTCCGTTCCTCCCTCTCCCTCCTCACCCCTCCTCTCACACAAAACAGCACACACACACACACACACACAAGGAACACATCTAGGGTTCCACAGGCAGAGACTCAAACTGCCTAAGAACACCTCCTGAGAGGGAGAATTTGGCTTTAAGATCTTACATTCCTGGTCCTTCATGCCCAAGCTAGGTTTCCCAAGGGAGTCTATGCTGGGCCTTGGCTCTGGGCACCCACCTAACCCCACAGCAAGACAGGCTCAGGGATGGCCTTGCCACTGCCATCCAAGACATCAGATGTTACCAGAGTTCCCAACAGTGTCAGTGAGTGACTGTGGACTGTTGGGTGACATCATACATGACCCAGTACCAGACTTTCAATGTAGCACAGCACAGGCTTAATCATAAGATCCGGAAAATGCAGACTTCATGACTCCAGAAGGAAATGGCTAAGATCTCTTTTCCTAGGGATCAGACAGATTGAGCTGAAATGGGTGTTGATAAAACCCCCTGATTGCATCTCAAGGACCATTTCCCCAAACTAAGCCTGGGCCTTGCTGTCAGAGAGCTTATCCCTTTATAGCTGCATTCACTGGGGAAATTTCTGTTCTAAAATATATACCACTGGAGAAATGGAAAAAACTTTTTACAAATGTGTAACGAAGAGGTAGAGGGTATGTGGGGATAGTAACCTAATTAATTTTTAGGAGAGCAGAAAGCTGCTTATTCAACAGCAGTCCCAAAGAAAAGATGCATTAGTGTTCTTGGAGGGGATGTAATCTAATGGATGTGGACATCAGAGCCCAGCTATGGACACGAATAACAGAAGCTAACAGAGCCCTTCCTCGGAACCAGCTCTGAGCAAAGCCGCTGATAGGCATTTCTCATTTAAAACGAGGGTCACTGGTATGCCTGGGTGGCTCAGTCGTTAGGCATCTGCCTTCAGCTCAGGTCATAATCCCAGAGTCCTGGGACCAAGTCCCACATTGAGCTCCCAGCTCCACGGAGAGTCTGCTTCTCCTTTTGATCATCTCCCCTCTCGTGTTCTCTCTCACTCTCTCTCTCTAATAAATAAATAAAATCTTATAAATAAATAAATGAAATGAGGGTCAGGAGTTATTCTCCCATTTTTACATAAGGAAACTAAGTCTCAGAGAGGTTAAGTAGTCACACAGTTTGTGAATGGTGAATCTCAGCCCTTTGCCACATGGCTCTATCAGTTCTCTCCACCATCACTAGGCTTTTGAACTAGGGGATCAGTGAGAAATCCAGGGAAGGTGACAAGCTTAAAATCCACTATCCATCATCCACTACCATGTGGTTTTCCCTGCCCCGCCCCCCCCCCCAATCTGGGCTGCCTCAACACCAGCAGCCCTAGGCCATTGGCTCTCAAGGTTGCTGCTTCGAACTAAGATTTGCAGGAGCAGCGAGGGAAGTAAAGAGCAGGAAAGCAAAAGCCTTAAGACCCTCACGTGCTACCTGCTCACACTGCCCCAAGCAACTCCCATCACACAGGACACCAATGGCTTGGCTTGTAACATTAACAACACTCAGCATTAGTCACCACATTTCACTGACTCTGAAAACAACATACTTTTAAAAAAGCTGATCTTGGGGCGCCTGGGTAGCTCAGTGGGTTAAGCCTCTGCCTTTGGCTCAGGTCATGATCCCAGGGTCCTGGAATCGAGTCCCACATCGGGCTCTCTGCTCAGCGGGGAGCCTGCTTCCCCCTCTCTCTGCCTGCCTCTCTGTCTACTTGTGATCTCTCTTTGTGTCAAATAAATAAATAAAATCTTAAAAAATAATAATAAATAAAAAGCTGCCTCTCTCAAAGCTCTACACACAGAACTGAATCTAATGAGTGCCCTTGAAGTACAATCTAGCACAGGTTTCTTTTGTGATAGCAATAATAATGAATGGCTACCATTTCCCACTTACTATGTGTCAGATGCTTTGCACAGGTATTTGTCTTAAAACTTCTATCACAAATAATGTACACTATGCCAATATTTCAATAGCTATTAACTTAATAGTTAATATCTTACTATGAATATACTACTCAAGTATTTTATTTACCCATTTTAAATTATTGGCAGAATTAACAATTTAATTCTTTGACTTTTAGCAATTACAGTTCAGAACAGGACCAAGCCCTACCAAGATTAATTAATTTAGTCCTCCTAACAATGCTATGTTATTATCTCATTTTTTGTTTTGAAGATGAGGAAACTGAGGCCCAGAGAGCTTAAATAATTTGTTCAAGGTCACACAGCAAATAGGTAGCAGAGCTGAAATTTGGGCCCTAGCAATCTGATTTCGGAGCCCAAGCTCATGACTTCCATGCTCTGCTGCTTCAAGTCCTCCATAATCCCAGTGGCTCTTGAGAGAGCAAATGATAACTGCACAAAATTAGTAATTGCAAAAAAAAAAAAAAAAGGATAAAAAGGATTAGCAGACTCCAGGAAGAGTCCACCCTTGTGGCAGAGTCAAAACCATATATAATTCATAGAAACATACACTGCATTGAGATCAAAATAAATGATATGTGCTTAATATCACACATCATAGAGATACCAATTTTTTAAGATAAAGTAAATACTTAGAAATGTTTACAAACCTTAGAAGCCTTCCTATCTGTAAGTTGATAGTGCTACCATTTATAAATCATCAGAAATGATTAATAATGGATGTTTGTGCAGGCTGTAACTAATCAGTAAATCCCACACATAGATGAATCTTGGGGAAACAGACCATAGCTATATAATTGTATGTGTGTGTGTGTGAGAGAGAGAGAGAGAGAGACAGAGACAGAGACAGAGAGGCAGACAGACACACACACTCTCACACACATACACACAGGGGAGGGAGGGCACTAGGACAGACATAGCACCTGGCCAGGTTTACTAAGGGGAGTAGGACACTCAGGTGGGACACGTAGTAGATCAGTTGTCACACAGTTAAGCAAGTGGCAGAGCCAGGATTTGAAGCAGATCTGATCCAAAGCCCACATGCTTTCTGCCCACTACACTGCCTTTCTGAAAGAATGGGTGAGAAGGGATTTCAGTTATGTTTTCCTATAAAACCTTAAATTTAGGTTGAAAGCTATTTAATCAAGAAGGAATACACAGACCCAAGACCCATAAAGTATAATTTATCTGCCATTCTTTGTTTCATTTCTATCCTTCAGAAACTTTCTTTTCCTGGGATCTTTCATTTATTGTATTGATTATTATTAAAAATTAGGACTATTTATTTAACTGGTTGTTTTTAGTGTAAAATTCTGTGAGGTTTGTTCTAAGTTTGGAATTCATATCTTATTTCTTTTTGTTTACCGTAAACTAATGGCCCCTTTCTCCTTCTTTCTAAATGACTTATTTTAAACCAAAATATGTAGCAAAGAAACCAAGGAGTTTTACCCATTTTAAATTATTAGCAGAATTAACTATTTAATTCTTTGACTTTTAGCAATTACAGTTCAGAACAGGACCAAGCCCTACCAAGATTAATTCATAGATAGGTGGGAAACCTATCTATGGGTATTGTTATGAATTTATTGTCTATTGTTAATTGAAATCATGATCCTTACCACAATGGTGATAGAAGGACAATTCTGGGTAAGCACTGTCTACAAAGCAGGAGAGACAGAAGAGGGAGGGAGGAGGAAAATTGTTAGACTTCATCACAACTGGGTCATAAAGCAGAGTAAAATGCCTGGAAGCTATGTGTCTTCCTTAAGATGCCTTATTAAAAAGCACATTCTGCATTTATTTGCCTTTAACCATATCTTCAAGACAAGTTTCTGCCCTCTGCTTTCTTTCAATTGGCTGGCTAACCCTGAGGTCAATCAAGCTCACTTCCTAAATGTCAGGCACACTGAGAAAAAGATATTGGTGGTTAGGGTAGAGACTTGGCTACCCCTACCCAGAACTGACCTAGCTGGAGGGGGCCTCCGTCCCCCACCAACTCGAAAGAATAAGAGAACCACTTAGTGGGAATGCTTACTCTATTCTTTGTTGCCTATGAATGTCTCTATCTCAAACTACTTTAGGGACTAAGGTTAAGGTTAGGAATGAGGTTACAAGGTTAAGGTTATAGGATCCCCTATAGGGATGAGCCAAAGCAAAGCCCTGAATTTTCCTAAGTTAAGGCTACTTCCCTCTTCCTCTGCATATTTTGGTGTTGTTCAGGCATTCTGAGAAACCATAATAGGGTAGGATTCTGCTGGACCCTGCATTGAGCCTTACCCACATTACATGGCAACTCTATGCAGGGAGTAATGTCATTTGCACCTTTGCCCAGGTAAGAAAAGGAGCCACAGGCTGGAACTACACAACCAGGCAAGCTGGCCCCAGAGCCAACCACCAAGGACACAATTTTGCCAGCTGAGCCCTCTGAGCCCTACCAAGACACCAGCACCCCTGCAGGTGTCTTGGTACAGTTGGTAGAATAATGAAGAAGGAACCTGAGAAGAGAAGAGGAAGGCTAAGCAGGGAACTGAGTGCCAAGGAAACGGTTCACAGTCTGTGCCATCCTCTCTAGCCTCTGGACCTTGAAAGACAAACGTAAACTTATAGAACCACCTTCAAGATTGCCATCTGGGTTCTCAAAGGCCTGAAGAGGAGGAAATGGGGCCAAACCTGAATTCCCAGACTTCTTTTTGAACCTGCTGAAAACTAAGAAAGATCTGCTTAAAGGAAATTGCAGAGTATCCCTGTTCCTGGAAACGGACTTTAAAGAGAGGACAGTTCCCTCTCCTGGGTATTGGACTTGGTTCCATCAAACGAGGATGTTCTGCCCTTGTCCCACCCCCACCAGTGAAATCCTCTTTTCTCCTATCTGTCCCTTTCTTCCCTTCTCTGCAATTCTTCACTAATTTGACATTTTGAAATACTCCACCACTTGTCTAAAACTCAGTCACGCCATGCAGTAATCTTTGAGCTCTTTGATATACAGACAATTAAATGGTTCTTGGCTCAGTAATAAGACTTACTGTGTCAGAAGGCAAAAGAAATAATGTTTCAAAACTTTTTGTCCCCACAAATCACCACTTGTTCAAGTCGGCAACAAATCTCTACAATTAAATGTCCATTTAATAGATAAAAATTTCAAAGTTTTTTTTTCTAGTAAGCCCACTTCCTGGAGCAATTAAACTCTTCCTATGGACAATACCCCTGTAAATATTTTTTTCCCCTGTTGGTCTTCAAATGTATCACATTCAGTTAAATGCTCAATGTGGAATCATTTACAGAGAAGATTTTAATGTCTCCTCTGCCCAAAGCCCCTCTGGATGGCTGCTGTCTTTCAGGGACAATGTTCATCTCTGGGGAATTTTTCCATTAGCTATGGGTCATCACTACTCTTGAAATTTATTAAGTTTGTCATGTATGTACAAATGTAATATGGTGCTTTGGCATTAAACAGACGAGTTCAATCCCAACCCAGTGATTCTATTATTCCATATGTACATAAAAAGCCCTGTACACAGATGAGTATTATAGTAGTTTTTAATAGAAACCATAGGAAATAACCTAAATATCCAGCCCTAAGGAAACGCATTGATATGGTGGAATATTACACAATATTTCTGTTCTATAGTTAACCATTTCAAGTCGACTCACACGTCGTAATGCTTGCCTGAGAACACAAGAGGGATTCAATGGAAATCTATTACCAATAGATAGCTTAGCTCAACACCTTTGTCCTAGAAATAGATGGCCAGGGGCATCTTTAATAACAGCAGCAATAACAAATGGCAGTTATCCCCTTTCTACATCAGGCACTGTTCTAAGTGCTTTATGTGTTTTAGCCCAATATATCCTCCCAACAACCCAATAAAGTTAAGACTGTTAGAACCCACATTTCACAGATAAAGAAATTAAGGCACCAAGAAGACAGGAAAGTTGCCCAATGTTACACAACTCGTAATGGCAGGGACTGGAATTCAACCCATCAGTCTGATTCTAGATGCTGTGATCCTATCCATTTTGCTGTCTGTTTCTCTACTGGAATCAAAATGGACGGATGCCAAAATAAAATGTGAGTGGGAAAGGAGGAGGATACCAAATTTTATGTAAGACATCATTTATGGAAGCTTTAAGAGCACATATATAATAATACTTACTACTGACATAATACTTTTATTTGTATATATACTTATATAATACTTATATATTTATATAATACTTATATACTTATACTTAATATATACTTATATATTATATATATTATATATACTTATATATTATATATATACTTATATAATACTTATATAATATATAATAATACTTACTATTGACATAATTACTACTAATAATACACAAACATACTATGTGAAAATATCTTTAAATGGACTGGAAAAAGATAACATCTAACTCCTGAAAGTGGTTCATTAGGGAAAGAGGGGGAAACAAGACATGGGGAGGTGGAAGTGAGGAAAGAGGTTGAACTTAGTCTCTAATATTTTATTTCTTTAAAAAGATCTCCTCAACTTCAATGAATATGTATGAAGTCAGCACACTGCCCTTTCAGTTTTCTCAGGAGTCCAACAAAATGTACCTATTTTCCCCCCATCAATCATATTGCAAAGCCCAGAATCCACAAACATGCTTAAATCTTATCTATTAGCATTTTCATTGTTAAGATACAGCTTAAATGACATTTACTTTTAAACAAATTTTATTAAGCTATTCATCTTAATAGTGTGAGCCCATTAGAAGGAAAAAGCCAAATAGGTTAAAACAAACACAATTTACTTTCTTCTGGTAAAAGTGATGCAGGTTCTTTTTAGCAACTTCAGAAAATTACAATATATGCAGAAAGAAGACATTTCACTGATACACCACTGTTCATGTTCCCAGGTCTATTGTTCCAGGGTTCTTCTATGATTAAATATACATAGAATTTTGGGGCGCCTGGGTGGCTCAGAGGCTCAAAGCCTCTGCCTTTGGCTCAGGTCATGATCTCAAGGTCCTGGGATCGAGCCCCACATCGGGCTCTCTGCTCAGCGGGGAGCCTGCTTCACTCTCTCTCTCTCTGCCTGCCTCTCTGCCTACTTGTGATCTCTCTCTCTCTGTCAAATAAATAAAATTTTAAAAATATATTTAAAAAATACATAGAATTTTGATACAAAAATGACATTACATGATATCCACCTCCATACCCTGCTATTTTCCACTAATACAGACTAAATGTCTTTGCATCTTTCTGCATTAAACAGTTGCATATATTTTATTTTCTCCATATACATATTTATCCAACAGTTATTGCTCCCCAAAAAAGATGAATTAAAGACATTTTCAGAAAAATGAAAGCCGGAACACTCTGTTGCTAGCAGATCCACATAACCAAAAAAAAAAAAGTTAAGGAAGTTCTGTGGGTGAAGGAAAATCATTCCAGATGGAAACTCAGATGTACACAAAGGAAGGAATAGCATCAGATGGTAAATATGCGAGTAAACAACTTTCTGTTATTTTTTATAGACATGTTAAAAAAAAACCTTACAATTTAAAGCCAAAAGGAGTCACAAAGTACTGTGGGTTTTATAACAGATGTAAAATTAAAAGCTGTGACAATAACATCACAAAAGATGGCAGGAGAGAATGGAACCAAACTGTTGTAGTGTTCTTATGTTAGTCACAAAGTACCTTAATGTTACTGGTAGGAAAATGAGACAAGAGGCACACAGTAAACCCTAGAACACTAAATTTAAAACAAAAAATTGTAAATGACAGCAAATACACAATTCAAAACAACTGGTGTGTCAAGGATAGAAGGACCCATCTCTGAGAGGTCCAGGCAGACTTCTCCATTACTTTCAACTGCTGCTCTTCCAGAAATAAAAATGCCCTTCAGCAGTTCAACTCTGGTCTAATTCCTTCATCCTGCCTTTCAACTCAAAATAGAGAGGCATCCAAATCCACCTGAGCCAACTGCTAAAGAAACTGGATGTAGATAGATAGTCCACAGAAAGAACAGAACTGGATCAAATCCAAATATCCTCCTCACAAATACCGAACCAGAGAAGCTTGGCTCCTAAAGCTTTGACATTCATCACCCTGACTCCTACTGTTAATATTATCGCTACCAAAGAAACATGCTTGGATTCACTTTTTAATAAGGTTTGATATATGTTAACCAAACCGGAACTACACTGGCATTTCCAGTACCAAGGGATTGATCTTTCTAAGGCTCAGTTCCCTTTTGCATCCGTGTGTCCACGGACATACAAGCACAGTGACTTGAATGAGCCCTTTAGGGAACATCCAGCTGTTGATGCCAAACACGTATCAGAGTTCCAGTGACGGAAATCAAACAGACTTTCTGAATCATCCCATCCGGCTGCCTGGTTGCAGGCAGAGCTCTGAGTGTCTCTGGCAAGTCCTCTTGCTTAGGGAGGTGAAGCCAGTTGCTGCTGGCCCCTGGCAACTGGGATTTTTAAAATAGTTCTTCAATCTCAACGTATATAGTTGTCACTCTTAGACCCAACCCAGACTTCCTTTGTGACTTTGGGCAAGCCACCTTTCCTAAAATCTTACCTTAGCCACCTGGTAATTATTCTATTACTATCTGACACTTAAGGCTTACCATATGCCCTCTATGGGCTCTAAGTGACTATATGCAGTACACGTATATATAACAAATATTATAAATATATAAATATTAAATATAAATAAATAAGACAATAATATATACATTTACTTAATACTAACAACAATGAAACAGAGACAGAATTTTAATAACTTGCCTCCAAATTATAAGACTAACAAATGACCAAGCCCAAGACTCAGCTCCAGATCTTTGCCTCCATACTCTACCCTTGGCAGAGGAATTATGGGGGACTAAGAGCTCACGACATTAACTTCCTTCCAGGAACAATATCAAGGTGACAGCAGAACAGACAGTGGGACAGATTATAGTAACCTCATTTCTTGCTCCTACCCCACCATCCATCTGTTGCCCCCACATGCTCCCCTTGACTGCCCCAAATCTTCATCTTGCAAGGGTTTCACCCAAAGGGTGGTTGGAGACAGCTCCCCTACGACCACACTGGAGCGGTTCACCTGTGCACCAGGTCCCTTTTGAGGTGCTGACATGTCCAGCCAAGGTGACTTCCTTACCCTTAAGGAATGCATTTATTCGTCCATTCAACAAATATCTAGCAAGCACCTGTCTTGTGCCAGGCCAGACACTGTACCAGAGACTGGGAATACAGCGATGAACAAAGAGGGATAGTCCTAGCCCTTGCAGAACTCACAACCACGTAAAGTGACAGACGGTGTGTCCTTGAAGAGAGAGGGGAAGTTAGAGGAAATGTAATGGGAGAGCTGCCATTTGGACAAAATTTTGAAGAAGAAGTGAGTTTGTCGGCCAGATGAGGAGAATAAAATGTTAGGCAGAGGAAGAGCATGTGCAAAGGAGTGAAAGAAGGAAACAAATCTGAGGGTTCCAGGACCATAGGGTTACCGACGAATGACAGCACAAGAGGAAATCTGGCTACAAACATCAGGCCGAATTCTACTGAAGAAGGGCCAGGGAAGCCAGGAGAAGGGCCTCCCCACCACCGCACACCAATAAGATAAGAGGGAAGAGTGCGAAAGGAAGAAACCAACAACCATGGAGGTTGTCAGTGGATGTGCAGAACTCATGGAGGATGAAAGCACCAGAAAGGATGCGGACAGATGGGGTCGAGCCAAGCAAGCCACGCTCTGCCCAGAGTGCTACCAAGGACAGAGCCCTTGACAGCTGGGGAAGCTTGGAGTTTTCCAAAGGAGACCCCAAGGCAAAGACTCCTGTGCAGGAAGTTTACTTGGGAGGTGATCCCAAAAAAGCAGAATGACAGAGTGGGCAAAACGAAATGGGACAGAAAGGGAGAAAAGCCCATCAAGTGCAGGTTAATATGAAGGTTCCTGCTGTGGGCCACAGGAGAGCTATCCCAGTGGGGACCAAGGGTAAACTTCAGAGCTGAAGGATTTATCAAAAAAAATCCATCCCCGGGCGCCTGGGTGGCTCAGTGGGTTAAAGCCTCTGCCTTCAGCTCAGGTCATGATCCCAGGGTCCTGGAATTGAGCCCCACATTGGGCTCTCTGCCTGGCGGGGAGCCTGCCTCTGCCTGCTTGTGATTTCTGTCAAATAAATAAATAAAATCTTAAAAAAAAAAAAAAACAACAACTCCATCCCTCCCTGGTAGAGGGCTGCCCCTGTGGCATTAAGTCATCACTACGTTCAAGCTGTCCCACAGGCTGAGCAAAGCTCTCCTGGCTAGCAGGAAGCCACCAAGCAGAGCCAGACAGGTACCCCAGGGAGGAAATTATCAGTACCTACAGGAACCGGAACTGCAGGCAAACTCTAAAGCAGGTTGCCAGACTGTGGTGTCAAGCATCCCATAGCTTCTGCAGCAAAAGGTTCCACACTTGGCCACCAGAATGTGTGCAGGAGAGCAGCAAGTGGGCAAAAATCAATTGGGGATCCACTCAAATTCAGTTCCCCAAGCAAACCATCTCCCATGCATGGTGGACTCTGCAGCCAGACCATTAGCCATTGCTCTGTTAACTAACCAAAACTGAAACTCAAATATATGTTCTCCAAAATTCAAAAAGGCCTGCCAGGGATTGTGCCTCCTCTTATTGGTAGCCAATGAAGGACATAGCCATCTATTTTTCACCTTGAAGGAACTGCCTCAGCTAGACACCCCCTACCCCCACCGAAACTTCACTAAGGAGACAGATCTTTCAATGTTCACAGGCTACATCTCCCACCCTGTGGTTCCTGTATGTCTCCCTAAGGTGTCTTAAGTCCTTGCTCCTTCCTGCTCATCAGATCTAATTAACATAATCATCCAAATAGTGATCCAGTGGGGCACCAGGCTGGCTTAGTCAGTTAAACATCTGCCTTCAGCTCAAGTCATGATCTTGGGGTTCTGGGATCGAGTCCTACATTGGGCTCCCTGCTCAGTGGAGAGTTTGCTTCTCCTCCTCTCTCTGCCTCTCCCCCTGCACACTCTCTCTTTCTTTCTCAAATAAATAAAATCTTTTACAAAAAAATAGTGATCCATTGTAATCTTGTATGTCAAAATGTCCAAAGCTTTTGTAGACTTATGTTATGACAGAAGGCAGGATAGGTGGTATATTCCTGAGAAAAGACTGAAAATACACTGTTGGTTGTGCTAGGTAAAAGCAAATTGCTTCTAGGGGCTCCTGGGTGGCTCAGTCAGTTGAGCATCTGACTCTTGATCTCAACTCAGGTCTTGATCTCAGAGTCTTGAGAGCCACATTGGGCTCCACGCTGGGCATGGAGCCTACTTAAAAAAAAACGAGGGGTAGGGGGAGCCTGCGGTGACTCAGTGAGTTAAAGTCTCTGCCTCCTCCTCAAGGTGCCTCGTTAGCGCAGTAGGTAGCGCATCAGTCTCATAAAGTCTCTGCCTCCGGCTTGGGTCATGATCCCAGGGTTCCGGGATCGAGCCCTGGGCCTGGCTCTCTCCTTGGCAGGGAACCTGCTTCCCCCCGCCACCCCCCCATGCCTGCCTCTCTGCCTACTTGTGATCTCTGTCAAATAAATAAATAAATAAATCTTAAAAAAAAATAGACTCCCTGAGTCTTTGGGGTGCCTGGGTGACTCAGTGGGTTAAAGCCTCTGCCTTTGGCTCAGGTCACGGTCCCAGGGTCGTGGGATTGAGCCCTGCATTGGGCTCTCTGCTTGGCGGGGAGCCTGCTTCCCCTCCTCTCTCTCTGCCTACTTGTGATCTCTGTCTGCCAAATAAATAAATAAAATCTTTTTTTAAAAAGGGGTGGAAATTTTTTCTGGATACTGTTGGTTACACTAGATAAAAGAAAACTGCTTCTGGTGATACTTACAAATTGGTAATGAGTAAAAAAACATTTTCTGAGCCAATATCTGCATACAGATACCAGGGGCTACATTCCTCTGCAGTATTAGCTGTTTCCTCCCATACTTTGTGCTTCTCTCTCTCATTATGGGTCTAGTGACAGTAAGAAGAGACTGGAGTGAGTCTGGAGGACAACAGGCATCCTCTTATAAGGCAATTTCCCCAACTAAGATTATAAGACTTCAAGCCAGAGTCTAGTCTACCCAGATGAAGACGAATAGCCTTCTTCCACCACCAAGGCAAGTTCTGAGTAACTGGGGATTCAACATTGTCAGCTCTATCTGAGCCCATCAGATGTCCCCATTCTAAGACTTAAGGTCCCATTACTTCTCAGTGTTCTAACTCTCACAAGAGAGTCATGGCAAGGCTATGAATTCAGTGAAGTTTGAGTTTCATTTTCAGCAAGATTGGCTCTGTAGCTATAAGAAATAAATTATTTTACGGCTACCAGAAAAACTCTCAGGTTCTCTGTAACTAGAGCTTAGAAATGAAACATCCCATCTTGTTGTTTTCTTTCTCTATGTGATCCAAAGTTCCCAGAAGAATCCATCCCAGGCTACCGTCCTCTTTCATCATCAATGCTGCCACAGTGGTCAAGGATGGCACCCACCTGCTCCCCAAAGGTATTTGCTTCAGTGAATGCTTCATCACAGTTAACCATGCATGAGACAGTTTAGAGAATTAATTTGGCACCAAATGGATTTTGACACCAAACTTTCAAAAACACAAAAAAGTCCTCAGATTTCATAACGTTGTGATTTTTTATTTTTTTAAAGATTTTATTTATTTATTTGAGAGACAGAGATTACAAGTAGCCAGAGAGGCAGGCAGGGAGAGAGAGGAGGAAGCAGGCTCTCCACGGAGCAGAGAGCCCGATGTGGGGCTCGATCCCAGGACCCTGGGATCATGACCTGAGCTGAAAGCAGAGGCTTTAACCCACTGAGCCACCCAGGCACCCCCATAACGTTGTGATTTTTTAAACTATAGATACAAGATTATGAACCTGGGCGGAGAAGGGGAGAGAAACTATATCGAGGAGAGAAGAGGTTGTATAAGTGAGCTAAAATTTTGATATCTTAAAGCAAGAATTAAATAGACAATTTCTAAAGTTGAAAAAAAATTGTAATACAAGAACTTACATAGGGATATCACCAAAAGAATAAAACAAAATTGCTTACAATTCTGTGGATAAGGAATGGATGACAAATGTGAATCAGGGGACTATGATGAGCCTGTTCATACTAGTTCTTTTTTAACAATTTGTGAATATTATTTGATTTTTTTTTAATTCTAAAAAATTTAAGCCAGGTCCAGAACACTCAGGGATGCCAAGGAAAGACATTTAAATTTTAAGCCTAAAGGACAGGGAACCAACAAAAGTTCTTAGAAGACTTGTATGATCACAAAGTGGGTTTTTTGGAAGATTTTTTGAGAGAGGGAGAGAAAGTGCATAAGCGGGGGGGCGAGGGGGAGACAGAGGGAGAGGGAGAAGCAAACTCCCCGCTGAGCATGAGGGACTCCATCCCAGGACCCTGGGACCATAACCTGAGCTGAAGGCAGACAGCCAACTGAGCCATCCAGGTGCCCCCAAAAGGGTTTTTAAAAAAGGTCAGGGGGGGTTGGCTATGTCAAGAGTGAACAAGACTCTTTAGATGAAATACTACTTTTAGATAAACTACTGGGACTTCATCAGGATAAAAAGCTTTCGCACACCAAAGTAAACAGTTGACAAAACTAAGTGGCAACCTAAAGAATGGGAGAAGATATTTGCAAATGACATATCATTAAAGGTCTAGTATCCAAAATCAGTAAAGAACTTATCAAATGTAATACCCCCCAAAAGTTAAAAATCCAGTTAAGAAATGAACAGAAGACGAACAGATATTTCTCCAAAGAAGACATAAAAATAGCCAATAGACACATGAAAGAATGCTCAACATCACTCCGCATCAGGAAAATACAAATCAAAAACCATGAGATACCACCTCACACCAGTCAGAATGGCTAAAATTAACAAGTCAGGAAACAACAAATTTTGGCAAGGATGCAGAGAGAAAGGGAACCCTCTTACACTGTTGGTGGGAATGCAAGCTGGTGCAGCCACTCTGGAAAACAGTACGGAGGGTCCTCCAAAAGTTATAAATACAACTATCTTGGGACGCCTGGGTGGCTCAGTTGGTTAAGCGGCTGCCTTTGGCTCAGGTCATGATCCCAGCGTCCTGGGATCGAGTCCCACATCGGGCTCCTTGCTCAGCAGGGAGCCTGCTTCTCCCTCTGCCTCTGCTCGCTCTCTCTCTCTCTCCCTCTCTCTGACAAATAAATAAAAATTAAAAAAAAAATAAACTATCTTATGACCCAGAAATTGTATCCAAAGGACATAAAAATAGTGATCCGAAGGGGCACGTGCACCCCAGTGTTTATAGCAGCAAGGTCTACAATAGCCAAACTATAGAAATAGCCCAGTCTTGTCCATCAACAGATGAATGGATACACACACACACAGAGGACTACTACTCAGCCAACAAAAAATGAAATATTGCTATTTGCAACATGGATGGAGCTAAAATCTATTGTGCTAAGTGAATTCAGTCAAAGAAAGACAAATCTGTATGATTTCACTCATATGTGGAATTTAAGAAAAGAAACAGATGAATATAAGAGAAGGGAAGGAAAAATAAAGTAAAATGAAAACTGAGAAGGAGGCAAAACTGAAGAGACTCTTTACAGAACAAACTGAGGGTTGCGGGCGGGGGAGGTAACTGGGGGATGGGCATGAAGGAGAGCACATGATGTAATGAGCACTGGGTGTTACATGCAACAGATCAGTCACTGACCTCTATACCTGAAACTAATAATACACTATTTCTTAACGAACTTGAATTGAAAGAATATCTTGAAAGAAAAAAATGCCAACAGTAAAGATCTGAGACCCACAAAAGAAGTATTTCCAGTAATCTCACCAAAATCTAGAGAGAATGCCCGTGCTCTGATAGCTCACGCACAGGCTCTATGACATTTGCAGAGATCTCGGGAATCCTCCAAAGATACAGGAGTTGTAGGAAAGGTACCAATGCATGCTTCAATGAGTAAATTTATGAAAATAATCATGGGCAACACCTGTCAAGTACCTGCTCTCCATTAAGCATTTTTCATACATTAAATGCTCATAAACACCCAGTGAGAAGTTATTAGAAATGAGGAAAATGAGGCACAGATAGGACCATAAATCGGGAAAATAACAACCTATGAATGGGGAAAGCAAACCCAAGTTGATGTGATTCCAAAGCTCATGCTCTTGATCACTCATCTGTAATATCTAGTTTCTAGAGAAATCTAAGCATTGACTGAAGAAATGAAAGCATGTTCCACATCATGAGTTCGAAAGGATTCCAGTATAGTTCTGGTAACTTGTTTTCTCCATCATCAGCTGATGAACCTTTGCTGAATACCTACCTGGGCCTGAGAGAGCATCAGGGTCATCTAGCCAGCCTGTGCCAGAATCCCCTACAGCCTCTTCCCAAGTGTGGTCCACAGACCAGAAGCATTGGCTTCAGTCCAAGCCTACTAGACATGCAGAATCTCAGGCCTTATCCTAAACCTACTAGATTAGCATCTGCATTTTCATCTCCCCATAGTCCTCTCAAAGCTAACTACCCACCTCCTCCAGTATTTTCTAGACCATGCTCTTCATGTCCCCCATCTCAGTTGTACCCAACCTAGAAGGACTGAAAGTATTCAAGGGTGGATCCCTGAGGGCTCCAGGGAGATAGGAGTGCCCTCCAACACCTGTGTGTTTAACTGGAACAGGACCTTTACCTTTATGGACCTAACTCGATATCATCCATCAGTAATAATCTCTGGATGAACCTTGAAGACATTATGCTAAGTGAAATAAGTCAGACACAAATGTATAAGTATTTTGTGATTCCACTTACATAAAATACCTAGAACAGACAAATTCATAGACGGAAAGCAGAATAGTGTTGCTAGGGGCTGGGGAAGGGGGAAAAATGGGGAGTTAGTGTTTAAGGGGTACAGAGTTTCTGTTTGGAATAATAAGTTCTGGAGCTAGGGGGTGGTGATGTTTACACAGCAGTGGGTATGTCCTTCATGCCATTGAACTGTATACTTGGGAGTGGTTAAAACAGAAATTTTTAAGTTATATTTTGCCACAAGAACAAAAATGTTTTCAATGTAATCTCAAGTTATCAACCATCCATGTTGATAATTATTCCTCTTTATTGTCTGGTTAAGCTTGGTTGGGACTGAGGAACTGATAAGTCCTCAGAGGCTTAAAGGTTCCATGTAATCCACTGAGAAGTCACAGCAAAGGCACCAGGGCAGAAAGAGATGATTCAGAAAACAATCTGTGGAGGCAAAATGTCAGCGGCCGTTACGGCCCATATGTAAAAATAATTTTCCTGCTTCTGCTTCTGTGAATGTTTTTGCTCTGATCTCATTTCTATCACCTTGGATACATCTCATTAGAAATTTCTGTTTAAGTACTTTCTGAAGCAAACCTAAAATGAGGCACATACAAAAGTCAAAATAAGGCAAAATCTTCACCGGGGCTGTGAACTATACCTTCAAAAACATTTATACAACCTAAAACTTAAAATCTTAAGTCCACGCAAGAGTCTTGCAATGAAGAGTTGCTCCATTTTGAAATCCCCTGATGTAGCCTCACCCTGTGATGCAACCCTGTGCTCTGACTGCATGCACACTGGAATCGCTTAAAGGAACTATGAAATTTACTGAGACCTGCCTCCTAACCTGGGAGTCTGACTTAGTTGTGGGGAGTCCTGTGTGAGCAACAGGATTTTTTTTTAAGATTTTATTTGTTTATTTGACAGAGAGACAGAGACCACAAGTAGGCAGAGAGGCAGGCAGAGAGAGAGAGGGAAACAGGCTCCCTGCTGAGCAGAGAGCCCGATGCGGGGGTCGATCCCAGGACCCCGAGATCATGACCTGAGCCGAAGGCAGAGGCTTTAACCCACTGAGTCACCCAGGTGCTCCACAACAGGATTTTTTGGTAAGCAAAGTTCCTCAGGTGATTCTAACTTTCAGCCTTGGCTGTGAACCAGTGACTAAGAAATTCATCCCACCCTGAAAATGAGGGAGAAAGACAAATATATAATGACCTAACCAAAAATATACAAGAGTGATACCATCACCAAAGCAGAAATTGATCCTAGAACTCCAACATTTTAGAGCTAAGGAGGAATTTCAAGACCACGAGAGCCATTGGTGGTTCTCAAAGCATGATCCCTGACCTGTCATCAGCTGGAAACATGTGAGAAATGCAGATTCTGGGGCTCACTCCAGATGGGTAGAATCAGACTCCACGGTAGAGCCCCAGCAATCAATGTTTTATTTATCTGTTTTTCTGGCAATCCGTGTTTTAAGAAGTCTTCCAGGAGATTGTGATAGCCGCTGAATTTTGAGAATCATTGTTCTAGAGCAGTGATGGGGAGCTTTAAAAAAATATCCCACACTCCACAAAGACTCTAACTCAATCATTTTTTAAACCTCTTCAGCAGATTCTAATGTGAAACCAGGGAGAAAACTAAACAAGTCCCACCCTGTATTGAGACAAGGAAAGACCAGCCCAAGATGAGACAAGTAGTTAGGACCACCATCTGAATGAGAACCCAAATCCCTTGATTCCAAATTGATATCAATGTCCAGTAAGCAATTCCAGTTCTCTTACTAGGAATACTAAATCTGTTCTAGTATGGATTTAAATTATGACTCAGTTCCAAAACTGCATTGTTCCTTTACTTACAGTGCTCTGGTCTAGGAACTTGATCCTCTGGTTCTCTTCCCTATATCCCTCATGGTGGATAGAAAAGGTCAGAAGACCAGCCACATCAACATCAAGGCAAAGGAAAGATGCCAATATGTTCCAAATAAAAAAAGGAGCCCCACAAGTCCTTGCAAACATCCACAGAATACATGCAATTTGTTAACATTTCAGAAGAGATTATGGACAATGTTTTGCAATGTCCCATTGGTTTCAATGCTGAAAAATCTTCTTTTTAAGAACGCTGGCAGTAAAGCTTTCATCATAGTTGAAAACACGGAGGAACTTATTTTAACCTTGGTCTTGCAGGACATGCCACCAGTTAGTATTTGGGGCTACAAGCCCCGAAGCCTGACTCTGGCAAGTTTATTTTAAAAGGATTGCTGGAAGAATACAAGATGCCAGGACACCTCACACCTAGAGTCTTAGTAACCAGGGTGGTGTCAGGGCCGCAAAGCAAGAATGAACGAGCAGCCTCTAACACTCCGCGGAACAACGCAGGGCCGGCTGTCTTCCACACTTCTCCCTCCGCTTGAGAATCAAACGACTCAAGTGAGCCCGGCCAAGCCCCAATGAAGAGCCCAGCTCTCTGCTAGGAACCTGGGCTCTTTGCTCGACATTCGCCAAGACTGCAGGGAACAGGAGGGGGTAGTTTCCCAAGGAGCATGAGGGGGCATGTACTGAAAGACGATGGATGGGGACTGAGCAGGTGAAAATACTCACCAAGTCACTGAACCAGGGCTACACAAGGAGGGGGCCATGCTGTACTTGTTTGTGTAAGTATTAACTGCCCTGTTTACTCTATATTCTATCCCAAAGCCAGACACACTGTAGGCCTTCAGTAAATGTCTGTTCACTTAAAAAAAAAAAAAAAAAAAAGCTGACAAAGCTCAAGAACATCCTCCTGGCAAGTGGTCTCCACCTCAGTCTCACCAAGTCAGCTGGTGCATACTTGTGTGCAGAATAGTAATAATGATAATGACGACAATGGTGATGATTTGATGATGATGACGGGGTGACTGGGTGGCTCAGTTGGTAAAGTGACAACCTCTGGCTCAGGTCATGATCCCAGGATCCTGGGATGGAGCCCCGCGTGGGTCTCCCTGCTCAGTGGAGAGTCTACTTCCTCCTTTCCCTCTGCTCCTCCCCCAGCTCTCTTGCTCACTCTCTCTCAATAAGTAAAATCTTGAATCATTATCATCATCATTCTCAGCATATTGTATTTTTTTCTCCAACTTACTTCTAACAAGTTGGTCTGGTCTCGTTTTCTCTCTAAGTTCTCTATTAGATCCCCACCTTCAAAGACCTTTCCCTGCTTCCAATCCTCACCCCTCTCAGGCCACTTGCCCCATAAGAAGCAGAAAGAAAGCGGAGCTAGAAAGAAAACATGACTAACTGGACAGAGAGAAGGAAACAACTGCAAGGTCAGAGAGGCTGAATTTGGTCCCCACACATCTTCCTCAAGTTCACATAGCTTTTTGGTAGCAGAACTACAGATTAACTAGCCTTCTCCCCACCTTTTCCCAGTCCTTTCACAACCATGATGCCACCCACACATTTTGAGTCTTCACAGTTTGTTACTGTGACACAGCTACCTAGACACAACTTTCAAAAATTAACAAAATCACTAGTTTCCTAAACAATTAACCTCTACTGGAAGTCACTGCAGCATTTGAAAGCACCAGAGTCAGGGCGCCTGGGTGGCTCAGTGGGTTGAGCCGCTGCCTTCGACTCAGGTCGTGATCTCAGGGTCCTGAGATCGAGTCCCGAGTCAGGCTCTCTGCTCAGCGGGGAGCCTGCTTCCCGCACTCTCTGCCTGCTGCTCTGCCTACTTGTGATTTCTGTCAAATAAATAAATAAAATCTTAAAAAAAAAAAAGAAAGCACCAGCGTCATCATTACATGTAGCAATAATTATATCTTAAATACATGTTTATAGAGCAGAATTTAGCAATATGGGTCTTAAAACTCTCCATATACTTTGATCCAACAATCTCACTTCTAGGAATTTATACTAATAATCACAGATATATATATATATATATTTATATATATACACACACACATATATATATATATATGTGTGTGTGTATATATATAAAATCAATTACTGCAAGATATTTACTGCAGCATTATCTATAATAGTGAGAAGCGAGAAACAACCTAAGTATCCAACAGTAGGGGAGTGGTTAAATCAAATAAGATGTCCATACAACGTAGCATCGTGCAACATCACAATTGTTGTAGATGAAGCAGCACCTGACATGGAAACATGCTAATACGTTTACAGGACATTAACTATAAATGGAGGTAACAGAGTAACTTTTTGTGTGTGAAAAAAATTCCCACAGATAGAAAAAAAGAATAGCACAGTCTATACATGAAATTAGTAATAGTGGCTATCTCTGGGTGGTGAAATTATGGAGAGTTTTCACTTCCTTTACTGTTTCTAAGTTTTCTTTAAAAAATGATTTTACATTATAAATAATTATAAAACATTTTCTTTACAACATAGGAGTACGATACTGCTATTGAAAAATGTAGAATTCATTTCCTACAGAAACCCCTTGAAAGTAGCCCTAGCATTCCAAAACTCTACCTTTTCATTTCTTACAATTAACACTTGCTGAATTACACATTAATTTTTTTTAATTTCTCCACTTCTAACAAGTAGTTCTGGTCATGTTTTCTCTTCAATCAGTTGTTATATCACAACCTTCTAAGACTTTGTTCTCCCTCAGACAATTTTTTTTAAAAATTTTATCTATTATTTATTGTTTATTATTGTTTGTTTGTTATTTTTGATTGATTGATTGAGAGAGAGAGAGACTCTTAAGCAGGCTCCATGCAGGACTCGACCTGAAGGCCCTGAGATCATGACCAGAGATGAAATCAGGAGTCGGAATCTTAACCAACTGAGCCACCCAGGCACGCCAATACTTCTCTCTTAACCTAACGAGTGGCACAAACCTGTGATTTGGGTCACCTCTGCGAAAGGAAAAGCAGCCAGACACACTGAAATGCTGGTGCTACAGAAAATTAAAATTGCCCCTACCTCGTGGTGAACTCAGAATGCTGACACATACCATGTGTTTGACAGATCACTGAAATCTGTAATCAGAGTTACAAAACAGGCAGGCGACCTATAGAAGCTAAAAGACAAGTAAATCGATTTACCCTTCAAAGCCTTTACAGTGAACGCAGCCCAGCCAACCTCTTGATTCTAGACTTCTGACCTTCATAACTAGGACAGAATAGACTTGTATTGTTTTAAGCCATAAAAAAGTTACAAAGCAGGTATCTGGAAGAGTAGCTTTTAAGGAGATATTGAAACCTGACATCCTTCGGTACTCCGGGATAATGAACTAGAGAGAGCAACCACAGGTCCTAATCTGCTCAAACTTGTTTCCCCAGTGCAATTCATAGCATGCCCTGTTCCCTCCCAAGTATCTCAGAATGGATCATCAATTAGTTTGACTACAGACCTCACCTGGAATGTATGTTTGCCTAGAAAGGTCACAAGTATAAATTACATTTAGCTCCAAGAGCAACTTTACCCCTAGCATTCTGATTCTATATACAAGAGAATTTGAGACACATTAAGTTTTTTAAAAATATATTTTTAAGTGTTCCGTGGTACTTTTTGTTAAAACAATAAAAACATGTCATTATTAGATACTGATTGTAATTTCTCACATTTGCAAAGAAATGTTATAAATAACCAGAGACCATGATTATCTAGTTCATTCTCTTGCTGTTTTTCTAAATACTGAATTTCAGAACCAGTAATTAAGATTTGTAAGAAATGGCTTTGGCTAGAATAATAAGCAATCATCCTCCCAAGACACCAACGAACACATTTCAGAACAAACAAGGACTATGTGCCCTCTCCCCAAAAGTCTTAGGAAGTCATGGAAAAACCTGCCATTTACCTACCCCTGTAAATGTCATATGAGCCTCTGTAGTTATGCCTTACACATAAACAAGCACACCTGGCAAATGATAACTTTTTTACTTGCACATTCAATAACATCTACTGGTAGTGTAAAAAAAAATGAATTTTTTTCCCTTGAAAACTGAAAAATACAAGTAATTTTATCTATTTTATTCTGTAAGTACCCAGAGTAGCTAATTTAGATTAATTAGCTGCATAAGTCTTAAAATTCTAAGTTACTCCTATTATCCTGGCTGCAATTCTCATTTATAAGAATTGAAATGGAGAAAAACAAAAACATTCTCCCTACCAAACAAAAAATTCTGTGAGGTCAATGTGTTAATTAACCGCACTATAACCATTTCACAATAGGCATGTATTAAATCACATTGTACCCCTTCAACTTACCTGTGATAGGTTATGTGTCAGTAAAGCTGGGAGGGGGCAGATGAAAATGCTTCCCGTTTTGGTAAAACAATGATTTTTTTTTGTAGATAAACTACGTAACATAATTTAACTATTTTAAGTGTGGTGCTGGTGGTGATGGTGATCTTTTTAGAGAGGTAAAAACACTCCTAAAAAAAAAAATCCATCGATTTTTGATTTGTTGATGATTAGTAGCAAAGAAATATTACCTACTCTCGATTTAAAAAAAAAGAACTTTTATTTTCTGACATGGACGTAAATTTTAATGTTAACTTTAATTTACTATTTTAAAATGCTTACCATGTCCCTTTGTCGGTTGAAAAACTGGCTCCAGAACAGGGAGGCCAAGAGAGGAACAGGAGAGAGCAGGCCACTCCACGCTAGTAACCGAGGGAATGCCGTTCTGGGAGCGTGGTCTGTGACCACCACAACATGAGATCATCTCCACACCTGTGAGCTAGAATCTTGTTTATCAAGAGGCCTTAACTGGGTTCAGATGGTCTCAGCAACTCCGTACTCCCTCAAGGCTATGTTCTTGAAATGGCTCCCACTACAGGAACAGAGGATGGAGCGGGGAGGCAGGACTTTCCAAGGAAAAGGGAGGGGACTCCTCTCAATGACCTCGTCCAACATCCTTCTGAAAATGCAGCCTATCTCTGAACTGTGAGCATTTACCTGTTCACATGTCAAAAAATTAAACTGATTTCTGACACACAAATGCTGCCTATATTGAACATCACACACAATGTTTGAAATATTAATTTTATTAGGAAAGCACTGGATAGTTCTATTAGATGATACAATCAATCACCTCATTGTAATGTGGTCTGAAGACATCAATTAAAGTCTGGCTTTTCTCATCCATTCAACAAACATGTAAGCACCTACAAGTGCTAGGGACTAGAGATGCAGGCTAAACGGGACATCCTTGCTCTCAGAGAGCTTACACTCTAGCAGGAGGCCAATATTAAAGAAATATTTATGTTTCTCATATATGTATAACAGAGAAAGTGGCTGGTGCTTTACAAGAGCACATAGTGTCTAGTCCAGCCCAGGGGAGTCAAAGAGACTAAGGTAAGTGTTCAAGGGAAGGTAGAATGGTACTGGCAGTGGGAACTCTGGGTGGTGGATCCTAAGGTGGGGAAGAACTCTATAGGTTCAAGGAACAAGAAATCTAGAAGAGCTGGAGCACTGAGCATGAGGAAGAGTCATAGATGAGACAGAAGAAGGGATGTGATGATTGTAGCTGTAGAGAGCATGAGGGGTCTGGTACTTCTACAGGGAACCAGTGAGACATTTAAGCAAGGGAGGAACATACCAGATGCACACTTAGAATGATCAACTTCTTCTCACAGTAAGAGAGGGGCAGTACTAGCTAAGACTGGATACAGGAGACCACTTCTAAAGCCCATGGTAGTGAAAGACAAAAATAATGGGGAATTTAAGAGATAGGAGGCAAAATCAATGGACCTTGATGTTGAATCTGAGGTTCCTATAAGACCATCGGTGCAGACATCCACCGGTCTGGAGTTCAGGGAGAACAGTCTCGTTGCAGGAATCATGCACATTCAGATAGCAACGGAAGCCATAAGGGCTGAAATGACCTGATGAGAATAAACCAAACCATGAGAAACACCTACATTAAAGAATGAAGAGAGGGCCAAGGGCTGAAGAGAGGGAATGGGGAGTTTCATAACAGAGTTTCAGTTTGGAATGATGAAAAGTTCTGGAGCTGGACAGTGGCCTGGTTGCATAGCTGTGTGACTGGATTTCGTGCCACAGAACTGTGCAGCTAAAAATGGTTAAAATGGTACATTTTATGTTATATATATTTTTTACCACAATTGTTTTAAAAAGAATGAGGAGATATGTTCATGTTATTTTTGTATCTTTCAGAATCAGAATCTATTTATGTTTTACTAATGAAAAATCAGGACAAATGGAGAAGGGGGTGGGAGAGAAATGTGTGGAGGAAAAGGGCCTGGCAAAGGAGACAGAACAAAACGGGCCAAAGAGTTTGGTAGAAGACCTAGAGTTACAGTCTGGAAGCTGAGGATAGCACTGCTAGGAACAAGTGTTCAACTGCTCTTTGTGCCGGAGAGAATTCAGTCCAGTAACACTGGGAAAGAACCCACTGGCTTCAGCAACATGGAGGCCAACCGGAGAGGGCTGCTGGCAGTGGAAGCCAGTGAAGAGAGGGATGAAGAGAGATGGGGAGGAAAGGGAGCCCCGAGAACAGACAGCAGCAAGTCTGACTATTAGGGGAAGGAGCAGGATGGTGGATGAGGGGCAAAGTAATAGATGCTTTTAAAAACTGTGTGTGTTAAAATAGCATCATGCATAATCACCAAAGCAATCACTTCGGTGGAAAAACAACTTTCGGTGAACAATCTCAATCATCCCTGGAATTTATAGGTTAGGGGACTTTTCACACTACCTGTGGGTTAAAAAGGCTAAGTGTAAGTTATTCTCTTCATTTTATGGGTTGTAAATCTGGGCCGCAGAAAAATTTCTCTAAGAAAATGGACAAAGAATTAAAATACATCAGATAAATATCCTCACTTTTTTTTTTAAGGTAGAAAAGTAAAATGCACTGTGTTCAGGAAACAATTTCACTGTAACAGCCACATGTTGGGAGAGTCTAAAATCTTAAGGCTACTAGGACATCCATTTTTGGTGCACGTCCCAAACTTGGATTCTGGTTACATCCTCAAGATGCCAAAGTCAGTCTTCTGGATTGGTGCGTTGAGCGCCGCACTAAGACTGAGACCCAGCACCAGTCTGGTGTCCACCGGATCAATAATCCCATCATCCCACAGCCTGGTGAAAGAACAAAACATAAATCACTAGGAATCCATCACCAAATAACCATTTCCACAATTTACGTCCAGAAACACTGAGGTTTTTCTTCAGGTCCTAGAGGGATCTACTGCTGAACTCCCATGTACTACTTTCTCACAACCGAAACCACCTTCAAAGGAGGGGAAAGGAGAGAGAAAAATGACAGGACTTTCATCCCGGGCCCTCACAGAATGTCAGACTGAGCTATGGCTTTGGGAACTGCTTCAAGAAACCTCATAATACTCCTTGATCTTAAAATATTTTACATATTTCAGGAAAATGTCTCCTGTTCCTCTTCTGCCGAACCAACTGTACAAGTTGATGTGTTCCTGTTATTAATACGGAAAGGCCCAGGAACCCAGGTAATCTCAAACCAAAGTCTCTACTGGAAAAGGTGTATTCCCCCAAACTCCCATACTTTTAAGAAATAATGACAATTACCGAAGAGACTTCACTACATTTGCCTAATAAAATACCTTCAACATAAGTCCTTTATTTTTTGCTACAATAGGAAAATAAGTAATTGCTTTAAGCTGCTTACAAAAGAAACACTGAAGTAGGAATGTGTTTGCTTTTCATTGACAACCTCAATTTTATAAAGAAAAATGAATGAGAAATACTGTTTTTTAAAGGTCATTAGTAGGTGGCAGTTCGGCTTTCTTTAAACAAACTGCCTGCAGTATCTGGACAAGAGCATCAATTATTAAACCATACTTACATCAAGACCATGAATCAAATCTTTGCTCATAAAACATTCATAATAGGGACCCTGAAGTATCAACAGCCAATAAGGGAAGGCCACCCTTGTCATGCATAACCAGGTCAATTGATTACACTCCCTTCTGCAGCCAACAGCAGAAGAATTCAGGGAGCACAGGGATGCCAGGGCCTCCTTCATGATGGCCATGAATAAGACCGCTTCAGGTAAGAGGCACTAATCAAATGCCTGGAAAAGTTTGGACTGCAAAAAGAAGTAAGCAGAAGAAAACGGGCATGCTGCACCTGTAAGATGAAGGATTAAGAGAAACACAGAAGGTCAGAGCAGCGATAAAGAAAGCATTCTCTGAAAAGACAGTTCCAACCATGGCAGAGCTGAAACAGACCACAGAAGCTTCTTGTTAAGCTGAGATTTACTAAACCTGAGGAAGGGACCATAAATTGGCTTGAAAATCCTTTCATCTTGGAAAGAAAATTGCTGTCCCCCTGCCACCAAGTGTTTCAACAGAAGGGTTATGTATCCTCAGATTAATAGAAAAACCTTTGTGTCTTACAATATTTATTTCCAAAGATAAATCTATCTTGGCCATATGTTCTCCTGCCTTGAATACAGTCCATTTAAATAATAATGCTGATGTAAGCATGAAAATAATAAGGGGTTCAGTCTTTCTGAAAAGATGACTTACCCAGGGCTGAAAAACTTATTAATGGCTCACTATTTTTCAAAGTTTAATATTTCAACTGTCCTTGTGAATTTTACTCACAATCTTACGGAGAAGCTTTAAAAAACTGTAGATGAGCTTACAATTTATTATTTTCTCTTAAACCTTTTTTAAGGGTTTTCTATTTCCTCTTTGCTTTTACTGGCTACAACAGAAGTCTGTTTAAGTGATGGTAAACAAGACAATGTTTCTGTCTCCAAGACTATAAAATACTTTGGTCTTAACTCAATGAATCAATGACCCACAACAACAAAATGTACCTGCAAACTTGCTGGCGAAAATACGTATTAATGAGAAGAGAAAGGGGCCTTTTAAAGATGCCAAGTAGTGTTCTTTTTATTCTGAAATAATTATGGTCTTGAAAATAAGTATGTTCCGCCCTTGTACCCCCAGTGCTAGGAGAAGCGCCTGTCCCAGAAGCTGTGTTCGGATGACTGAATGAATTCTAATTTGTTATTTTCTTCTCTCCTTCCTCTCCAGTTTGCCTTCACCAGTAAATTACATAAATCACAGCGTAACTTAATTTTAAAAGACACAAATAGTTATTTGCTTTATTCCATCTGCCCAAGGGATAAGAGGAGGATAGGAAGCTTAGATTATTCTTCCAAATGAAGAACATTAAAGTTGCTGAAAACAGAGGTCTGAAGGCACACACGCCAGCTGTCTCCAGCCCGGGCAGGCCATGATCATTTATTACCTCATTAGGCGGAGTAAGAAACAAACAGAACCAAGAGCTGCAATGGCGTGTGAGGTGATTACTTGGTGTTGACACAGAGACCCTGGCTGTGAGTAATCTCCTTCGGAATGCACACGCACACTTGTTAGCAATGCCAGTGAGTGTCCAGCCAATCTCATGTTCAAAATGGGGTAAACAGGAAATAGTCAAAGAGAATGGAATGACAGGAATCCACATGTTGAAGCAAAAATGGTAAAAGAACGAATTCCTGAAAACGACACAGCCAGGTAACTATTAACTCTTCAACTTCTCAGCCCCTGTAGGCCCAGACACTTCCCCTATAATTGGGATAAGGAAGAAAGGGGGGAGGCTTGCAGAATCAACACCAATGGTGGTGGGTGCACAGCCCAGCCTGGAAGTAGGGGGTGATATTTCAGCAGACATTCCCATTAGAGAGATAACAATATGAAATTCAGTGTGTCTGAACGTTCTGCTGTGGTTCCCATGAAAGCTGGACCAACCCAACCGCCCAGATCTCTGTAAGGCTGCCGCCCACACAGCCCAGATTGAGCGCATGAGGGAAGTGGTCATTCCCTGGTTCCCACCTTGCACTGGAATAGTAAGGGTCTCCCTCTTCTTCAAACCTCTCAATGATGGGCTCTTTTAAGGCTGCTTCATCAGCACTGGAGAACTGAAAGAAAAAGGACCATGAGTAAGTCCACTGCAGTAAAACAAGAGATTCACTCAAGAGAACCTCATGAATAAAGGGGCAAGCATTTCATGAGTAATGATGTTACAACCAACATCTTTATGGTGATATAGCAGCAATTACAAGAGATGCTTTCACACACATGATCTCACTTGAGATGGGAGTGCCACGCTGGTGCACCATTACACCTCCCTTATCAGAAACATCCTGAAGCTGTTCAGTATAAGGTTCAAAACCAAGGGTATCATCGTGTAATCTAGCAGGGTCCAACAATGGATGTGAATTACACAGTGTAATGAAAGGGTAACCTTATATTTAGCAGCTTCTGCTGAAGGTGGACAAGTAGGGAATTTTCATTCAAAAGAGCCAAATTCAAAAAATTTTAAAGCTTAAAGGGGTAAAACAAGAACCACAACTTGAATAAATACAACTTGAATAAACTCAAATAGCTGAGAGATGTTTTACCCTAATTAAAAACTTAGTGGCTTGCTCACCAGTATTGCCAGAAACAAGTGATAATTCAGGTGTAAAAATCTTTATGCAAACTAATTTTGAAAGTATTTTCAACTTAAAAAGTATTTCAGGGGTGCCTGGGTAGCTCAGTCATTAAGCATCTGCCTTCGGCTCAGGTCATGATCCCAGGGTCCTGGGATCGAGCCCCACATCGGGCTCCCTGCTTCTCCCTTTCCCACTCCCCCTGCTTGTGTTCTCTCTCTCGCTGTGTCTCTGTCAAATAAATAAATAAAATCTTTGGGGGAAAAAATGACTTATTTCAAATAAATTCAACCTTCTTTTATGTACTTTCATAATTTAATATTATTTTATGTCAAGAATTTGGAGGGAGGAGGCGCCTGGGTGGCTCGGTGGGTTAAGCCTCTGCCTTCAGCTCAAGTCATGATCTCAGAGTCCTGGGATCGAACCCCACCTCCAGCTCTCTATTCAGCGGGGACCCTGTTTCCCCCCACCACCACCACCGCGCCCCACCTGCTTCTCTGCCTACCTGTGATCTCTGTCAAATAAATAGATAAAATCTTAAAAAAAAATAGTAATTTGGAACAAGAACCACTAAAATCCTGTACTTTCCTTTCATATATAAAAACAGACAAATCCATGCATCTGTATGTCAAATTAACCAAAGAACAACTATCTAGTAAGAGACCACTGAGTTAAGGGGTAAGTCTTCAAAATATGAGGTAGAGGGGCAGGTGTCTCTCCTCTGAGCCTGCATGGCTGACCTGATTAAACGTCTGACTCTTGATTTTGAGTGGGGTCATGGTCTCAGGGTTGTGAGACTGAGCTCCACGGGGGCTCCCTACTCATCGTGGAGTCAGCTTGAGGATTCTCTCCCTCGCCCTCCGCACCCTCCCCTGATAACACACTCTCTCCCTCTCTAAATAAATACGTAAAATCTTTTAAAATATGTGTATCTGGTAGAATTTCATACCCCTGCCACCCCTAATATACACATACAAATAAACCTTTCATTTTGCTTTATTACAAATCGGTACTGAAGTGAATATGAAACCTCAGTTTTAGGCGTGCAGAGTTCCTGCTGCTTGGAAAAGACAATTTAGAACATGGGGCACGCATAGGAAGCATTCGGGGAGGTAGGGCCCGCCCTCCACGCTTCTCTTATCCCCATCCCACCAACTAAACAGCTGACCAGATGACCCCTAAATGGAAAGTGAGCCTTCAAGGAAGGCCTCCTCCATGTTACGCCCTATTGCAATACAACAGTGCACCTGAAGGATTCCAAGAACATGCAGAGTCATCTGAAGGCTTGGTGCTTACACAAAATAGTCGTTCATAAGTTCTCACTAATAAAAATTAGTGAATGGGGCATCTGGGTGGCTCCGTCAGTTAAGCCTCCAACTCCTGATGTGGGCTCAAGTCATCATCTCAGGGTCATGGAATTGAGCCCTGAGTCAGACTCCACACTTGGCAGAGAAGCTACTGAGATTCTCTCTCTCCCCCTGCCCTGCCACCACCCCTGCGCCGCTCCCCCCACCCACTCACGCACACACGCATGCTCTCTCTCACAAAAAGAAAAAAAAAAAAAACAACTAATGCAAAACTTCAGAGGAATCTCTGAGACACACACAAAAGGATCCACTTTAAAAACCTGCAGTGAAGAATCTGTCTTGATAAATTACCTTGTTGTTCACTCAACCCTTAAACTGAGAGTTGTCAGCCCCCAGAATGTCAGCTCTGCAAGAGGCAAGAACCACATTTTTTCTGAGTCATGTAAATTTTCTCTGGAGCTTGGGAGCACGCTGTACCCTGTGGAGTCCTTTTTTGTTTGATGTTACTGATGAGACCTAAAAAATAATCACTTCCAGTGCTCCTTATTAACATGCAGGAAAACTAAAAGCAGCCGCTTGCTGATTTGCCTTTCATCAAGCAGCCAGTGACCTCTCTGTTTTCCTCCACTTATCCCTGCACAGTATAATGTTATTCATTTCTCAATTAGATGACTGAGCCCTCCCACTCAAAGCCAATCTGAGGAGAAACTGGAAAAAAAAAATTCTGCTGTTTTCAGTCCTAAAATCACATTTCTTTAAATCACATTTCTTTAAATCTCACTAACTGCAAATGACAAAGAACCAAGTATCTTTATGCCTCGAACCCTCACAGGCATAGTTTCTGAAGCGTTTTCTTGGAGATTTGGAAAAATTACAAGAAGGGACCTCAAATTAAGTGGCTTTAAGAAGAGGAACAGAGCATATGCAAGTCGATATTGCTCGAAATCTTCTAAGTGAAGCCAGGCCCTGGGGTGAGACCCTGACCTATGAACACTGAGGGGTTCTGGGCGCACTGCTCCCTGCCTCCAGAGTGTTCAGTGGTAAAAGCCAAACCCCGAGAAGCAGAAGAAATGACATTTACTTGTTTCCCTTCACGTGCTCTTTGGTCCTTTGCTACTGTGGCCAACACATTGGCTGCCTGCTCTCCTCCCATCACTGAGATGCGAGCATTCGGCCACATGTAGAGGAATCTTGGGCTGTGGGGGGAGAAAGGAAAAAATGATCATGTTAATTCACTGTACAACACAGAGATTTTCACAGACTTGTGTTTATCTTCTAAATTAGTAGTTCTTCATTCTAGCTGTGCATTACTAGAGGATTTTTTTTTTTTTTAAACCATGCTCAAAACCCACCCCAGGCTAATCTCCAGAGGCATGGCCTGAACCGAGTAGGATTTCTAAGTTCTCCAGATGTTATGTGTTATGTGTTATATTTTATTTTTCCATCTCATCTCAATTTACTGGGCCTAAAAACATACAAAATATCCCCCTTATTATCTGTGCTCATGTCCTGTTTTCCATTCCTGATTTAAAATAAAGCCTTGCTGCTTTATTTTTTAGTTTTATTAGGAGATTTTCAAGTTTGTTAACCTTTTTAAACCAAACAACTCTGGGCTTCCCTGATTCTTCCATCTTTATAATGTCCTGTTTTCTATTTTTCTTGTGCTTAATATGCTGTTCTTCTGTGAACTTCCTGAGCTGGCTCATTGATTTTTGGCCTTCTTTTCATTCATATATATATATATATATATATATATATATATATTTTTTTTTTTTTTTTTACATCTACTATACATGTTCCTCAAAGCAAGACTTTGGCTGCATCACACAAGTTATGACATGTAGTATTTTCATTATCAGCCATTTCAAAATATTTCCTGATTCCCATTGTGGATATCTTCCAAGTAGCATGTTTCACCTTAACTTCATTTCACTCCTCCAGATGGTATTATACTCCTCCAAATTATGGTATACTAATCAAGATGTGCGAATGACATTCTGTGTTTCAAATAAACCCATAACGAATGGACCATTTATAATTAGACTCGAAGTGTGATTCTTTCAGAGAAAACCCATGACAACCACCTACCTATATGCTCTGCCACACATCCCATAGTTTCCAGCCCCGTAAGACCCCCCAATGATGATGGTTATTTTAGGCACTTTGGCACAGGCTACAGCAGCCACCATCTTGGCACCATCCTTGGCAATACCTTCAGCTTCATATTCTCTACCAACCATAAATCCTAAAGGAAAGGAAAGAAAAAAAGCCTCTGGATGATGGGATTTATGTGCAGAAGTCAAGCCCAACATGGTATCTGAAGGACATCCTGCCAACTATATTTTACTACAAGGCCTCTCACTGTAACAACATATTTATATGTGAAATATTATCTCCCAAAAAGTGCGCTTTAAAAGAGCAAATAAAATTGCTCCTATTCACTTCTAAAATTTCCCTTAGAATGGGCCATCTGGATCCACACAAAGATCTTCAAGTGAGATAAAGATGCAAGAAACTTATCTTCAAGAAATGTTCTCAGAACAGCAGTGTGGTGATGAAAGCACGTGACCCGACAAGTTAAAGACAAAGGGCTGTGTTGAGCCCAACTGTGAGGCCTCCAGTACTCACGGACCTGCTTCAATACAGAAACTGCTCCTTCTGAAATGCTGCTTTACACCTCTGAGGAAATAAAGATGAATGTTTCATAGATGCTAAGAGCCCCTGCCAGTGACTCAATAGCAAGGTGGAAAAATTTTCCACAATTACAGGTTTCCTCTACTACCTCAAGCTCTACTGAAAATGCTCTGCTCTCATACTGGGCCTTCTGGGCCTTTGGCGAATTCCTCCTTCCCTCACAAAACCCAAGTCAGGCTTCATGTGGCTCCCTCCCCATCCATGGACTCACTTGCGACTATCACTATTTTTGCTTTGCAAGTCCCCAGCCATGGAGTCATCCGATTCCACTCAGTTTCTATGAGATGCCTATACGAGCTACAGATACAGTGGTACTGATAGGACAGCCCTCACCCTCGCTGGGGGCGATGGGACCCCTCTGAGCAGGGCCCTCACATAGCTCAGAGCTCCCCATTCTGCCTTGTCCTGACTCCGTGAAACCTTCCACAGTAGCCATCTCAAGGAGCACTTATCTTCAAGCCCTGCTTCCTCACCCAGGACCCCACCACCTCTCTAGTCCCTGTAGATGACTCCACCTTGAAAAAGATTACGCCACCTCACTTGTCTTTCTCTAATCCTTCCTATCACTAGGAACAACGTAATCGTGCTCCCTTCCTTCCTCTACTCTCATCTCTATGAAAGAAATCAGAGTTACTCGAAGACTGTCCCTGAGCCTTCTTCTCTTCTCTATGGGTGTTCTTATCTCTTCCCACAGCTTTAAATAACATCCCCATATTCTGACAATGTCTACATTTTCACCTGCAGCTAACACACGTCTTCTGTGCTCAAGATTTATTCAACTGCCTTCTGCGTACATACCTCCATGAATGTCACAAGTCCCTCAAATGCAAGGTTGCAAAACCAAACCCAACCTCGGCTCTCTGCCCCCCCTCCCCCAAACAGACACCAAAAACCAAAAATGTAGGTCTATCTTTCAGAAAGAAGATTTGCTCTATTGGTGGTTAAGAAACCATGAGCCATTATTAGAAACAAGGTCCCAGGACTAGTGAAGCCTCAGAATCCTTTTTAGCTGCCCTATTACCACGCTTGCCACATAGGACCTCCTCAGGCTGCTGTCTGGATAGAACGCCTCTCAAAACTCTTCTAACCAAGTATCATAAACTTAAGAGCAGCACCAGATAAACATGTCTTAGCAACAGGGCTATTTAAAGCCCTGCTGCCTGCCATGAGCCAAACTCCTTTTTCTTGTGAAGGCTTGCTTGATTCTAACAACTAATTAAGAGCCCTCCTTCCTTTGACCCTGAAATAACCACAGTCACTTAGAAGATGGGGGGGGGGGGCGTTTTCAGCTAATCAACATATCTAAGTGCAACATACAATATAAATAGTAGAATCCTAGAATTCTAAGCAAAAGAAATCTACCATCATAAAAAACCTTAAAAATCATTGCATCCACCCTATTATGATCATCGGTGAAACATGAAATTCAGAGAGATGATACTGAGCATACCATTCTTTGTGGAGCATAAACTGAAATCCCCAGACTCCTGTTCAGGAGTGAATAGACCTTTTATAATATGTCACTTCGGGCAGAATTAACTACACAGGAAAAGATGAAGGAAAGGGTGAACCATAGCATGTGCTCAAAATCCTTTAAGGAAAACAAAGTGCTAGTAAACAGACGATGGGTCAGATAATGCCCTCAGAGTGAGATCAGAGAGTGTTCCTGGTAGAGAACACAGCTGTCCTGCTGCTGGAGGGGCAGGTATGCATGTGGACGGGCAAAGGGAGGCCATCTGACCGTGATATGTGGAACTCAGAAACTGCTTCATCCAAATATGAATAAACTTCTCATCTATTTGATTCATGAAGGGTTAACCCTTACCCTACAAAGAGTATCCACTAGACCTTTCCTCTATGACAGAAGTGTTCTAGGTCTATACTGTCCAATACTGAAGTAATACTGGACAGTCCAACTCTGGAATAATGCAACAAAACTGATTAAGCTATTTTCTTACCTGTAATGTTTTGAAGGAACAGCAGAGGAATATTCCTTTGGCAGCACATCTGGATGAAGTGAGCCCCCTAACAGCAAAGAAGATAATCTTTTTAAAGAGGGAGTAAGGAATCTGCACCCATCGTGTGTCCTACAAACACCATAGCTGGGTCAGCGTTAAGAACGAGCACCCTGTGCTTGGCTAGTAACAACACCATGCGGACCGACGGCCAACGGGACATGTGACTGTGCTGGTAGCGCGTTTGTTTTGCATTGCCTGTGTGATCACCGGCACACAGCTGGAGGGGTGAAGTCAATCACTAATATGTGGAACAGCAAGTGACACTCAAGAAACGAAGAGAAGAACTACTTGTCAGTGGGAATTCCTGAGCATAAGATAATTCCTTAGTTTTCCACTTTAAGAGAAAACACAATATAAACACTTCCAAGACAAGCATTCTCATAGTTTTAGGCTATGTACATGTCATCCACGGCATTTATAATTCATGTATTTTATAAGAACTTTTTAAAACACTGGATATTTCTTTTTTTTTTTTTAAAGGGAGTGCCCTTTTTTTTTTTTTTAAAAATTCTATTTATTTATTTGAGAGAGAGGCAGTGAGAGAGCATGAGCGAAGAGAAGGTCAGAGGGAGAAGCAGACTCCCCGTGGAGCTGGGAGCCTGATGCGGGACTCGATCCCGGGTCTCCGGGATCATGACCTGAGCTGAAGGCAGTCGTCCAACCAACTGAGCCACCCAGGCGTCCCAAAAACACTGGATATTTCTTTATTAACATATAATGCATTAAAACACTGGATTTCTTAAATAGTGCTCTAGTTGGGATGACTGTGTGGCTCAGTTAAGCATCTGCCTTTGGCTCAGGTTGTGATCCCAGAGTCCTGGGATGGAGTCCCCATCAGGCTCCCTGTTCAGCAGGGAGCCTGGTTCTCCCTCTGCCTGCTGCTCCCCCTGCTTGCGCTCATTCTCTCACTCTCTAACAAATAAATAAATAAAATTTTTTTAAAAATTAAAATAAAAATAAAACAAAAATAGTGCTCTAGATAAAACAGGTTAATGTAAACCTCCATAAAAGCTGTTCAAGCACTAATACACACAACACACACACATACATATGTTCACATGCACGTACACAATGCTCTGCCTGCTAAGACATCTGGTTAAATATTTTAAAGCTTTTATGTAATAAACTTTCATCCATTACTTGGCCTTCAAAGCCAATTATGTTTAAATTAAAATGGAAAATCTTGAAACATGTTTAACAGTACTTGCCTTTTTTGCAGACTCAGAAAAGAGAACTCCATTATTTCCAACGATACCTATAGGGTATCCAAATATTCTAGCAAATCCTCAAAAGAAAATTGAAAAAATTATTTATGTATTTCAGAGGGCTTTTATCTCACAGCTAATAGACAGTTATACATTCCTTAACTTCAGATGAAAGGTTAAAATGTGGAGATTTTGTCCAGGGTACAGAACAGCTTGGGTCACAATGTTTTATTTCGAAGGTATTGGGAGTCTGGGTGTTGTGCTTCCTTGAGTGCACTCCGTGTAAAGTTGTCACTTATCTGGTTGGTTTGGTTAGATGATGGGGTTAAAGTGTCACCCATTCATTCCTGTAGTGTATGTCCAAGTGCCCTACTAGGTAGCAGACAGAGGATATTCTGAAATGGAACGAATCACAGACGTAGAGCCCTTAAAAGGCCCACGTTCAGAGCTCTCCACCAGTTTCAGGTGACTGGCTTGCCTGAAAATGCCTGTGGTGATGACAAGCCCTCAAGGTAAAGGGGATAAACTCAGCAAAAGCAAACTTGCTTTCAAAAGAAGGAACACAGTCAAGCCTGGGCGTTGTGAGTTTCCAGTAACAAACGCAGCTAAGCTTAGAAGAATGGCTCTCACCACCGCTCCTGCTCCCACTGCAAACACCCACCATCCATACAGACATAATGAAGAAGTAAGGGAGAGGGAAAGGAAGGATAAGACTATGTGAGGGAGACACCTGAGATTATTTCAGGAGGTTTTTGCAAACCTGAAAAACTTGGCTAGAGAGAGCTTCCCAAGAGTGAACTTCAACAAGCCTGCGTAGGACTCTAAACAGATGTCAAAAACTTGGAACCCAAGAGTCAATGAACTGTGCTTGTTGAAGTGGGTCCAAAAAAGCACGCGACCAAAGTGCCCAGAACTGGACTCTTGTCTTCAAGCTTAAGACGCACAGGCCGTTGCTAAGATATCTCTGGTATGTGACACAGAGCAGGTACTCGAAAAATCATTGAAGATAAATTAGTGAATGACACAGAATGTCAACCTACTGATACACCAGAACACTAAACGGTTAAAATTTGTTTTTAAAAAATTTGTTTTGGGACGCCTGGGTGGCTCAGTTGGTTAAGCAGCTGCCTTCGGCTCAGGTCATGATCCCGGCGTCCTGGGATCGAGTCCCACATCGGGCTCCTTGCTCAGCAGGGAGCCTGCTTCTCCCTCTGCCTCTGCCTGCCACTCTGTCTGCCTGTGCTCGCTCTCTCTCGCTCTTTCTCTCTGACAAATAAATAAATAAAATCTTAAAAAAAAAAATTTGTTTTACTCTGACCTTGCCTTGGTTTTCTTGGTCTTTCAGTCCTAAAACCCCAGCCAGAAGCCTAGGCTATCCATCTTAAATGGCACTGAGAGGGAAATGCAGAGGGGTGACCATCCCCAGAGGTTGAGCAATCCACTCAGAATTCAGCCTCATCCCACAAAAACAGCTAGGAACCTAACATATCTCTCGGCAGTGTGGTACTAACCCTAAGGTATATTGCCCCATGAGCTATTTAGAGTTTCAACCCTAACCTGGCCTGGGATCTCCAGGCACAGCACCAGATAAGTAGGCCACATACCCTACCATATTAGGGACACAGCGGAAGCACCTTCACCAAATTCCTTCGGGCCAAACAGGAAAGCAAAATGTCCGAGAAAGTACTAAAGCCTACATAAGGCAAGTGCGGAGGCAGAAGGGGTCAGAGAACCGGATCCTCAGAAAAATCTGTCCTTCTCCCTTTCCCCAATACTTACCCCTCTCACCAGCCTCCATGCCCCTCTTCTCTTTCTCAAATCCCTTTCCCTTCCCTAGTCTTATCTGAATTCCAGTACAGTCAGGAAGGGATAGAGGAACTATGTATATCCTTAGTATTTTAGGGGACAAAGGTACCACAAGTCTTTTAGCAAGTAAGGGGCAAATTCATAAAAAGAGGTGACCAGGACAGCCCATCTGTCTTTGGGGAAAGAAGCAGAAAACAGCTCTGACTTGTTTCAAACTGCTGCACAAGAGGTTATATCCTGAACTATGTGGTCACAAATCCTGAATATATATCAAACAAAAAGCTCTTAATCACTTAAATACCTCAATACAAAAACATAAATTCCACTCCCAGCGTGAACCCTTTTGTTGCTCATAAATCAAACCAGAAGAAAAGTGTGATTCATCCTTAAGCCTCAACGTATATTTGCAATTTGGATTTTTATAGTGAGTTCTTTTTTTTTTTTTTTTTACTCTGATATGTTGTCTTCAGGTGACTTACCATATTTTCTAGCTTTCAAAAGACCAAATAAAATTCACAGAATTCATTTTGTCGTCTGTCCAAGACAGATTATTATGGGTCTAGCATCTATGTTTCAAATACTTTTCTTCAAAAGCCCACAAACTCAACACTTCAGATGAACAAATGAACTTTTATAAACAGCCTTATTTTGGATTTTTTCCGATTTGGTTTTCTGTCCTGTATTCTCAATCTAGTATCTACATGATCCAACATTAGACCTACACAGAGGCTACGAGAAGGTGTATAACACACTTACTGTCCTTCTAGGAGGCTTAACACCATATAAAACCTGCTAGCAGAACTAAAGACTAAAGAACCATGGAAACAGTGCTGAAGTTTTCAAAATTATTACAAATTATCCAGAGGAACAAAAAGAACTACAAATATTTCTGCTAACTTTGCTTTGCTAAGAAGCTTTTTAAGAGAGGGAGAGAGAAGTGGGGTAAGGAGCAGATAGAGAGGGAGGGGGAGAATCTTAAGCAGGCTCCATGCCCAGTGTAGAGTCTGACATGGGGCTTGATCCCATGACCCTGATATCATGACCTGAGCCAAAATCAAGAAATACTTAACCGACTGAGCCACCCAGGCGCCCCAATAAGAAGCTTTTTATAGAGCGAAGACCACCAAGTCTCAGACAAGGGCCTTTACCACAGCATCTAGCCATCATCATTGCAAACCCCAGGTCTATGAAGCCATTCAGCTACACGTGATCTTCACGAAACAACTTTTGAATATAGACCCACACACTTGTACCACTCTAAGTAACAAAGTTCATGTGAAGTACATCAATACCTTATGACATGAGCTCATTTATTTTCAAAGCAATAGAAAATGTTCAGGGGCATCTTACTGGCTCAGTCAGGAGAACATAGGACTTCTTGATCTCAGGGTTGTAAGTCGGGCCCAACATTGGGTGTAGAGATTACTTAAAAACAAAATCTTGAAAGAAAGAAAGAAAGAAAGAGAGAGAGAGAGAGAGAGAGAGAAAGAAAGAAAGAAAGAAAGAAAGATGCTCATATTTTCGATCCTTTGCCTTTATACCTGTAACTAATGTGTCTCCATAGAAGGCTTTGAACTCATTGAATCTGCTTCCATCCACGATTCTAGCAATGACCTAAGAAGAAAAATAACAATATTCTAGAGAGATTATATTACAAAAGAATTTTTACATTAAAGTTATTCATAAGGGAAACAACTTCACTGTTAAGTTGTCACTTTCATAGCATTTCACCCTACAGAGTCTTCTCACTAGAATTTCACTTTCCATGTGTGGTTAAGGCCCTGACATCAGTCCGGGCCCTGGTTTTATACCACACGGTAAGAGCTACAGCACCATGTTACAGACAAGAGAAGCACAGAGACTATGAGGGCTAGGAGCTGGACTCAGAACTTCAGGAGCTGCTCAAAAGATTGGCAAAGGGTCCGGGATTCAACCACAAAGCATGGTATAGGCTCAGAGTCAGGAGACTTAGCCTCCAAACAAAGGGATACACAGCATCTGCATGTCCTGGATAAAGTCTCAGTTCTCACAGTGAAGAGAGACTTCACAAAAGTTGTGAGGATGTGATAAGCCTAAAAAAATAATGCTGAGGGGCGCCTGGGTGGCTCAGTGGGTTAAGCCTCTGCCTTCGGCTCAGGTCATGATCTCAGGGTCCTGGGATTGAGCCCCACGTCGGGCTCTCTGCTCAGCGGGGAGCCTGCTTCCCCCTCTCTCTCTGCCTGCCTCTCTGCCTCCTTGTGATCTCTCTCTCTATCAAATAAATAAATAAAATCTTTAAAAATAATAATAATGCTGAGATGAAGACCCAGCTCTGACTCCCAGGCCTACTGCTGAGAAACTAGAGGCACAGACTGATTACCTAAAATCCTAAGCCTCAGTTTTTTTCAATCTGATTAAAAAAATAATAATAAGGTGACTCTTAGTACAGTAGGCAACGCATCAGTCTCATAAAAAATAATAATAATAAAGGGAACCCTCTTACCCCACGGATGGGAAAGCAAACTGGGGCAGCCACTCTGGGAAAGAGTATGGAGGTTCCTCAAAAAGTTAAAAAAAAAAAAAAAAAGGAACTACCCTACAACCCAGCAAATGCATTACTAGGTATTTACCCAAAGGATACAAGAATACTGATTTGAAGGGACACAGCACCCTGATTTTGATAGCAATATTATCTCCAATAGCCAAACTACAGAGAGAGCCCAAATGTCCATTAACTGGTGAATGGATAAAGATATTATACACACACACACACACACAGAGGAACATCACTTAGCCATCAAAAAGAACAAAATCTTGCCATTTGCAACAACATGGATGGAACTAGAGTGGATTATGCTGTGTGAATTAGTCAGAGAAAGACAAGTATCATATGACTTCACTTATATGAGGAATTTCAGAAACAAAAGAGATGAACACAGGGGGATGGGGAAAAAAAGAGAGGGGAAAAACACCATAAGGGACTCTTAACAATAGAGAGAACAAACTGAAAGCTGATGGAGGGAGGAGGGTGGGGGGTGGGCGAGACGGGTGATGGGGACTCAAGAGGGCACTTGTGGTGAGCGCTGGGTGTTGTATGGAAACTATGAAACACTGGATTCTACACCTGAAACTAATATTACATTGTGTATTAACTAGCTGGAATTTAAATAAAAACCTAAAGAAGTATTAAAAAAAAAAAAGATAACACTTAAAAAGTGCTAACTAAAGCACACTGCCTGGACCTCACTGAAAAGTAGCTATTATTGTTAAGACTTCAATAAAGGTTCCTTGATTCTGAATCTGATCCTGCATATATACATATCTAATCTAAAAGGAGTCATTACGAAATAGTTTATCCTTGGGACTCATCATATACATCAAGACTAATTCAAAGAGTTCCAAACATATTCCAAATTTCTTCAGAAACTATTTTAGATGATACACACCATTTTTCTTTCTAGTCCAGACTTCCTTTTCCCTGTTTACCACATCAAAGCCTTGTTTTGTAACATGCAAAGGCTGAGAAATGAGTGAATGCCTCCCAGTATCATTCTTTCCAAAAAGTAAGAGCGTACTTGGAATTATTTTTTATTTTCCTAAAAGGTCCAATAATGTAATGGGAATATAAGTTATCTGTTCTAAATTCTATGTGCTCCAAAACTGTAACTTCTAAAACACAATCAACACAAAACAACTACCATTTTTTCCACACAAAAATAAAGCCCCTCAAAGAGCACAGCAAATTAGGGCCACTTATTATGAAACTATCTCCTATTTGCTTTACGATACCCACCACCCAGCCACATAAGATGTATTAACTCATCTTCACAAAGACTCACACTTCAGGAAGCAGACATATCCTTTGGTACTATACCTATTTCTAGAAGTGGAAAGCGATGCTCAGAGAGATCCAATCCCAGTACCACTGATTAGGGAAACAAGGACTACAAGCCAGGTTTTCCAATGAGCATTTCAGTGCTATCCCCTAGCTCCATATACTAGTAAGACCTCCATATAAGACTTACTTGCAATTATAGAAAAACGTAATACATGATCATTATAAATCAGCAAAGGGTAGAAAGTCCAGGAAACTACTTAAGAAGGCAAAAGTCTATCTTTGTAGAAAGACCTCCATTTAAATGAAATGGAACTGTCACGAAGGCCTGGATGGGCGTCTGTTTTACTCATTTCTGTACACTTGGGGCCTCAAACAGCATCTTCACAGACCAAACATTCAATAAACACTGTTGCATAAATGAAAAAAAGTATTTATGCTTAACAGGATGAATTCTTAGCCATATAGAAAACTTGGCTATCCACAACAACTCATTTCTCAAACTTATCAGATTGTAAGTATCAGACTGTCTATGCCAATGTTAATGGAAAGGCAAGCTAAAATCCTAATTCTATAACATACAGTAAACCAAGTCACCTTGCTGACGGGAAATACCAGTGGGAATTTCATAAAAATCCAGAATGTTAAGACCCTCCAATATAGGATATTGCCTCAGTAAATAGCTGTGCACATCCACAGGTGAGATAGTACATTCATCAATTCGTGCAAAGAAAATATTTACTAAGGGACACTGGGTTAAGCATCTGCCTTCGGCTCAGGTCATGATCCCAGGGTCCTGGGATCGAGTCCCACATCGGGCTCCCTGCTCAGCGGGGAGCGTGCTTCTCCCTCTGCCTGCCATTCCCCTGCTTGTGCATGTGCACTCTCTCTGACAAATAAAATCTTTAAAATATCTATCTATACATAGATCTATCTATCTATCTATACATAGTATAGATCTATCTATCTATCTATCTATGTATAGATAGATATTTATTGAGCGCCGACCATGTCACCAGGTATCATTATAGCAAATAGGACCTAGCCATGGAAATGGTTTCAAGAAGAACTTATAAATATTGGAGAAATGTTCAAATTTAAACTGGAGAATTTTAAAAATACACATGTGTATGTTTGCATGCATAGATGATCACAGCTCCATAAAAATGTACACATATACATTAAGCCAGAATAGCAAAATATTCACTGCTTTCTCTGGATAGTAGAATTATAAGCAATCTTATGTTTTTCTTCATTTTCTACAATTTTTCACAATTAGCACACAATAGTTTTATAGTCAATGGGAAAACCAACAAATACGAAGGCATGGAAACTGACAGTAAGATTATTTCTTAATTTAAAAAGTATTCTGTCATATATGGATAGTGAACAAAATAAAAGACTACATGCTATACGCAAGCACTAAAAATTATCAGTCCAGACCAAGGAAGACCATGTCAGCAATCTGTAACCACAGCAACGTCTTCGAATGTAATCAGAAGTCTAATCTCTGCTAAGGTCATATTGATCTAAAAAGGGTATGTTTTTTTCTTTCTACAACTTACTGACATTTTCTCCACTTCCCAAAATAAGAGCACTAAGAAGAAACAGATGAAATTTATGAAGTTGCCTACATCATTCCTCATGTGCACAGCATTAAGGAGTCCTATTTATGAACAAAGCAAGCTTCGTCACTGTGCAATGAAAACTTTCCACCCATTAGGAGGTTTTTTTATCCCCCTCTCTTCTAGTAAGAAATCTTTCCCTTATATGTCACTCCCTACTGAAATCCGTAAGAGGCTCTAGGCAGGAAGGTATCTAAACAGATTTCACCTTAAAAATGGATACACTCTTAACTACAGGAAACAAACTGAGGGCTGCTGGAGGGTTGCTGGAGGGTGAGGGAAGGGGTGATAGACATTAAGGAGGGCATGTAACGTAATGAGCGCTGGGTGTTACACAAGACTGATGAATCACTGACCACCACCTCTGAAACCAATAATAAATGTTAATTAATTGAATTTAAAGTTTAAAAATGAATTTAAAAAAACAGATACACATAAAGAGACTGACAGCATGGTTTACAGCTCACAGCTCCACTCCACATACCTCTCGAATATCAAACTGCCTCTTAAGGTTAGTACCAACGATTCCATACAATTCATCAGCAGGAAACAAAGGATCCTCAGAAGGTTCTACAGTAACCTGCAGAAATATAAAACAACCACATTAACCTATTTGAAGACATTACTCAAGGTCACATAAGCCAAAAGGCTTTTGAAGAAAACAAAAGATACAAGAAAGCAACCAACTCACATCCAATTTCTTCTGGTAATTTAGGTTCCTCACAATCATCCTAGTTAGGTGAAGGGCATGATGATCATCCAAAGCGTAGTAGTCGGACACTCCGGATTTTCTATGGAGTAAAGCACACTAAAGTAATCAGAACAGGGAAAAGGAAAATAAATTTCTTAAACCCTAAAGATCTTCTCTCATCTAAGGCTAACATCATTTTTATTTCCAGAACACTTTAATAAATGTCCTCCAACTTGATTCTCATCATGTGCCCAGCAGAACAGTATTATCCTTATTTTACAAACAAGAAACACTGATGTCTACCTAAGTTAAGTGTCCTGCCCTGGGACCCCCCAGTAGCTGCGTAAGAATCCGCATGTTCTGGTTCTCAATCTTGACCTCCTAGACATAGACCGCAGAGTCTTGCTGACGAGGAATTCTATTTAATGCTCATCGCAAGCACCTCAAACAAAACTGTGTATGATAAAGTTCAACAGCCACAGGTGTAGTCCGTAACAACAAAGCATTTGTGGGACGCCTGGGTGGCTCAGTTGGTTAAGCGGCTGCCTTCGGCTCAGGTCATGATCCCAGCGTCCTGGGATCGAGTCCCACATCGGGCTCCTTGCTCGGCAGGGAGCCTGCTTCTCCCTCTGCCTCTGCCTGCCACTCTGCCTGTGCTCGCTTGCTCTCTCTCCCTCTCTCTCTCTGACAAATAAATTTAATAAAAAAAAAAAAAAAAAAGCATCTGTAACTCACCGAGCTCCTAGTGGGGGTGCCAGCTATGCTCTCTCATTGCAGGGAGACCACTAGGCCCCAGCCTTACAAAGCTACACCTTAAGAGTAAGCCATCATGGGTAACATACAGAGGCTTGATGACTCTGTCCCTCAGATAAAACAGAACTGCGAGAAGGGCCACGGAAGTTCCTGCTCAATCTCAAGTTCAATGTAAATAAAGCACGGGTTTGCTCTGTTTATTAGCTTTGTTCTGACTGGATGGCTTTTTATCTCATATTAGATATACTGACACTAGAAAACAGTATTAGAAAAACAGTGGGTTGGTGGCACAGCTGGTTGAGCCTTGGACCCTTGGTTTCAGCTCAGATCGTGATCTCAGGGTCATGGGATTGAGCCCCACGATGGGGCCCTCACTCATCAAGGAGTCTGCTTCGGACTCTTTATCCCTTTGCCCCTTCCCCCTTTGTGCACGCACACATGCACTCTCTCTCTAAAATCAATCAGTCGATTGATCAATAACTATAGGGGTGCCTGGCTGGCTCAGTCAGTGGAGCATGCAACTCTTGATCTCAGGGTCGTAAGTTTGAGCCCGATGATGGGTGTAAAGATGGCTTAAAAATAAAAAAATTTTAAAAAATAAATAAACAAAATAATTGTAAGGACAGACAAAAATATGTACCTGAAAAAATAGAACTTTGGTTCATTTTAAGAGTAAGAACAAATCTACAGCAATCTAAATTGTGATGTCTTATCTAGGGAAAATGCCAAACCCTTAACAGATACTTCTTGGAAATGGGTCCTCACGGTAGCTTCAGGGCACTCTCCACCTCTGGACTGGGCGTTTCTAAATGAGAGCAGAGACCGTGCTTACTCCTCACTACAGCCCTACAGCACTTCACAAATGGTAGACCCTTCAGGTTTTTTAACTTAAAATGACATTTTACAACAAACAGTATCTCTTACATGCTTCATACATCATACCAGCTATATTTGCTGACTTCTAGGTACACTGATAATTCAGAAAGCAGAGAGAAGCAGAAGGCACTACTTCCAAATCAGGAAATATTTAAAATAAAATGTTTTCTTTTAAAAACTGCCTGGTATTTACCAAAACAGCAGGAAAGGGAAAGCTTTGATGAGACACTGTATTACAGAAGTCTTTGTGTCAAATTAATTCCTTTGGATGGCTAATCAGAGAGGTTTAAAATATGTATTTACAAAGACAGAAGAAACCCAAAGCAATGTATGACTAGTAAATATTATCAGACTGTTAAAAAAAAAAAAAAAGCCATTACTACTATTAGGTTATTACCACCTAATTACTGTCCCATGATTTTAAACAGGTTATTACGAATAATCATAGCTAGTGGTATCAGGGCACTTCCCGGGGACGAGACACTGTGCTATGAGGTAGAAACCATTCTCGTCTTCACTTCACATGTAAAGAAATGAGGGTCAATGAAGTTAACTAGTTTGTCCAGTCACAAAGGTAGTAAGTAAGGCAAGCAGAAGATGAATTTTAGAACCTACACCCCTAACTTGGCATAGACTGCCTATAGCTTTTATGGGCACCAAATAACTTTTTTTTAATAGTCAAAAAAAATTTTTATTTTTATTTTATTTTATTTTTTTTTAAAGATTTTATTTATTTATTTGACAGAGAGAGATCACAAGCAGGCAGAAAGGCAGGCAGAGAGAGAGAGAGGAGGAAGCAGGTTCCCTGCTGAGCAGAGAGCCCGATGCGGGACTCGATCCCAGGACCCTGAGATCATGACCTGAGCCGAAGGCAGTGGCTTAACCCACTGAGCCACCCAGGCGCCCCAAAAAAATTTTTTAATTAATACTCCTCAAATACTATTTTCATTTCCTCGTTAAGCATCCACAAACAGTGGCAGCCCACTCTGGCCTGTACCCCACTCACACCCCATTCTACTGTGTCCTCTCTCCAGGCTGAAATGCCCGTGCCACCATCTCCCTGCCACGGTCAGTGCGATCAGAAAGGAATGCAGCGTGGCAACTCACATACTTGTGCTCAGCATAAAAAAATAAGTGTTCTTCTGTTCCACATGGGTAGAAACTCAGGCTCGTGCTAAGCTTTTCTCAGCCAACCTCAACACCACTCCCTTAACCACTCCTCCCTTCACCTCTAGTTACTCTTTATAAAAAAAAAAAATCCACTCTTTAATGGTCCAGTTATGATAAACAACAACAATAAAAATAATGGCAGAAGGGGCACCTGGGTGGCTCAGTGGGTTAAACATCTGCCTTCGGCTCAGGTCATGATCTCGGGGTCCTGGGATCGAGCCCTGCATCGGGCTCTGTTCTCAGCAGGGAGCCCGCTGCCCCCCTCTCTCTGCCTGCCTCTCTGCCTACTTGTGATCTGTCAAATAAATAAAAAAGATCTTAAAAAATAATAAGAAAAACAGCAGTTAACATTTTTAGGTCCTTATTTAAAGCATGTATTGTTTCAAGCAATTTATATATATCATCCCATTTAATCCTCAAAAAACTCTAAGAGGTAGATGGTCTTCTTACCCCTGAACTCTAACCTGACATGACTGGACCAGTGACTGGCAGGAGCCAGCTCAGGGCTGACTCACAGGAGCCAAGTGTGTGCACCTCTTGCTGAATCCACGCTCAGTGGTGTCCTGTTGGGACCCTGCCATCAGCCTCAGTGGGATACTTTGTACCACAGGCACTGGCAGATGCCACAAAGCTGGACTCTTCCCCTCCCCAGAGAACCAGCTGTTATGCATCTACCTGCTCGTGAGAGTGAGCTAAACTCCACGGTATGGCTGCCTCAGCATTTGTTCTGTGTAGATGAGGGGATAGCAGGAGCCTGAAACCGGCTCCAGCCCGCTCAGGCAGGCGTAGGTGTTGGAGAGCAGCCCCCGACTCACAAGCATGTCAAGGTCCTGATCGGATTTCCCCAACAACCCTTGTGACCAACAGGCCCTTCTGCCTCCCAGCTCCTTCCTGGACGCCTTGTGCACGTAAGACCTAATGCAGAACCGAACAAAATGCCAATCTTTTGTTCTGAATTGACTAAAGTAGCCTTAGCCCTTGAACTCCCAAGTGCTCCAAATATAGACCTTAAGAAAAAATGGGCTCAGGCTCCGCCTCTGTGTGTGCTCTGCCTTGAGCAGCCAGCCTAACCCCTGGAGGCACGCAGTGTACTTCCTCCAGGTTCTGTGAGTAATAAGCCTGTCCATTTCAATTTCTCCTGCGGTCTGTTGTTGAACCACAGCTCACCATCCAGCACTCTGTGCTCCACTTAGCAAATATTAATTTAACAGTGTCATTTAACTGTGCGGGGATGGCTCAGTCAGTAAAACATCCGACTTCCTGATTTCGGCTCAAGTCATGATCTCAGGGATGTGAGATCGAGCCCTGCATAAGGCTCCGTGCAGATATCACTGGGTCCCACTCTCAGAAGGGCCCTGTGCTGAGTGTGCAGCCTGCCTGGGATTCTCTCTCTCTCTCCCTCTGACCCTCCCCACTCTTGTTCTCTAACAACAAAAAAAAAATCTCTAAACAAAAAAACAAAAAGTACAGTCGACACCTACACACCAGTGGGTTGGATCGACCTTCCATATGCTCTCCCTATACTTCTTTACAGGCCTTATCACACATACACATATATATCATTATATCATAGTTATTACTTATCGCCCACCTCCCTGACTAGAATGTTAAGCTCCCTGAGGTCAAAGACAAAGTCTATCTCATAATCTTGACCACCTATAACCGTGTCTGCCACACGAGAGATGTTGGACGGGTATCTATCAAAGAAATGAGAAACCTCCTATTAAAAGAAATAACGAGGGGCGCCTGGGTGGCTCAGTGGGTTGAGCCTCTGCTTTCAGCCCAGGTCATGGTCCCAGGGTCCTGGGATCGAGCCCCACATTGGGCTCTCTGCTCAGCGGGGAGCCTGCTTCCTCCTCTCTCTCTGCCTGCCTCTCTGCCTACTTGCGATCTCTGTCTGTCAAATAAATAAATGAATAAAATCTTAAAAAAAAAAGAAGAAGAAATAACGAACAAGCTGGTATTGTAGCTTAGAAATTCAACTCTGTAGTTCAAAGAATTGAACCCTGAAACAGCAGCTCAAGAACAGATCGACTGTGGTTGGATCTGGCAAATTTAACTCTTAGAAAAAAATAATGAAACTTTCTCTTCGACAGAGCAATAGGCCTGTCATTCATTCATTCCTAGAAGCCTGGAAAGCAACAAGGACTTCTGTCTCACCTGCAATGCAGGTCGGCACCCCCGAGGTCCTCAGCGGACACTTCCTCTCCAGTGGCAGCTTTCACCTACAGCATGGAGAAAAGTAGGTGGTGAGTTCTGCCCGTCAGAGAAATAAAAACGCTTACCTAACATGCACGTCTTCTGACCTGACTATGCCTACCACGCTTCCTTCCACACAGCTAAAGATTTTCTCTCCTTCCTTCCTTCCTCCCTCCCTCTTTTTCTTTCTTTCTTTTTTTTTTTTTTCTCTATTTTTGAAGTAGACTTCACACCCAGCATGGAGCCTAATGCAGGGCTCAAACTCAAGACCCTGAGATCAAGACCTGAGCTGAGATCAAGCGTTGGGCACTTAACCAACTGAGACACCCAGGCGCCCCAAGATTGTTTTCTTATTCCACCCACCCAACAAACCTAGAAAAAACTGTCTCTAGTCTACAGAGAAAAATCTGAACCCAGAGCCACTAAGGAATTTTCCCACAGCCCCTGAGCAAGGGATGGAACCTGAGCTGAATCGAGGTATTTCTGATCTGAAAGCCTGCTCTCCTTCTCCCACCTTCTGCGCGGTAAAGCATTTGTATCTGTGCATATGCTGTTCCCACTGCCTGGGCTCCCTGCTCTCTGTCACCCACCTGGGAATCCCTCCTTCTCCTGCACACCCCATCTGGTCTATGCGGCTTTCCCTGACCTGCACAGGACTTTTCATCATTAGCAACACCCCAGAGCAATAAGAGAATAAGGCTTGCTCATTTGTGGTCCAAGAACACCCCTCATACACCTCCAACAGGGCACCCGGCAGACTGTGCACGTCAGTAACCTGCATGTGTCTCTCTTGTCCCCTCTATACTCTGAGTGCGTTGATGGCAGCCACTGTGAAGTATTCATCTTTGAACACTCGGGAAATTTAATGAATTAAGGCCTTTTGAAAAACTGAAAAACTATCCTGAAAAACCGCAGTAACTATCACAAACTCTTACAAGTGCAATACCTTTAAAAGGCAAAAAAAAATCTCTAAGATTACCCACACCTACGATTCAGCAGAATATAACCAAAAAGAAAGAAACCTGAAGTAATAAGTGAAGAATGACTTAACTACAGCCTGAGAAATTCTAATAGGAAAACAGAAAAATCAGTTAGTGCCAAATGTCAACCTGACCCCTTAGGAATTGCTAATTGGTTCCTACTTGATTTCTTTTTCTTTTATAGGAAAAGCTCGTGTTAGAACAATGAACATTTACCTAAACTGCAGCATAGAAAGGACTTATTATTCACTACATCAGAAGTTCTGTCTTAAACAAAATATTATTGCGCAGAGAAAAGTAATTAAAATTTTCCCTTCCAATTATTCCACCCACAGAACAAAATTCTTGGTTCTCTTCTTCCCAAAATATTCAGTGTAAAATAGCATTCAGCCCAGACAATAACTAATTATAAGAGGTGCCTGGATATTTAAAGTTGTAAAAAGGAATAAACAACTGACATACTCTGTTTATTTCCAGGGATCTGACTAATACCAAGTGATAAAATAAGGATTCGTCATTGGTTAGTATTTAGTGAACACCCACCACATGTTTGATACCGTGACAGGTGCGAGGACAGTAAAAATTAAGAACAGCTCATTCTACGAAATATCAAGTTCAGAAGACAGAAAAAGCTCCTTCAGAAACTTGTCTTACTATTGGGCATTTTTTTCAACCATTCTAAAAGCTATAGCAACTCAACTGCATATGATGCATGGAATCTTTTTTCAATTTTCAGTAAAACAAGAGCTAAAATTTAGAACCCTCAAACTGATGAGATTGCTGGGGATTGCTTTTTTTTTTTTTTTTTTTTTTTTAACCTGTAAACATGGTCATTCGGTGGTAGACTACAGAAGAGTTCAGTTCTCTCAGAGAACTGCCGACTTGTTGAGGTACAAGGTAAAAGTCCTCACCAATGACTGGACATTGCCAATTGCACCCTTCAGAAAAACTCTTCTTTTGGAAAGAGCTAGTGTTATTTCAGTATTAATGATGCTGCCTACAGTCCCAAAAAAGGCGTTTTCAAATTTCAGTCCTATCTTTACTCATTCTTTAAGAAAAAACACCTAAAAACTACTGAAAGTTTATACACGTCACTAGACAAAGGGAAATTCTAAATGAATTCTCTCATTTACCAATGGTAAGTATCACTTACAGCTAGAAATATGTCAAAGAATAATTGACAGCACAGGCCTTTTGAATAATGCCTTCAGACTTTTATCACATTTTAAAGTGGCAGCTCTTCAGGCTTATCTGATCCTCAATAAAATTTATGAAAAATAAACACAATCATTTGCAAAATATACATATTTCACATCAAAGCAAGCATAAGCTCTTTTTAATGTACTCTTTTTAATTAATTCATATTATTATCCCAAAATCAAAGATGATTTTTTTGACAGACTTCTGAAGCATTAGCCTTACTCTTTGAGATAGAATTCACATACCATAAAATTCACATTTAAAGAAAACAATTCAAAAAAAAATTCAAAAAAAATAAAAAATAAAAAAAGAGAAAAGAAAGAAAGAAAGAAAACAATTCAGTGTTTTTCAGTATATTTTCACAGCTGTGGAACCATCAAAACCACCTAGTTCCAGAAGTTTCATCACTCCCAAAGGAAGAGTATCACTCCCATACTCATTACAGTTACTCCCCATTCTACCATCCTCTTGGTCCTGGCAACCACGAATCTACTTGTGGTCTCTAGGAATTTGCTTATTCTAAATATTTCATAAAAGCAGAATTATGCAATATTTTTTCTTTTGCGTCAAATTTCTCCTTTTGTGACATAATGTTCTCTCAAGTTTCATCCATGTTGTAGCATGTGTCAGAACTTCATTCTTTTTTATGGCTGAATCATATTCCACTGTATGTATATTATAGTTTTATAGTATTCTTGACATTCTCTTCACCTATATAACATTCTTAGATTTCACTTAAATAATGGGATATTTTGTTGTAAGATATAGTAATTATACCTGTGTCCTCACCTACCCTCTCTTCACCCTTTGAAGTCTGGGCCCAGATTGTGACACACACATAGCAGAGTGAAGACTGCATCACTGAACATCACTGGAATGGAGCTGAGCGTGGAGGAGATGGGAAGGGCCCAGCGTTATGTAATCTAGTCCTTAGTCCAGCAACACAGGGAGCTCCCCAATAAGGGTGCACTGGGTCCCACTCTCATAAGGGCCCTGTGTTTGGAGTTTAATGCTCAGTGGTTACCCTCCTGAAATTCTACTTTTATCTTTGAATATGTGTTCTGTAAATGAAGTCTGATGGGACAGTGGGGTATGTGGGTTGGCAGCTCTGTCTGGTCTGGTCTTGGCTCTTGGCTGGTCTGTCTCCCACCATCTTTCTGGAAAGGGTCCTTGGCTCCCTGCTTCCCTGCCAACTGGTACGTAGGCCCTGGGCGCTGCCCCATGTGCTCGTCCCCATCCCTGCCTAGCGACTATTACACCCGTCCCCAGTGCGGCCTGCCAGGGGCAAAGGGAAGACCAGGCATCAGACATGCACCCCCTGGTGTCTCAGGGTGGAGCATAGCAGCACCTTCACCCCTCTGGGCTGGCGGTGCTGAGCTGTATTCTCTAGCAGGTGCGCAGTGGTGGTAGAGGTGGGAGCTACGGGATAGCTTTTCGCCCCTCGCCCATCTGAATACCAAGCACCTCCTGGAATGCAGGCTGCATACCCCTGGGGGGTCATATGTCCACCAGGAGTTGAACGATGGGCCCACTGGAAGCACAGATGCCTGAGAGGGGAGTATTCTATGCTTGAAGAAACGTGTCCTTAAACAGCAAATAAAAAACACCAAGACAGTTAAACATACCATTGTTTTATATTTTATGTAAAATGTTTTATATTTTAGTCCCTTTAACAGTACTTGTTCCTCCTTTTTGAACAAGGGGTCTCATATCTTCATTTTGCACTGGGGTCTGCAATTATGAAGCTGGTCCTACCAGTGATTCGTACCGACTGCTAGGATTGGGAATGTAGAGCACCTCTCACAGCTACTCTAACTTGTTCCTTTTTTTTTTTCTAACTTAATCTTTTTGAAAAGGTAATGTTTTCACAAGACTCAGAAAGTCAAAGGTCTCAAAATGTTTATGTTCAGCAGACACACATACACACAAGTCAAAGGTCTCTCCCTTGCCCTATTTCATCTCCTCTGCATTAAAACTATGTTTACTGTACCTTTTCAGATTTCTTTATGCATATACAAGCTTACAAATGCATAATATGCCCTGTTTAAAACAAAAGTTGACATATTATGTGCAAGCACCTTGTTCATCAACTTCCAGTGACCCTGAGTCAAACAAGAATGCAACTGATGTAGAAGAAAAAGTAAGCAGAGGTTTATTTCATCAGCCATTCAACAAATGATGCTAGGCCAACTACATATCACATACAAACGATGTTGGATTCCTTCCTTAAGTCCTACCCAAGCTAACTCAAAATGGATTATGAACTTGTAAGTAAGAGCTCAAACTATAAAACTTAAAAGAAACCCAAGTATTAAATCTTCATGATCTTGCAACAGGCAAAGGCTTCACAGATATGACACCTAAAGCACAGCAAAGAAAAAAAATGCAAAAACTGAACTCTATCAAAATTAAACATTTTCATGCTTCAAAGGAAGATGCCATCAAGAAACTAAAGACAATCCATAGGAAAAAAAATTTGTATCCAGAACCCATAAAGAAGTCTCACAACTCTAAATAAAGACAAAAAGCCCAATTTAAAAAGTGTGCAAAAGGATGTAAATAGGTAACTCTCCAAAGATGATGTATGAATGACCAGCCAGCACAAGAAAGGCTCTCAACAACATGAGCCATTAGGGAAATGCAAATCACAATCTGAATGAGGTACCATCCACTAGGATGGCTGTCTTCACATAAGACACACAACAACAGCTGTCTGCAAGGAAATGGAAAAATCAGAACCCTCACACACAGCTGCCAGGAACGTATAATAAATATGCTGTGGGCAGTTTGGCAGTTCCTCAAGATGTGAAACCTAGAGTTTCCATGTAACCTAGCAACTGTATTCAGGGTCTGTAAACCTTATAAAGGGAAACACATCCATTTAAAACTTGGACAGGAAGGTGCACAGTAGCATTACTCCTAATATCCAAACACTGGAAACAACCTAAGTGACTCTCAGCTGATCAATGGATACACAACATGCTGCCTATCCATACAATGAAATATTATTCAGCAATAAAAGGAAATGAAGTAGTTTCTCAAACACTTAAACACATAATTATCACATGACCCAGCAATTCTACATCTGAGCAGATACCCAAAACAAGTGAAAGCAGGGACTCAAACAGATATATGTGTATACTCAGAGTCACAGCAGCAATATCCATAACAGCCCCAAAATGGAAGTAACTCAAAAGTCCATTGATGGATGAGTTAATAAACAAAATGTGGCAGATACATGCAACGGAGTATTATTCAGCCTTAAAAAGGAAGTTCTGACATATGCAAAAACATGTTGAATCTTGAGGACATCATCCTAAGTGAAATACACCAGTCACAAAAGGACAGACACTGTATGACTGCAGTTATACAATGTAGCTACAGTAGTCAACTTCATAGAAAAAGTAGAATCATGGTAGCCAGGAGCAGTAGAGGTTGGAGACAATAGGGAGTAATGTTTAATGGGTACAGATTTTCAGCTGGAACAGATGAGAAAGTTCTGGAGATGGGTGGTGGTGATGGTTGCACCACAATGTGAATACATTTAATGCCACAGAACTATGCTCTTAAAAATGGTTAGAATGGGGACGCCTGAGTGGCTCAAGCATGACTCTTGCTTTTGGCTCAGCTCACGATCTCAGGGTGGTGAGACTGAGCCCCACGTCAGGTTCTGCACCCACCGGGGAGTCTGCTTGAGGATTCTCTCCCTCGGCTTGTGCTCTCTCTTTCTCTAAAACAAATAAATAAAGCTTTGGGGGAAAAAAATGGTTAGAACGGTTTAAAAAAATGGTTAGAATGGTAAATTTTATATTATGTATATCTTAGTTCAATCAATCAATCAGTCAAGACTATGTTCTTACCAGTGGGGGTCCTGCCAAGAAAATGGTACCCTGCTTGCGTACAATGATGTTTTCATCAGCCATCGCAGGCACATAAGCACCACCTGCCGTACAAGAGCCCATGACCACCGCTATCTGGAATCCAAGCATACAAGAAACCCAACAGGTGAGGTTCAAACAGTTGGCTGTAGTCTCTGGATCTACAGACCCATAATTGTCACAATACCAGAGGCTCTTACTAGCTGGTTCCTATAAGCCCTTTTAAAAATGGTCCTCTAAGTGTTAGGAATAGTTCCTTAACTACTTCTATCAAAGCCTTTTGAAGGGATTAGGTCACATTTTTACAAAATTTATGGACAGTCCCCCTGTTGGAAGGAAGACTGGCCATTTAGAACATCAGCCTGATCAACTTATGGGGAGAAGAAACTCCACAATCCACCCATAGGTCAGCAACACTGTATTGAAACTAATAATAAGTCTTCTCAACAACCACCACTTACCTCATGGGAATGCTGAAATAATTCTCCAAATGAGTGTGAATATTTTGTGTTACCCTGAATACGGTTATGTTCTAAATATAAAACTAATGTTAGCATTGCAGCTGAAAATTGTGTTCAAGAGCAAGTCAGTTGTGTGAACCCAGGGTGATGTATATGTTGAGAGCCCACAGTGCTGTTTTCTCTACATTTAGGTGTGTTTGAAATGCTCCATAACAAAGCTTTTTAAGAAGACTCTTTCCCAGAAATTAGTAAGACACAAAGAATAATGAATATGGGTTTGGCTGATGTCCTCTAGGTAGGAATAAGTAATATCAGAGAAAAAAAAAGAAAAATATATAATGGCCATTTCTTAAATTACCACACAAAAGCACTTTTTGCTATTGATTCCAATATTCCATCAGTTTTCTGAGTCATGCAAATACATTTTGAAATAAAAATGCTACACTAGTATTAATCCAAAGATGCAAGGCAGCAAGAGGTAACATTTTCCCATCGAAATGGGCTACCACAAAAAGTATTTTTCCCTTTTTCACATGTTATTAAAAATGGCTGTAACATTTCACTGTCAACATATTACAAAAGTGTTTATCATGCATCGCTTTTGCTTATCAACCACTCGGAAGTTTATTTTCAAAATATCTATGGCTAGAAAAACTCTCACACAAGGAAAGGAGCACAGGAAACATTCACTGTAACGATAGTGAAGATACGCACATAACGAACACATCCATCAACACCGCATTTTGAATGGATAAATGAAATATGAATAAATAAGTTCTTTAAAAATCTGAGGGAGAAAAATGAAATGCTACCACTTTATAAATCCAAGTGGAGGGTGCATGAGTGTTCCATTATTAGTGCATTATTCTCTGTACTCTCTGCATGTTGGAAATATTTTATGAGCTTTTTCTTTAAGGCTTGAGGAGTAAAGGACATGATGATGATTTCAATTCACCAGCCTGTTCTCAGTACAAGAACAGCAGATACAGCTCAAACTATTTCAGTATTCTCCCCTCCAGAAAAAAAAGAAAAGAAAAGGCAAGGAAGTAGAGAAGAGTCACAGTGAAGTAATAATCTAAAAAGGCACAAATTTCAAAAGTAAGACCCAAAGAACTAAACAGGCATAGCAGGGTTCCGTGAGAGCAAATTGAAAGCAAAAGGAAAAAACAGCAATGATCAGCAAATATTCGGAGACCAAGGATGGGAGGTGGGGTGAGTGGAGTGAGTGAGACAAAGAAAGAAGATTTCAGGGTGTCAAAAGGCAGAAAGACAAAAATGATGGCCATGAACCTGAATGCCATCATGCCATCTCAGCGGGGAGAAAACATCTACCGATTTAGTAGAAAAGTTTCACAAGTGAATAGTGAAAAAATTATTAGTGCATCTACACCAGGGAATTTTACCGTATTCCTAAGGGTACTTCAGATGTGTTTTTTTCCCCCACAGGACTTCCAAAACCAAGGAAATCGACAATCCACTTCTCTCACACAAACTGCAAGTGGACCCCAGTGACTCCAGACTCTTGGGATTCACATCCTGTATAATCCTTTTCCCTTCGAGTGTGGTGGATCTGGTAATATGCTTCTAACACACAGATTATACCAAGTGTCACTCTTGTGATCCATATCTGAGAGACCACGTCTCCTCCCCGCCAGCCCCCTTCTCTTGCCCACTTGCTTGTTCGCTCTGATGCAGCCAGCTAACATGGGGAGACTTGCTCTCTACAGCTGCCCACTTGGGAAGGAAGCTCGAGATGCTTCCGGCCAACAGCTCCCGAGGAAGCGAGCGGGGTCTGCAGAGAAATGAATCACACCGCCGCCGCCACATGAGCCAGCCAGGGCAGAGCCTTCCCAGTGCAGCCTGGAGGGGACTGCAGCCGCCTGTGCTCAGCACTGGGGGATCCAGCCCCGTTGTGCTTTGAGCCCTGAACCACAGACACTGCAGGGTAATACGTAGTGCTTTCAACTACCAAGTATGGGGGGAACTTGTTATATAGCGCTAGGCAACTAATACAGAGATCAAAAGCCATCTACCTTCAGTAACTGCAATGGAGGCATCTCTGAAACCCTGGGACACTCTTTGGTTAGGAGTACTCTGTGGTTGCTGGTCTGTAACCTGTCTGTCTATAAACCATTCCTCTATTCCAGAGATGGGAGATAGGCCAAGAAGAGAATCTCTTCATTATGAAGGTAATGAAAAACCAAAAAACGTGGGTAAACATTGAAACCATCATGCTACATGAAAGAAACCACTTATTATACAATCCCTTTCAAATGAAATGTATCGCTTCTCGGCCTTTTGGCTAAGATCAAGTGTAGTATCAAATGAAATGTATCCTAGGCAAATCCACAGAGACAGAAAGTAGAGGAGTGGTTGCCGGGGCTGGAGGGATTGGATAGAAATGGGGAGAAACGGTCATTGGAAATGGCATTTCCTTTGGGAGTGTTGAAAATGTTCCAAAATTGACTGAACTCTGGGAATATCCTAAAAGCCACTGAACAGTACATACTAAATGGGTACACTGTATGATATGTGAATTCTCTCCTAATAAAGCTATTATAAAATTTAAGAAGCAAGAGCTAGAATTATTAAGTATAGAAGATTCAAAATTCTCAAATTTTCCATCAAGAAGAAACAGCCGATTCTAGTCACAAGTGTCTCACAGACACTAAACACTATCTCTAAAGCAAATTCTGATAATAGAAGAGAACAGAAATAGAATAGAAAATAGAAGAGTAAAATGAAATTTTACAAATGAAATAAAATAGAAAGAGGATAGAAAAATGAAACAAAAAAACAGAGAGTAGTGGAGTCGCCACTGTCACAGGTTCTCCTCTTCTCATCATGTAATTCCAAGCCAGGCACTCACTCATGAAACAGGATGACTGGCCCCAAGAAGAGCCCTGTCACTGTGTCTACTCCTTCTCCTCACAAGGCACAGGAACCCCTTGGCAGAAGACCTCCAACGGCTTTCCATGTCCGCGAGCATTCGTCTATGGAACAACAAAGATCTTACATTGGGGCCATGCTGGACAAATGATGTGGAACCCCAGAGAGAAAATTCTGCTTTCTCTACCAAGAGGACATTAAAAGGACATAAGTAAGATGCAACTGTTCTGCACACACTCAGGGCAGAGATTTGGCTTGCATTGAGGCACAACACAGGCACCAAATCCGGAGAGACGGGACAGGGACTGTCATCTGCATCAGAACAAAGGAGAACTCCCAAGAACGCCACTGAGAGGCTTGAGTCCACCCAGTCACCCGGGAGGAGGGCTTCCTGTGACACAGACAAACCAGGAGATCCCTCTTACAGGGCTGACGAGAGAAACAAAGGCAAGAGAAATGGAGCTTAGATTAAATCTCCTCACAGCTTGCCGCCCATTGAGAGATAACCTGAGATAGGCCACGCAGGACCTTCTTCAAGGAAGTCATAGCTTAGTACCTTAATGTTTATAGTTATTAAAGACTAAAAGGAACATTATCCTGATAGCAACTAGCCCTCAAGGTTGGGAAAGGTTGCTTCCCAATTCCTTAGAGAATTACACCATCCCTAAACCCCACTAATCAAAAAGTATATAATAAGTTACTCCTCACAATCCCAGTGCAGCTCTTCCTGCCCACAGGTCCTGTCTGCATGCTGTAATAAAATCACCTTTTTAGACCAAAAATGTCTCCAGAATTCTTTCTCGGCTGACGAACCCCAAAACTTCCAAATTTCACCAGGGTGAGGATGTCCATGGTGATCCAAGACTTGAATCAAAAGCAAGAAAGCAGCAAGAAGGCCAAGAAAATGTAACTGACCCTTACACAGCTTGCCATGACTGCCACAGAAGGCACAAGCAGAAATTCTGAGTACAAGGAAATGAGATGCTACAAAACAGAGGTAAGAGACTGCGAAACTTTAGATGAAAGTTATTACCCTCCAGGTCCTGCCTGAACAAATAAAGACTGGTTCTCATCGCGCCAAAACCAAATTACATATTGTAGATCAGCAGCCTGCCCTACAGAAAGGGCTTCTGAGAGAGAGTCAAGAGGTTTTACACCTAATTCTGAAAAGCTGTGTGAACTCTAGACCTCCATGCTTCCACTGAAAAATTGCACAAGACCATCCAGTTCAGAGGCACACTGTGATAAATGTAATATAACTTGGAGGGGGGAGAAGTTTCAGTTGCTTGATGGAAAAGCCATTGAAAATATAGCTAACGTTTTGGGGCACCTGGGTGGTTCGTCGGTTAAGCTCAGGTCATGATCCTGGGGTCCTGGGATCAAACCCCACATGGGGCTCCCTGCGCAGCAGGGTGTCTGCTTCTCCCTCTCGCACTCCCTCTGCCTCTCTTCCCCTGTCCCCCACTTGTGCTTTCTCTCACTTCCTTGCTCTCTCAAGTAAATAAATAAAATCTTTAAAAACATTTATATAGTATGGGTGCCTGAGTGGCTCAGTCAGTTAAGTGTCTGCCTTCGGCTCGGGTCTTAATCCCAGAGATGGAGCCCAGCTTCAAGCTCCCTGCTCAGCAGGGAGCCTGATTCACCCTCTGCCTGCCACTGGCCCCTGCTTGTGTTCTCTCTCTCTCTGCCAAAAAAATAAATAGAATCTTAAAAAAAAAAAAAAAAAAAAAGTTTTATATAGTGTTTTTAGGGACACCTGGATGGCTCAGTCAGTTAAGCATCTGCCTTTGGCTCAGGTCATGGTCTCAGGATCCTGGGACTGAACCCCACTTCGGGCTCTGCACTCAACAGGGGGCTTGCTTCTCCCTCTCCCTGCTCCCCTCCCCCATCTCGTGCTCTCTCTCTCTCTCTCTCTCTCTTCCCCCCTCAAATAAATAAATAAAATCTTTAAAAAAAAAAAAAAGCAAATACTGTCTGTATCACACAAGGAACAAAATTGGTACTTTCCTCTACCTACAGAGCTTCTGTTAAAAAAATAAAAGCCACAAAATACTCACATCAATTCAATAGCTGTCCAAAACTTAAGAATGTCACCAATTATACTGACTGATCACACCACTGATTCTGGAGCACTCATGCTTATCTGTGTTAAATAGGCTGAAATGTGCACAGAAAACAAAAAGTCCACCTTGCCCAGAATGTCCTGTTTCTTCCTCAATCTTTTGATCAGCCTCAAAGCCATCAGAGTGATTCCATCTCCCCTAGGCCTTATCTGACTTCATGGATAGGTTGAAATGTATTTAAAAATAATGAGCAGCTCTTCCTGCCCACAGGGCCTGTCCCCAAGCTTTAATAAAACTACTATTTTTGTACCCCCCCCCCC
>PISX010001158.1:26294-211386 GCA_004024625.1 Mellivora capensis | reverse complement strand
TTCCCTGAGCGCTTTCCGTAGAGTCCGGAGGACGGGAATGAAAATGGCGGCCTCCTAGTCTCCGGCCCGGAAGAGCTGATTTTCGGGGCTCCACTCCTCAGAGAAAAGTCCCAATCACTCCCGTCTCCCTCGCCTCTGGCTGCGCTCCGAGCTCACCCAGCCTGTGCCCGGTTCAAGGTAACCCCGAGCTGAGAGCTCACTCCTCGGCTCTGTCTCTGTGGCCGGCTTCCCGCTCCGATACCTGCGAGCTCTGCGACACTCAGGCACCCCCGATCCTTCTGTGACCCTGCGGGACCTGGGGCCACGCTGACCCCGTGTGGGCTTCACCCCGGTTTAGCCTCTGGAGAGATGTCCCTCCGTGGAGCAGACTTTTAAAAGTCCCGATTTAGTGCTCCGTGGCTCCGCCGCTTGCCGCGAGCCGGCCCCTCCCCCACGGTCTATCCTCCCGTCGCTTTTGATTCACTTCTCCGCCAGTCCTACCTTCCAGAAAGTGGTCGATTTCCCGTTTCCAGAATTGCTGTTCTTCCCCTCTTCGGTCTCCCGTTGGATTTGTAGTTGTTCGCAGTGGTTTGATAAGCTATCTAGTGATCTCCTGCTACCCGATGTCGTCTCAGCTGCTACTTCTCCGCCATCTTGACCGCTGAATCTCCATATTCTCTTCTAAAGGGTCTGAATACCTCACAAACACACCTTTAATATCTATTGCCAAAATAACACCTGGAAAGAGTTGTTGCTTCAGAATGCATTTATATGTATGTGTTGTTTATTTATAGTACAGATGTATTACAGTAAAATCCAGAAAAAATTGAAGCAAAAATCATTATCAAAGCTAAAATGCACTAAGTAGCAAAAATAGAGAAGAAAAGAATCATACATGCAATAAAACCAAACAAATTTGGTTTAACAGGAAGCAAGGAAATTATCAAAGACCAAAGATGGGACAATCTGAGCATTAAAGAAAAGTACTTTCCTTGTACTGGCACCCAATCCAGAATAACTCATTCTATTTCTTTATCCTATCTTCTTTTTAAACTCTGACACTTTTAAGGAGCCCTGGCCAGGAATTGCATGACCTATATTTAAGAGAAAAAATAAATTCATTAAAAAGTCTTTTGAGAATTTAGAATTAAGTGCATAAAAGTCACTTTCAAATTTGATAGGTAGGGCCAGGCAATAGCTAGCTTAAGGAAACAATAGATTTCTATGACTCTGAGGTAAACACCAACAATTGCTTATGTTCAACAGTATCTCCTTTTTAATCTAATCTATATATGACTTTATAATGTTCCTTCTTCTAATAAAGAGTTGTGCTTAATCACTTGACATCAAAGTGTCTCCGACTAAAGAACCCAAATTGCTCTGAACTTATTCTAATGACATTAAAGACATGCTGGGACGCCTTGCCAAGGACTGTTCCATGGGCTGTCCTAGTTTATTCACCAGCATCCCACAGTGATTCTGAGGATGGTAAGACCAACAGGACTGGCGTGACGGAGTGTATGGCTCAGAAACTTGGGTGTTCATCAGAATCAGCTAGAGGTCTTACTAAAACAGAGACTGTTGGACTCTATGCCCAATGATCCGGAGGTCTGCGGTGACCAAGAGTCCATTGATGAGAGCATGGTTCTGTGAAAAGATGAGGTTAATCATCTGTATATACTCGTGTAAAGTTTCGCACATAAGAATGTGCATTTCTCACAAGTTCCTGGGGGGATGTTGATGCTGTGCTATCAGCCCAGGAACCACACTCTAGGAACGAACAGTGGGGCAGTACAAATAGCCTCTATGTCAAAGGAGCTTGGGTTTCAAACTCAGGCACCACTACCTACAGTTGACATGATCTGAGCTTTGAATTTCCATGCATAAAAGGGAATTCTGGCAGAAATATTGTTGAGAGTATTATGACGTCAGAGGAACAAAGTTTCTAAATCTCATGGATTTTTTAAAGCAATCAATACTTCTGCCTGCTTGTTGACCTTGGAGCCAATCTGGGGCTACAGTGGGGATGCCTGGCTGAATTTAATCCCAAATCTGAATATTTAGCATGACCTCAGCCTATAATCTGAGTTTGATTTGATTTTCCAAAACAAAACAAAACCCGAACAAGTGGAATCAGCTTCCCACCCATAACAACCTCCAGGACCATCTTACCTCAGCTTGCTTGAGGGCTTTGCCTCCTGATACCCAGGCCAAGTTCATGTCCCCAGAGGTTCTTGAGAGCCCCTGATCCCCCAAGGATGCAGAGGCACAAGCTCAAGCTTAACGAATCCACCCACACTGACACTTGCAAGCTTCCTAATTGAGCACAGTCACCTGACATTTGACCAGTTGTATTGCGAGGAAGGGAAAGTGGTGGTCTCTCCCCATAACATTTGATCTCTAACCAATTAGAATGAAACTGTCCTCCTGCCCATATGTCTTTTTAGGTCTTTCAGTTCATCTTAGAGTTTTAAGTTCAATGCTGCCTTTGGGCTTTTTTTTTAAGCTTTGTTTTTTTTTTTTTTTTTTTAAAGGTTGTTGAACTATCCATTAACCTCAAACAATAACATGTCCTCAACAATGTAACATCCTTATCCACTCTCAAAAACATTCTCCATGCACCTGTTCTTCAAAGCATTTCTGCTTGTAGTAATCCAACTTTCCATCGATGACGGCCTGGCATCCGTCCCTATTGTTTTGGCCCGTGTGGTCCCATATCATGTCTTTCATCTGGAAGCTCCCTGTTGAGAGCTTTTGTTCTTTGGGCACATTATAATACTCCTTACATAGTTCACGGCACATTGGTGCTGTGGACACTAGCAGTGATCTTAATAAGGACCAACAGTAAATAACAAACGTGACAATAGATACAATATCCTATGACAACTCAGATCACAGCATCAGCCCTGCAACCCGAGTCCTGCGGGACTGGTCCGAAGCACTTTGTGAGAAATGGCAGCAGTGGGCTCTCCACAAGCTTTTAACCAGGTCTGCACGGGGGTCCCCGACCTGGTCTGTGATATGGCAGAAATGCTTGGTTCTGCAGAAGACAGATGCAAGGCCATACTCTGTGTGAGGCAATGCTCTGGGCTGGGTGCTATAAATAATAATAAAAATAAATAATAAAAAAAGTGAAATGTTTTAAATGAAAGGTGATGCACTGTGAACTTAACACACTGGCCCTTTAGCCTTTCTGTTAACAAGGTAATCTGATTGCCATTGATTTTTTTCACCTCTGTTACTAAGAAGGTGATGAAATGCTGTCCACACAGATGTATTGAATCAGATACTAAACAAAGAGCAACATAAAGAACAATTATCAGCAACCTTGCTTTCAGCCTGCTGATTATGACATTACTGGAAGACAAGGTCTGGGTGACTTAAAAAATAAAGCCAGGGGAAGGGTGTGGAGATAGCAGGAACGGAGGCAGGTAAGTTTCTTCTGAATAGACCTTCGTTCATTTCAGAAGAATTTCACATGGAGCTTTGTCTGGGTTCCATAGCTTTAAAAGGGGCCATTTCTACTTCTGCAGTTTACTGATAGGCATTCCAGTGTGATCTAATTAACTACTTTTATTATGCCACAGAGAAAAGAGCACGGTAGAGATGAGTCACTAATGCACATGTTTTTGCTATATAGATTGTGGCTGGGTATTGCACAGAAAGAATCGCTTATTGGCCCATTGGGGTTCTCTGAGTAGCCCTCAAGAGAGAAGCAAGACCCTAAAATATTCTAAGAGAAAGGCTACACTTATGACCTGTCAATGAACCCCATAGATGGTTTGTGATGAGTGATTAGGACACCTTGTTTGAAATGGATGACCAGAGTAGAATTTGCGTAGGAATGCTGACTTCATGGCCCATGCCGAAATAATTTCCTAATCTCAAATATTTCCAGGTTTCATTTTTTTATTTCATTTTCATTAGCCCAGTTGCTAAAGTCCATGATAAAGATATGTATGTCTCAGCAATTTTCCTACCTTTGACCATATGCTTTTGCCTAAATGAGAAAGCCTCTGTTATCTTATTATCTCTGATGATGTGTGGTTCTATGGCAATATCTCATCATAGCGTTTTCTCAAGGGCAGTGCTCCAATTCTGCCCTGACCAACTCTGGCAGGCGTCACTAATTGACTGTGAAGGTGAAAAATGTAGTGGTCTGAAGAGATCACTTTTTGGAAACTTCAGTACAGTTTGGGAAAGGTAGTCAATTGAAGCAAAAACAGCTTGATAGTGTGATCAGGCCATATGGTGGCTCTAAAACAATATAGGAAAACTTGTAAAGGAAACAACCTGTCACCACAATTGAGGACCATAATTTCCATGCAAGGATAGAATGCGATACCGAAAATAGCAGAATTAGAATCGTTGGCCCTAACGCATCACATCATTCTCTTCAGCCACCTCCTGGCAAGAGTCTGGTAGAAATCAGGCTTGACAATTGGGGAAAATATAGAAAGAGGCGCAAAAATCAGAAGATAAGCCCCAAATAGTGTGGACACTAAGCGAGGAGGGAAACTGGAGAAATTTTAAAAATATAGCTCTTTTGAAAGCTGGGGTAAAAGCAGAAAACCCTTCTTACACCTGACATGTTGTGTGTGACATCTTGTCCTTCCATGAATTGTATTCAGGTGGCAGACATTACTTGCCACGGTGGGGCAGCAGGGTAGAGGGGGAAGTCATGTGGGAGAGAAATGGCAGAGAACTTGAGCGTGCCTCAGAAATACTTGGAGGGTGGGTTTTAGGGATTGCTGGATCCCACTCCCAGAGATCCAGATTTGCATTTCTCGCAAGTTCTGATGTGTGACCTGTGCTGTTGGTTACAGAAATATCTTCGGGGTATTTGTGAGCTTTATTTAAGGCTTTTGTCAGGGGAGATGTCTTTGACGTCTACTCATCTAGTAGAAGTCCAAACAGCCAAGGTTTGGTTTAAAATATTAAGTGTTACGGCTTTCTAGCTTATGAATTTGGATAAATGGCTAATGCTAAATCTCAAAATGCAAAATAATACTACTTTCTCCACAGATTAAATGAGATGTTTAAAACAGGGTAGCCTTGAATCGAGCCAATATGTAAGATATGCTTTCCTTAATCTATTTTCTTTGAAGTAGAAAGATGTCTAACTCCTGCAGAGGAAATGGGGTCCAGTGGAGAGGATGGATACTAGTGGATTCTGCCACAATACAGAAGATAATGACTCATCTCAGAAGTGTTAATAAAAATTGTTTCATGGGCTAGAGCTTCTCCTGGATATTGCAGATGACCAGTGGGATTCTGAAGGTCAAGGAACCTCAGTAAGTATTAGTAAGCCAGCTATAGTTAGAATTAACTGGTGTATTTTACATAAAAGTTATTGCACTAATGACATTAATGGTGACACATCTACTTCTCAAAGGCCATTTTAATACCTCTTGGACGTTTAAGGGACACACAGTTATAAAACCAGCAGTTTACAAACTTCAAATAAGCATGGTAGGGCTGGGGCAGAGAGAAGACACTCTCATACAAGATTGTTTGGAATATAAGTTGACTCAACTAATAGGGGAATGTATATCAAAAATCTTATAAATTTCACACATTATGACTCAGAAATTTCAGCTTGGGAAACATACCATAAGGAAGATCATAATGATAGAAGAAAACAAAGATTATGTGTAAAGAGAATCATTAAAGCATTATTTGTATTATCCAAAAAAAAAAATAACAAGGAAAGCAGAATAAAAGGGAAATGATAAAGCCAAATACAACCCATGTTAGATGAGGAAAAAAATGCAAAATATATTTGGAATAAGATCACAGCTGTGCAGAGAAATATAATTGTTTTTCTTTTGTTTTGTTTTTTCTTGCCCATATCCATAAACATGACCTTGAATTAGTGGTTCCCAACCTGGGATGACTTTGCTGTTCATGGATCATTTGGCCCTGTAGGGCCCATATGTAGGGATACTTTCATTGTCACAGTTGGGGAGAGAATGATATTGGCATCTAGTGGGCTGGAGATGCTGTTAAACATTTTATCATGCACAGGGCAGCCCCCATAACCAAGACTTTTAGCTTAAAATGTTAATATGACTGAGGTTGAGAAATAGCCTCAAACAAATTCCATGATTTCTCTAAAAGTGTTTGCTAATATTTAAAAATGAAAAACAATAATACTGGGGTGCCTGGTTGGCTCAGTCTGTTAGACACCCTCTCGAATTTGGCTCAGGTCATGGTCTCATGGGTCATGAGATCAGTTGAGCCCCGCATCAGGCTCTGACCTCAGAGCTGAGTCTGCTGGAGATTCTCTCCCTCTGCCCCTTACCACACTTGTGTGTGCATTCCCTTTCTCTCTATCTATCTCTTTAAAATAAAATGAATAAAACCTTAAAATGAAACAAAACAAGAAAACTACCAAATTGGATTGTTTGGAGGAATTAAATGAAATAATCTCTGAAGAAAATTTGGTCTGGCTTTAAGTCAATTCCCGGTGAAATTTCATATGATTTATTTATCACTATTCCACCATTTTTTTTTTTTAAGAAAAAGAAAGGAATGGTAGAAATTAAATGAACTTTATCCTTCCTTCAGCTTGTCAATTTTTTTCCAAGCTTTCTCCCATAAGCATATAAAAAAGTAGATATTTATAATATTGTTTGTATTTATGTATCTGTTTACTTATTTTTTAGAGAAAGTGAGCATGTGTGAGAGGGGAGGGGCAGAGGAAGAGGGAGAGAGAAAATCTTAAGCAGACTCCACACCCATCATGGAGCCCTTGGGAGGGCTCCAGCTCATGACCCAGACTGAGATCATGACCCGAGCTGAAATCAAGAGTTGGACATCTAACCACCTGAGCCACCTAGCCACCCCTTAAAATATTGTTTTTAAAAGAAGAAAGACTTTGTTGTGAAGTTAACAACCACAGGTACATTTTTTTTTCTTATTATTCAGGAGGTAGGGAATTTGAGGAGTTGTATGGTAAGGCCAAGTTTGCAAATATCTTTTTCATTTTGACAATCATCCAACTATTACAATATAGCCAACGAAGTTTGCCAGCACCTTGTACTCAATGAAAATGATTTATTTTCAAGTTAAACTTTGAGATAATGAAGACTCTGAGCATGCCAAAGAGACACTTTTAGGTACCACTTATGCAAAAGAATTCCCGTTATAAGAATAGTGATTGGTTAATGGTTCAAAAAAAAAAAAAAATGATGATGATGCCACCCTATTGAGGATTTGCAATGTACTTGGGGGCTTGCCCTGGAAGAAAAGTGAAGTAGTACTTATTTTTGAGAAGAGACAAGTCTATATACATGGAGTAAAAATATCTTTCTATCTTCTTGAATCTAATGCTACAGAGTCTAATTATTGTTAAGAATGGAATTTTGAGGGCACCTGGGTGGCTCAGTCAGTTAAGCATTGGACTCCTTATTTCAGCTCAGGTCATTGATCTCAGGGTTGTGAGATTGAGCCCGGAATCAGGTTCCATGCTGGGAGTGGAGCCTGCTTAAGATTCTCTCTCTTCCTCTCCCTTTGACCTACCCACTCTCAAAAAAAAAAAAAAAAAAAAAAAGAGCTGAAATTGAGTAGCATGTATATCTCAGTTGTATAATAGAGATACCCAGGAAAAATGAATAACTCAAAAAAGTGATTTTAGATTTTAGGATTAAATGCCATCTTGTAGGGGAAGGGGATAGTTGGCCTCTTAGGGAAGAGTAAGGATTTGGGGAAAGTGATTTTTTAGGAAAGATGAAGGGGCCTTAGAAGAATAGATGGGGCTGTGATAGTTTGTGATGAAGTTTCTCTGGGTATGATGTGGACTTCCAGTTGATTGAGGGAAGAATCAATCTTCCCTGACTGGTGACACTCCCAGAAAGGGGACTTATTACCATTGGGTTCCTCTGGGAGAATTTATTTTTAGGCACATAAGGGGAGTTCAGAAAAAGACTTTCCCTACATTTGCTGGTTTTCAAGCAACTTACAGCTCAAAATAATCAATATACCAAAATGGCATATTTTGGGGTGACATAGTCTTCTACCCTTCAGAATCCTGATGTAATCCTCTGTCCATTTTGTGATGACCCCAAGGAGGTTCAAGAAATGGCAACAGGACTATAAGGTCAGTTGGTGGTGACTACAGTTAGGATCAGGCTCTGGATGAGAACAACCCTTTAAGCCAATTCCAACCCTACAAAGTAGGGTGGATGGAGAAGGGTCTGGGATGATTTCAAGGAAAAAATTTCCCAGATTATAAACAAGTGGGCCTGAGACCCTTGGAGGGAACTGGCAAGCGTGTAGCAGACCACGCTGCGACCTTGCTCTCCCCAACCTCCTTGCAGGAGCCTGAAGAACCCATTCAAAAGAAAACCCAGTGTGGGAGCTGGACCACTGACCGAGCTTCTCATGTAGGTATCTTATGCCAATGTGTATTTCCAAGTTAGCTTTGTCCATCTTAGTTTGTCCATCTTCCAAGTAGGAAGAAATATTTGAAAATAAAGATTTTTTTTATGGTATTTAAAGGGAGAACAAAATGCAAATAACACAAAGCCTAAAGAAAATTTTGCTTGTACAATTTCCACATCACTTTCACCAAGCTAACCGACCCTGTGATTTTTAGACAGGGTTATATAGCAAGTACTTAAACTTCTGGGTGGCTCTCCAATTCCAACCTTCAGCCTTATGGAAGCCACTTACCAAATATTAGGGTTAGAAACTGCCTTGTCTTGGGATGGCCTTTGATAGGGGAGCTCTGGAAAAATGCAGGTCTTCACTGGGAAAGGCTTTTTATTATTATTTTTTTTAAGCAAATAAAACCCCAGAATGGATTTTCTTTCCAAGATGTGTTTTTGTTTTATCACAATGACCTTTCTGAGAAAAGATGAAGCCAGCCTCAGGTAAAAAGAAATGGCCACATTTCATCTACAGTTAGCCTCTGTGACCCCTGAACTTGGTTTTTCTATCTGTACCTCTTTTCATGCACCATTTCTCCTGGTGTCTGATAAGGGACACTCGATGCTTGAGCAAGGCCAGATTGGAACTTTGACTTTTATAAAATAGCCAGTAAACAAATTCTGTCCCACTTTAATTGGTGATATCATTCCCCCCCCCTTTTTTTTAATACCACAAAGCATTGATTAACTGGCAGAATTGATAAAAGGCAGAGTGAAGGACAGTAAAATGGCATCATGAAATCAGGTGCCATTACCTGTCAGACATCGTCAACTATCACGCATGATATTAGAGAAGTATTTGTATATAATGTACAGGGAGACAAGTACACACAACCACTCACACACGAGCAATATCATCTCATCCCCCCCCCCCTTCCCTATCTCTAACACAAAAGTCAAGAGGTTTAGGAGCACGCACAAAAAAAGAGATTTCTAAGAGAGCAGGCGATTGGGCCGGGGTCATTCGAAAGGGTAATTATTGTTAAATGTCAGGTTAACTCTGAAGGCCTCAGCTCATCCAACTGAGAGCAGATTAGCCCAGATGGAGACATTTTCAACACGGTGCTGTCTGGCCAATCAGAGACAGCTGGGATTAGCCAAATACCTTCTCTCATCTGCTTGCTCACAGAAAGGTCAGTTTCTGCTCATTGCTTCTCTTTTAAGAGGTGCTTTTTTTTATTTATGGCAGGCCGTGTGCAGGAAATCAGGTCCCTTTTATCAGTGAATTAAATATTCAACATCTAAAACCCACTTTTTGAGAGTCAACTTCATTCACTTTCAAGACCACTTTTATCTTTTTTTAAGTGCCGAAGATATACCGGGCGCGTGTACGCGATGGGTAGTTCACCCCCCTTCCCTCCCGCTAAGCTGGAGGTCTGCCTGTCGTGTTTTGCGTATTTTTGAAAGCTTACTTGTTTCATTTCATGCATTTTCTTCTTTAAGGGTGCCGGTTTATGTTTCCTATCATTTTCTTCATAAAAAGAAGAGGGGAAAATGAAACTAACCCTGGAGTGCTCTAAAAGATAATCTGTTTTTATGTGCAGCCTTTTCTCCCCCTAAGCAACGTAAACGAGCACATGCATAAAAATCAGTGACAAAATGAACAGTAAGGAAAACCAAAGATCATGGATTTGAGATTCTTTAAACTGTGTGTGTGTGTGCATATTTTTGTGCATGAATACACGCACACACACACACATTCTGCAAATAATGTCCATTTATTTCTAGTGCAGATCTATATTTACTGACTGTATTATTAAATATACCCATGTATGAATATGTGTGTATTCTTAGGAGAAATATGTGGTAGCACTTCTATATGCCTCTAAAAATGTAGTTATTTTCCCATCTTAGGATGCAATCAAGTGAGGCATTGGAACACTCATCTTCTGAAGAATTTGTTATAAAAGCTGAATGAGAGCATTGCAAGGAAAGCCTTTGCCTTGTTGCTAATATGAACCTGTTTTCATTATGTTCCTTTAATTCAGCCCTGCCCCAACTGGTTTTATGAAAGTGAAGCTATTTTAAACAATATGACAAAAAGGTAAGTAAAATGGAGCCTTTAATCTGGAAAATTTACTACGGTTTTACATAATATAGTTGCTTTAAGCAAATATTAGGATAAGAGGCACAAGGCAATCATTAATAATGATTCATTCCTTGTAAGAGTATCTCCCATGGTTAGGTTACATAACGTTCTTATTCTATCGTAATAGACCAAGCAATATTTCAAAAACTCTAGGACCTAGAACACCCAGACCTTGGCTTTTTTTTTTTTTTAAGATTTTCATCATTTATTTGAGAGAGACAAAGCGAGAGAGAACACAAGAGTTGGGGGACAGGGGTGGTGCAGAGAGAGAGAAAGAAACAGACTCCCCGCTGAACAGGGAGCCGGATGTGGGCCTCAATCTTGGGACCCCAGGATCATGACCTGAGCCAAAGGCAGATGTTTAATCAACTGAGCCACACAGGTGCCCCCAGATCTTGGTTTTTAATACCATTCTCCAATGAAAGGATCGAGGGCTCCTTCTCCTTGGAGAAATGCCTCATTTGAGGACTAAGGCAAAATCCAAGATGAAGCTATAGAACTAGAAAAGAAGAACTCAAAAAATAACCCCACTCTGATGCTGGTATATCAAAAGAACATAAGAGTCAGTGGAAAGGGTGCCCAGTGGTCAAAGCTGGAACAATCTGATAAAAAAAATAAAGGAAGTATTATGGAATTATAACTCAAGCAGAAGATGAATATTTATTCAATATAAGTAAATGATTGAATAAATAAATAAGTGGGGGATGATGGGAAAATCTCTTATGGAGAAGCATTCCAAATACTTCATGTAAATACTTCATCAGCAACACGGAGAACAGAACACTCTGTTCTTCAGTATAAGCCGTGCATCGTGACTTCCTTCCAACGGCCCTGTAAGGAAAGGGTAGAAAATGGTAACTTTGTAGTGGGGAAGGCTGACAAACCCTACCTCAGCTGGGGGACCAAGGTTAATAACAGTGGTAAGACATATCGATATGATGTGATGAGAATGGCACCTTACCTCGGTGTTCTTCCTGCCCAAAACATTCGACCTTAGTCTAATGATGAGAACAACAGCAACAAAAATCACAAACAAATCTCAATTATAGAAAATTCTACAAAATTCCTGGCCAAGACTCCTCAAAACTTTCAAGGTCATCCAAAACAAGTAAAGTCTGAGAAGCTGTCACCACCCAACGAAGCCTATGGAGACATAACAGCTAAATGTAAGGTAGTGTCCTGATTGGGTTCCTTGAACAGAACAAGGACATTAGGGGGAAAAATGGAGAAACCTGAATCAAGTACAGTCTTTTGGTTCATAATAATGTATCAATACTAGCTTATTAACTGTGGCAAATATACCACACTGTTGTAAGATGTTAATAAGAAAAACTGGATGCAGGATAATCTGTACTATCTTCAAAATAATTCTAACAATCTGAAACTGCTTTAAAATAAAAAGTGTTTTAAACAAAATTTAATATCATTAAAAATAAACTCAAATCATCCCAAATGGCTATATTCTTTAGTATTTTCAAATCACTTAAATACTCAAATTGCATCAGAATGGAACAAATTCCTAGGAATGGAAAAAAGAAAAAATGGAGTGTTGAAGAGCGATATTGAGAATTCAAAGAAGGAACTATGGCCATGCTTTTAAAAAATCAACTCAATATATGTTAATTAAAAAAAATCAACTCAAGCTCTTAACACTTAACTTCTAAGGCAAACTCACTTAAACTCCAAATAATGCATTTCTTCAGAAATGGCCATTCCAGCTGGTATGATCCCTTGAACTCTGCTCCCATGTGTTGTCTCTTTCTCACCCCCTCCACTCTGGATTTGGACCTGAACTTTGGCCAACATGGATCTTCAGTCTACAAGATCAGCCTGGGAAATGCAGAAAGAGTTAATATAAATACAGACATAGTCTGTTAAATACTGGCTGATTGCCCTTTTCCAGCTGGGCACTAGGAGTACAGACCGCACCATGCCAAGACACCAATCAGATCATGCATGGAACACACCCATAAAATGTTCCACCCGATTTTTCCGCCATTAACTAAGTAACACAAGTAGAAGCATATTAGATTCAGTGGTTGCGAATAGTTATTTCAATGCTTTATCCGTGTAAAGGTATTCATAGCTTTCATGCCAAACTTCGACCTATTATTTCTCATTTCATTGGTAATAATTGTGCTTCCAGTTGCTACATATGCTCAATTACTAAGTTTATCTGGTGAAATGTGCATGTAATTTTACAAATATCTTCAGATTGTTGATTCTCAAGAGTGGTCAAATGGGAATAAATTTTCGTGTCCACAAGAGACACTTATTTCTAACTCTAAATAGTAGCAGCTTTATTAGTTCTTTAATTTACGTTGCATTTTGGAGCTAAAGTGCATTTGGCTGTTTTTGTCTTTTTCAGAGAGATGAGCTTTGTTGCCAATTTAACATCTAGAGATTAAACCATATAACGACTCCAATGTTAAGAAACTTACAGCCTTTTTTTTTTTTTGAAACTTACAGCCTTTAAGACTCTTCTTTTAATGATGCTCAAGGAGCAATAGAAAAACAAAATCTCAGAGTAGGAGTTCACTTATATAATTCTCATAAGAGATCTGGTAGTTTAGGTTCACACAAGAAATAGAAAATTCCCGAGTTTGCCCACTGCTCTCTTGTAGCAAAATAAAACCATAGAGAAATATCTTTTAAGGCAATAAAAGGAAGGTGTCTCCTAGTACAGACATATTTCAATTGTTATTGTTTTCTGAACTGACTGGATGATACTGGGTAATAATGGGGATATTTTTGACAGTTCCTTATTTATGTGCCTCTGGATCAGTTTGTGTCTGAGTGTGGGTAAGCTTCAGAGTTGTACAAATCAGAGTAATATGTAAGGTTAATACGGTTGAAATGAATTCGTTTACTCCCCAAATGCATTGATTTCTAGATTCTGATAAAACAACTTTAAATTGCTCACCCACCACAGAGAGTTATTTATATAGGAAGTAGGATATAAATGCAAAACAGGATTATAAAAATAGGATTCTGGAGGAAAAAAATTGGTTCAGTTTTGTTTTTTGAGCCACCCAAGTTGCAAAGTTGTTCAGCAAATGCATATTAATTTACTGCAGAAATAATAAATGAAATCTTTCAGCATGTGACCTTTCTGGCACAAATATCACTGGAGGTAAATTCCCTTAACGTGGGAATAGAATTTCTGCAGGACTATACTTAAGATAGTCTGTTTTGTGATCTGGGTTTAGCATAACATTCTGTGGAACTAAGATATAATGGGAGTTGACTGGTATTGGCTTCTGTAACTAGGCTAGTATTTTGATTTCAGAAATTCACATAAGGACAATTGACTGAAATGTTTGATATCAGCCTGGTGATTCTCGGATCAGACTGTAGAACTGCCCCAAAGGCTTATTGAGCACCTACTATATGACAAGCCACTTATAGGTACTGAAGAAATAGAAAGACTCATTTTGCCTCGAAGAGGCTCAGGGCATCCTCTGTGTTTTTGTAGCATGTTAACAGTTGCAATGCATGCATTAAGTGTTTCACTAATCATGGAGTACATTTCTATCTTTCTAGGTTGTATGCTCTCAGAGAGCAAAGTTCATTCCTTATTTTCTTATCTCCAGTGCATAGCAGAGTGCCTAGCACTTAGTAAACATTTAAGAAGTACTTCCTTGAATAGAAAAGAATAAATAAATGGGAGACTACTAACTGTGAACACAAAATACATTCTCCTTTTACCCCCTCGTTATCAAAATACTGACAATATTTCCCCTGAAAAATACATGTCCTAGCCTTCCTTTCCACTTCCAAGTGGTTGTGGGGTTTCTTGGAAAGTTCTTGTTCTTACTTCCATTTTAGAAATAGAGCAATCCAGTCGGCTTGAGGACCTACCAATCTCTGGGAGCTGTATTATGAAAATGAAAGTCAAGATTTAGGAGTGATAGAGCAGAAATAAACAAACAAACCCCAAAGCAACAAAAACAGCCAAAACATATACGGAGTCCAGGATCCCAATGTGGAGCCAGCCATGGAAGACCTACTTCCAGAATTCTTTGGCATAATAGAAAAATAAGCTTCGGCTTATTTAAACTTCTATTTCCTGTTCTGCTACTAGTAGTAGCTCACAGAATTTTTTCTTTCTTCTCTTTTCTTGTTTTCCTTTCTTTTTTTTTTTTTTTTTTAAGATTTATTTATTTATTTGAGAGAGGGAGACAGAGCAACCAAAGGAGAAGCAGAGGGAGAGGGAAACAAGCAGAGTCCTCCCTGAGTGAGGAGCCCAATGTGGGGCTCGATCTCAAGATTCTGAGGTCATGACCTGAGCCAGAATCAAGAGTACGTGGCTTAAGGGATGGGAGGAACCACCCAGGTGTCCCTCAACAGAATTTTTCCAATTGATTCAGATCCTTACAAGTTCCCGTTGCTAAAATGTGGCTGGTAGAGCCTAGGAACTAATCCTATCAGGAGCAGTGTGTCACTTCTTTACTCTACAATTGAAGTCCTTTATTTTGATTGAGTTAATCCAGGGATCCCCCCTGAGGGTTTCTCCTCTCCCTCTCCCCAGGTATCTGAAAATGTGGGGAGACACTGGAAATATTTTGGGTTGTCCCAATTGGGAGGTGGGGGTATGACTCTTGGCATCTAGTGGGTAGAGGCCACACGCTGCTTATTGTCTCATAGCACATAAGAGAAAGCCCTACAAATTTAAAAAAAAAAATTATCTAGACCAAAATGTTAATACTGCCAACGTTAAGAAACTCTGGGTTAAATATTTTCTTAATTAAGTTGCCTACACAGCCCACATAACCTTTAACTATTGATTCATGTTTGCTTTTCAATGGGAGCCTGTTTGTTGACTTTGCCTACACAGAAAATTGTCATGTCATTTCAAATCTTGAAGCAAAATTTATTAAATAAAAGTACATTTTACTTGGTGTGATTAGAGGGGAGGGTGGGTAATATACAAAGTATTGGCCCGGTGAATTTTCCTACATGAAAGTAGAGCCGTATGAGGAAGCATGAGAAAATGCCAAGTAATTAAATGGGTCGGAGTTATACACACAGCAGCTAAGCAAATTATGTTGCAGTGTAAACTGAAGATGGTTCTGCAGGTTGGTGAGCTTTTGTTTGGAAATAAAGCCATAGCTGAATTGGAAATCAAGACATTGGAATAAGATGTCTACTATAGGGCACCTGGGTGGCTCAGTGGGTTAAAGCCGCTGCCTTCGGCTCAGGTCATGATCCCAGGGTCCTGGGATTGAGTCCCGCATCGGGCTCTCTGCTCAGCAGGGAGCCTGCTTCCCTCTCTCTCTCTGCCTGCGTCTTTGCCTACTTGTGGTCTCTCTCTCTGTCAAATAAATAAATAAAATCTTAAAAAAAAAAAAAGATGTCTACTATAGTAAAGTGGGTAAAATTGAAAAAAAAAAAAAAGTCCTGAGTAGTAACTCCATCTGTAAAACTTCCTCATTTTCCTCTGGGGTCCAAGAGTGGAAAGAAGGAAGGAAGGAAGGAAGAGAGGAAAGGGGGGTAGTGAGGAAAGAATGGCATGTAACTAAAAAAAAAAATCAAACCTATTAGTGATGAATTAAAATAAAAACAAAATTAAACTAAATAAAAACAAAATACACAAAACCCACCAGAAGTGTGGAATGATCCTGTACTTGCCAGCAAAGTAAAACCTCACCTAGCATTAAACAGTTAATATTTATAGGTAACTTTATAATCATTACTAGCAGCAGAAAAGAGCTATGATAATCCGACTGCTATCACTTTAACCAAAGCCCGTGTCGTAAACCTTGTAATTTTCTGCTGTCATGCTCAGCCACTTTCAACACATTTAAATTAGAAAGGACTATGCTAATTTTGCTTCATAGCCAGGGTAATTGTTGGAAGACATAATTATCTTTTTTTCCCCAATCGTTTTATTCTCTAGTGTTGTTTAAATTCAGTCTGTTACCCAATGTCTTTTTAAGCCTGAGCCATCTCTAGCCCCCACCCTGCTGGAAATATTCCTTTCATCTTCCTTGGCTGTAAAGAGCTTAGATGTCCTTTTTCCAATCGCCATGTTATTCCTCTGTGATCTTCCTGAAGAATAGTGTGTGAGTCTAAGTTGGTGAGTTAACTCTATATTTAATTAAAAAGTGCTGCCCTTTATTTTCCTTATATTAATGCTTAACATACCATAGAATTGACTCAAGAAAAAGTAATAAAAGAATGGCAGTTGAAACATTTGAAAAGTGATGGGAGGGGGTGTTGGGGGGACTCATTGCTGCTATTAAATACTTGAAAGAGAAAAGGGAGTTATATTGATCAGGAGACTAAACTGGAACAAATGAATAAAAATGACAGGCAAGGAGATTTGGGCTTTAAATAAGAAAAAATTTCTCATCAGTGGAAGTGGAGTGGGTTTTCTCAAGAATAGGTGAGCTCCAAACCCGGAAGTGTTCACCCGGAGGTCAGGGACCCCCCAAACTGAGAGGGAAGAAGAATGGCAAGTTTCTTTCTTCATATAGGACAGATTTACCCCTAACAAACTGTAAATGTAGAGTTGATACTGATTTAATAGTATCCAACTGCTCAAAAGAGGGAAAAAAAATGCATGAATGAATAAATGATATTTTGCTGATTGGTTGGGTGGATGTCTTCTCATCGTTTTGGTATTGGATGGGAGAAAAAAGATGAACCTTCAAGTAGTCACCTCTCAAATAGAGAAATCTATACCAGCTGAATTCATCTTTTTTACCCAGCATTAAATTCTTCCTAATCATCTGTGATGTCCCTCTCCAAAGAAATCCTGAGCTACCTTTCTCCTGACCAGGAAGACACCAAGAGGAGCTTCTTCTCCCTGAAGTGGGAAGAGTGTCATTAATGACGTTGCTTCAAAACCCTGAACAGGTCGACTCACACAGAATGTCCTAAGTTAATTATTTTTATCCATGTGCTATATGATCACCATGCTTTAAGGTTACCCATTCAAATCCAAGTTCCAAGTGTTAAGTTCTCTAATTTTTTAAAAGGTGGGCACCAATGGAAAAGGGGAGCTGGCGTCAGGGAATGTGTCCATGAAGCTCATGCTAAGAACTCACACTTCTCAGTGAGACTTGAGCCTCCTTCTGGAATGCATTTACATGCTGCAGGGATTGGGACTGAAGAAAAGAGTGACAAACGCAAGGACAGAGAGCCCCTGATTTTCACTGAGGTCTTGATTCCATCACTGTATTTCTCTGAATATGCCAACTAGTGTGAAGGTTTTGAAAGGGAGACCTTCATAGGAGGTATTTCAGCTCGCTCTTGAGGCCAACAGATTGGGGTAGGCTTTTGTCTTTCAAAACATATTAAAAAGGTGTTCAGGAAAGTTCCATAACCCAAAACGGTACTCATTACACATACGGAATCCGCGGGCATAAATACGCACTTGTATGCATGTATATAGACAATCTGCATCACTGGACGGGTATATAAGCAATTCAGTTGTGGTTAGTAGAATGCACTTCAAAAGAAGAGGAGACATTTTCTGGAATTTTTGAAATGAGTATTTTATGCCAGTGGATATTAGCACACATGCCACGCTAATAAAGAAGGCATGCATATAATCAGGAGACTGATTTAAGAAAGGTAAGACCAGTTTTTCTCAGCCTCTGTCATTAAAACCTCACAAGGCTCAGTTTCCTGAACTGTATAATGGGCCTGAGACAGTTGCTTTTTACCTCTCAAGGGTGCTTTAAGGATTTATGAGATCAGTTTCACAAAGCATTGTGAGCTTCTTGGGAAAAGGTACTACGAAAAATAAAGCATCATTATTCACTTTGTTCTGGGACAAGACCCTGGAGGGGGTCCCTGAAAAAGAACAGATAGAGTCATTTTTACTGGAGACAAGAGAGAAATGTTCTCACATGAAATTCCAAATTCAGTGGAAAACAAGGTTGTGGAAGAACTTCCTTGAGTTCTTTCCTTAAAACGCCCTTTGCTTTCCTACATTATTTTCTCTCTCCTTGACATCCTGGGATATTATAATATCAACTCTGTAGGTAACTCTGTGTGTTCGTGTCCGCGCGTGCATGCACGTGTATGTGTTTAAGACAGAGAGAAAGAAGAGAGAATTGAAAGTTTTTCTAAGTGAACATGATGAAGAAATTCATCTTGGCTTATCTGAGTCCCTGTTAAATGCCTGTTTATAACAAACCTGAAATGGCCTCCATGGTTGTCTACTTGACGTTCAAAAGAAGGGCTTTGCTCTGGATGGTTTAACTCTTCTTCCTCTTTCTCCTCTTCCTCTCCCCGTCCTCCACCTTCCTCTCTCGGTAGAAGGAAAAAGAAAGTCATACAGATCACCAGGCAGTCATCGTTATTAGATATCATTTCTACTCATGGTAATGCACTACAATTGTATGGAAATAAAACTTTCTCTGTTTGACTATATAATTATAAGGGATTTGGAGCTTTGCAAAAAAACGGGATGATTAACTTCCTATTAACTTAATGCTCTTCTTCTCCCCTGAAAAAACAAACAAACAAACAGACAAAAAATGACCCAAAGGCTGACTCAGAGGCTTTCCACGCTGCCATGCCTTTTGTGGGACCCTCTTTGGTGGACAGGTCCATCTTCTTTTCTCTTTACCTCCCAATCAGCTGCTTCAACTCTGAAGCCTCAAGTGTGACTCACCTTTGACCTGCAATGAGAAGAAGAAACAATAAGTGTTCCTTTTATTTGACATTACAAGTACTGTACTGCCCCTTGGTTATTATCCAATCATGTAATGGAGCCCTCAGTGTTTGGTTTTCTTTCTTAATTTAAAGGATCTTAACGCTGGACTACTTGACAGCTCCCAGCACAGGCCTGCCCTGTGTAACCACAGGGCCGTCGGGCCTCCAGCTCCTTTCTCCTGTGGTTGGAACCCGTGGAGCTGTTTTATAGACTTTGCACAATACGGGGCCTCATACACTATTCAGAGGCGTCGTCTGATTCTGCCTGCTCCACTCCTGCTCTCCTGCTTGGAGGAAGGAGCTCGCCTGCGTCATTCACACTTGGCGACCTCACAGTGAGGCCCAGCTCTCTGGAGGGAGCCACTTTTCTCTCCTCCTTCCCAGGACTAGCCCGTCCTGTCACTGCTGTTGGCAGCTCTCTCATTCTTCTCCAGCAGTGCTATACTCTGGTGGGCCTTCCAGGATTCGCGTATCCTGCTCAGCTCTAGAATCACAGAATGGAAAGATTAGAATCAACCACAGGGATTATTGAATCTCTTGCTCCTCAATATGTGGGCCTTGGACCAGCCGCATCAACACAGCCTGGGAGCTGGTCATTGAGCTGACACCTGGGTCTTGTCCCAAACCTAGTACATTCGTATTTGCTCTTTCTCAAGATAGCCAGTTGACTCATAAGTATGTTACACTTTGAGAAGCACTGACCTAAATCCCCAACGCCTCCTGATTTAAGAATTTTAGTGAATTCTTGGCTGTACAAGGAAATGACCTCAAGTTTAATAAATGTTGGGTTAGTCTTTCTGGGACACAGCCTGGGCAACAGTCAGTTCCCCATGTACATCTCAAATTGAGAATGGTGGATGGCTCTAAAGCAGTGAATGGTTCTCAAAATCTCATGCTTGGAGCAATAACATCAGCATTACTTGTTAAAATGCAAACTCAAATGGCCATCCCATAAACACACTAAATCAGAAACTCTGGGGTAGAGGCCCAGTGATCTGTGTTCTCACATTTCTTCTAGGTCACTCTGATGCAAATTCTACAACTAGGTTTAAAAATAGAGATGTCCCAGTCCTTAACCCTAAAAACAATAAGTCTAGGCCTATCTTGTCTTCTGGTTATTTCAATGCAATTAAGTTTAAATCAAATTACATTAAAAATTAAGTTTCTCATTTGAACTAGCTACGTTTTAAGGACTCAAAAGCCATAGGCAACTAATGACCACAAAGGGGACAGCACAGATACAAAAAATTTCCATCACTCCAGAAAGTTTTATTGGAGAGTGTTGATCTTTGGACTAAGGGGAGACATAATAATAACAACAATAATAATAATAATGTCAAAATAACATTTTCCATATATTAAGCGATTATTATGTTTCAGGTATTGAGCTAAGATATCAAGGGATCTTTTTTCCATTACACATTACCAAATTATTATTTAATGGTAGTGTTTGAGTCTATGAAGGACTTTAGTGAGATGAGAGAATAAGGGAGAAGAACAGAGTGGAGATAAGCAAGACTGAGAGTTGTTTTCTCCATCAATGAAATAATACTTCATGTGAGCAATTGGGTTGACTTTGATGCCACAGAACCACTGTTGGAATACAAAGAAAATGTCAATGCAGAAGGAAGAGAAACCAGTAGGATAAAGCTTCTAGAGCCTTTTGTTTCCTCTAAAACATAGACTATGCTATGGATTGTCAGAATCTAAGAGCAATTCTGTTGTCCATTTGGAGTCTGTTGACTGGACGATTTTATAGCTTTAGGTCCAGGAATGAATCTTCCCTCAAGCAATCTTCTGTAATAGATGTATCACTGGTCCCCACCAGCCTATAGCAATGGAAGGAGATTGCCCTCCATTTTGTGGCTAATCTTTTATTGCATAGAGCCTCCTGCCTAATTTTGGTCCCAACTCCTTCTGCGGGCTTCTTTCTGACTGCTTCACGGTGCCCTATGACAAGTCCACTCTACCCTCTTCTGCTTTCTACTGCTCCTCCAAATTCTGGAAGGCAGTCTGTCTGTGGGCTTTCTCTGAGACCCGAGAGGGCTAATGGTGCAGCGATGACTAGGGCAGCCCTTTCCCTCATGGAGCTTCTCTACTGATGACCTTTTAGAGATCAGAGTTCCCTGGGCACAAGTGGTCTTCTCGTTGGCCTCTGGGAAAGCAGGCACACTGCTTTCTCTAACTCCCCAAATTCCCTTTTGAGACTTGACCAGACTTTGCTAAGCCCTCTACTAGGGCTTACTAGGCTACTAGGGGGATGGGAAGTACCACAGCCCAGAAATCACAACTACTGCTGGAGACAGTGATCCCCCTGAGCTCCTGCTGGGACCCCGCCTTACCAAACCCTTTGATTTTCAGTACTAACCAGCTTTAAAGCACTGAAGTTTCCCCTAAAGAACAAAAGGTTAATTTGAAGGTCTCACCAAAATGGACCCTTCCATTATAAACAGAGGGTCTGCCTACAAGGCAAATTCCAGTCTCCACCTAGAAAACAGAAACTGCTTGAAAGCCCCCAGGGGTACAGTTTTCCCAGCTTCCAAAAATTAAGGTTTGGTCTTAATTATACAAGCATTTTATCTTTGCCCTTCCTACTTGCCAATCTTTCCCATCTGTTTTGTTTCTCCATTTCTCAATGAGAAGTAAATAAGAATACACATAGGGAGTATCTAAGGGTGAGGCTACCTGGGGGTTCCTAGAAGAAATTTTTAAGTATTTCTTCTGCTTGAATATGAGTCAGGCCCCCACACACATCTTTGGTTCTATTTTATCTTCCGTTCAGTGTAAGACTCTAGAGGTTTCAAGCTCAAAGGAACTTAGGTTTTGTCTAGCCTGCTGGGTTCCCAAATGTATTTTAATGGCAAAATCTATCTTCAAACAAAACCTTACATGGAAGTCCAATATATGAAGTAGAATAAAACAATGCTTTCTCAGGTTGAAACAAGGAAGGTGGATGGGATCCTGCCCCCAGCCTCTCGCGACTGGCTGTTGAGCTGTCTTTGAACCCCTTATCTGGCCCAGCCCTTCATTTTACAGATGAAGAAAAATTCAATAATTTTCAGGAGATAAGTTTTCGGGCATCTGAAATCAGGACTTTTGTTATCTGTCCCATTTTCATTTGGTTACCCTTTGATGCTTTTAATAAAGTGGTTGTTCAGGTCTTTCAGTGAGAAATTCTCACAAATGAATAGTTCCTTTGCTAGAAAATGAACCCATCTCATCCTTTTTCTGCTTAAAATCAATTGGCTTCTCATAAAACTCAAAATGAATTCCCAAATCCTTACAATGACCCATAAGGTGATCCATTTTCTGCCCCTCACTCCCTTTTCTGACCTAATTCCCTATTCCCTTTACCAAGTTTACTTGGTGGTAGCCACCCACACTGGTCTCCTTGCCTTCCTCGAACATATCAGGGGTACTCCTGCCCCAGGCATGCTGTTCAAACTGCTTGGAAATCTCTTCAGTGAATATCCCATGTGGCTCCTTCCCTTCCCTAGAGCTCCGCTCCCACAAGACTTTATTGGTGAGGCCAACCCTTTGACCATTATGGCAGCTAGTTTGCAAAGATGGCCCTCCATTGAACCACCTCTTCCATTATTCATGCCTTGTTTGTTCCACCCCTTTTATCTGAGGGGCCCTACAACTTGCTTTTGACCCATAGAATGTGAAAGAAGTGATGCTTCATAACGTTCAAGGTGAGGGTCATAAGAAGTCTTGTGGCTTTCACTGATTTCATGTAATACTTGCTTTCAGGGAAGGTGGGTCACATATAGGAAACCAACTGTCTGGGACCACCACGCGATGCGGAAGCCTAGGATGGGCACATGGAGACGTTACGCAGAGGCAGAGTGTATCTGACCAGATTCCACCCGACAGCGACGTAAGTAAAGATGGGGTCTTGAACATTCAACCCACTCCGTTCTTCGCATGACTCCAGCTCTCATTGCCAGATGACTGCAAATGTCTGAGGACCCCCACTGAGGACTGTCCAGCTGAGTCCCGTCAAACTACAGAATCATGAGAAATCAAACATTTTTTTTTTCAGCCAGTATATTTTACAGTCCTTCACTCTGCAGCCATAAGTATGGATATCCATATACATCATATCCCTCCCTTGCCCTTACATACAGAGTGATGTTCCATAGCCTCCTTCCCCTGTTTCTTTTTCTCCCGTAGCTCTCTAATCGCCATCTGGCTTACTGTGGACTCATCTGTTTGTTATTGTCTCCCTAACCCACTGGAATCAAGGCTCTGGGAAGCCAGGGACTTTCTCTTATTCACTACAATAGGCACTCTCATGCCTGGAGAGTATCATAAGGTAGACACTCAATAAGTATGTGTTGAATGGATTAATTCATTGAATTGAATTGATTTTCCTAAGTTTGCTTTTACTAAGTATAACAAGCCCATTAAAAAAAAAAAAAGCACTGAAAATATTTAAAATGCTTCCATGACTATAGACTCTTATGGTTACAACATCTGGAATGGCCCCAAATGCCAAATGTCTTCACCTTCCCATTGAAGTATACCTTGTAAAGGTAATACATCATGACTCCAAGGGAAAAGTACTAGAAGGAAAATGAGTCAGGCAAATTCAATCTGAAGACCTCAAACAAAACCCAAATGGAGATGGCTATCAGAATCCAGTCGAACCCTGATGAAGAGTTCTTGTCAGGGCAACTGCAGAATACTAACCTCTCCCTTGACTCCTTTCTGGAAGGAGCTGACAATTCCCCTTCGTTCCATAGCACTTGTGAAATGCCTGTTCTCTCTCTCTCCCTCACCCTGTCTGGCGAAGTCAGAAAAGTCATGAACGTCCCCCCACACCCCTCCATGGGGTCTCTGGACCGCCCCTCTCTTTCACTGTCTTTCCTTCTCCCTCCATGGTGGAAGGATCAAAACCATCTCAAGAAATCGATGGGCTGTCTTGATGTAGAGTAGACAGAAGGGAAGGCAAGGTGGCACACCCATGGTGGGGGGTACTTTCATGACTTCTAAGAGCAAGACGATGCTGATTTTTATTTGAACTTTGGATGCCTCTTCCTTCACCTGATGTTTGTGTCCCTGTGTTTGAATGAGAAGGTTGGAGGGCTTCTCTCCTCCTGGTGCTGCTTGCCCCACCGGTGTGGAGCTTCCTGCTTGCTTTTAACCTTAATGGGTTAACATCATAAAAACGGTAGCTCTTTATTCCAGCCTGAGATTTCCCATCATACTTTAGGAGCAGCGAACCGTCCCTTCTTTGATGGCACCTTTTGGCTCCACAATAGAAGCCAATTTGTTAGACTTCTTTACAGGTCAGGGGCTGCGCGAAGATGTGGAGGGCGCAGCAATGGGCACTGGAAAATGAAGTTGTATTCGCTTGGCAAATTATACGTCTGCTGCACTTTATAGGTCCTGATTCCCTTCCCTCTCCTTTCCCTTCACTCTTTCTTCCCCCTCCCCATATTCTCGCCTTTTCTTTAAACTGAGGAAGCGTGTATGTGAGATATCGTCACATATCCAGTTAATGTAGGTTAATAGATTGATTCCAGTGACACGGATCATAATGAACAGTAAATTGTTTTATCTCTTAAGTCTTATTTGGTCAGCCAGGAAAACATATGAGGTAATATGGCTTGGACTAAATGGACCGTATAATAGATCTCCTTCTAAAGAATAAGGACAGGGGTGACAGCGCCTCTTATGATTAATGAAAATAATAATGGTCCTGAAATTGAAATTTTTCTAATTTTTTTTTCCCTTCTCCTCTCTTGGCTGCCACCAAAAACTTCAGCTGGGAGATGATTTGTGCACAACTGGCCCTTACTTCTTACTGGGTCTAAGAATATACACTTAGAGGGCGGGGAGAGAGGAAAAACAAGCAAAGGAATGGAGCAGCTTAGAGAATTCTAAGTGTGCCACGTGGAAGGAAGGGAGGGCATGCAAGCAAATTTATTCTAGGTTTGGTTCTTATGTAAAGACTGCATACAGAACATGAGAAATTGGGTGGAATGTCTTTGGCATCAGATGTTGTAGAGGTCAGCCTGATGATTTAGATGGAATCAAGCCTATTCAGTCTTTAGATTTATTCTTACAGAGAGTGTCCTTTTCTCCTTTTGCTCCATCGATTTCTTTTCCCTTTGGGGCAAGAGTTTTGCTTTCTTCCACACCTCCATGTCAAGATCTATGTCTTCTCATAGATGATGAGAAAAAAAGAGAAAGCAAAGATATCTCAATTTTTCACAGAGTAGGACTTTGAATCTCTCTGTGAAGAAGAGGAGAAGATGGGAAGTTTTAATTGTTTAACAAGATTACAGAGACATTAACCCTTTGGACGGGAAAAAAAGGTGACAACAAGGTATGATGGTATGTTTTGTCTCAAGGGCTTACACTACAAGTGATGGTAGATCATGGGATTCAGGATGCGATTAGAGAAGACTGCTTCCCTGGGATCTGATGAAAGGAAGAAATAAGGAGATCCAGCCTTCAGTTTTCCCTTGAATAAGGACCATTACCTTTGAGACATTTCTTCCACACTTTGGGTCACACATCATTTTGCCAGCAGCCTGTTAATGTATTCAGATTGCTTAGGGTAGGAGTGGGGTATGTAAGTGAGGCAACGCATCCTTCTCCCAGAGTCTGTCCAAATTCTGCACAATTAGACTTCTTGGGAACTTGTCTTGCCCAATCCCAAGTAGGTCCTCCTAGACACTGTTCATGGCAATACAACCTTTTTCTATTGGGTTTTTGCCAAAGCAAATTAGACGTTTGTAGAATCAGGAAAAACCTACCCATCATCTTGGATTGCAAATTTCTGGGCAACTGTGGCTTATCTATGTAGAACATGACAAAGATATCATTAATTTGATGCAGACAATTCTTTTTTTTAAATTTTTTAAATAATTTATTTATTTGTCAGAGAGAGAGGGAGAGAGAGAGAGTGAGCACAGGCAGACAGAGAGGCAGGCAGAGGCAGAGGGAGAAGCAGGCTCCCCGCCGAGCAAGGAGCCCGATGTGGGACTCGATCCCAGGACGCTAGGATCATGACCTGAGCCGAAGGCAGAGGCTTAACCAACTGAGCCACCCAAGCATCCCCAGACAATTCTTTAGTGTCCTTTTCATACCCAATTTTCTCTAAGGAACCCTCTAAATTATTTCATTGACATTTTTACTTTTCAACCAGTTATCACAGCAGAATGTAAAAGCAAGGTCTCTCTTCATTTATAAGAAAAAAAAAAAAACCTTGACAAAAAATAAGGCTGTAGGTATGGAAAAGAAACAGATTTTTTAAATATATTGATAATTCTTAAAAATAAATTGCAAAATTATATATATGACATAATTCTACTTTATGTTTATGTTGGTCACCCTATGAAGAAGTGAACGAATAAGTATTTATCTTTGGTCCCCTTCAATGAAATGAACTATTAGTTGAAATAAGGAAAATATTATAGATATTTTTGGTAATTTCTGACATGTTGTAAAGCAATCACTACTTTTGAATTTAAAAAAGTATGCACATCTTGCTTCTCATTGTTCTAGAAAACTATATAAATTTAAAAAAAAACCCTTTTAAATGTTGTTTGAAAAGTGCTCACTTTTTTACATGCCATTTTGGTAATTTTTTTCCTTTCAGGGCATTTCCTGACATTTGAAGATTATCAAGTAATAATGAATGTTTCTTTAAAATGATAATAAGAGGGCGCCTGGGTGGCTCAGTGGGTTAAAGCCTCTGCTTTCGGCTCAGGTCATGATCCCAGGGTCCTGGGATCGGGCTCCACATCAGGCTCTCTGCTCCACGGAGAGCCTGCTTCCTCCTTTCTCTCCCTGCCTGCCTCTCTGCCTACTTGTGATCTCTGTCTGTCAAATAAATAAATAAAATCTTTTAAAAAAAATGATAATAAGAGCACATCAGGTTACAAAATATTCTTGATCTAAACTTAAGGAATTCAATAATCAATCAAACATTACATTGTGCTGTTTTTATATCTATTTTTGCATTTTCTTCTTACTTTGCCTTACAAATATATTTCAGACCTTTATTCTTAACCTCTGTCTTTACAAAAGGTTCTTTTCCAAATTTATTATTTTGTAGACAGAATCCATACTGCCTGAATTTGGAAAAACTCAAATTGCATTTAGAATACTCAATACACTTAACATTAGTGACTCTTGTACTCAAAATGACTGCTAGGGATGCATTCATGAATATTTGTAGATTTTTTTTTTTAATTAAAACTCATTCATATGGCCTGAAATGCTAGTGTTCAGCCTCCTCGAAACCATAATGAGAGTTACCTCCTTTTGAGAAATCAAGTAGCATCCTGGGAATTAGGAAGAAGTCTTCAATTAAGAGGTTGAAATCTGCAAACTGATATTATATATCATAAATATCCCTAATCTCAAGTATAGGTAGTAGAATTTTTTATGACCCATGATGTTTCATGACATTGAACAGTGTGGAAACAACTCAGCCCAGAAGTCATTTTCACAGCAGAAAATGTCATTATGTACCGCATATCAAAGTAGGTTGTTTGAGGGGCAGTCTATCCATTTCAGTTCACACTTTTAGGTGGTATGAACAGAGTCTCCAAATGAACTTAAATATTGCTTTTTCAGTTGAGATGTCAACTTCCTTCATTTCTGTTCTTAAGTCAGGCCGTTCATATTAGCTTTAATTAAACTTATGTATGTTAATGTGTACAAATCCTTCTAACCTACGTTTTCAAACATTTAAATGGTAGATTTCAAGAAATCCAGAGGAGAAATTATGCAGAGAGAGATGAAGAAGAAGGGATAGATATATTAGTACTCTTGAATTTTAATAGGGACCTCAGGGAGTTCAACTTTTGCTGTGTCCCTGATTCCAAATATGAAACTATTTAATGACTATTTCCTTATATCTTGGCATTCCCCACAGAGTAATACAATGTTTCTTCTTAATCACCCAAAGTATATAGGAAAAACAGGACTAAGATCATACAGAAAGATGTCTAGTTCAGCTGTGTTTATCATGGCATAGGTTTATAAAGCAACCAATCATCTAGTGGGTTTGATTAAACTTTGTTACATCCATGTGAGAGAATATTAAATTATCTATTTATGATCTTTAGTGGGAAAAAGATAAAAGAAAGAAATAAATCCATCCATACACTGTAAGTCCAATTTTGTAAAAAAACACACCCACAAAGATAAGAACTAGGACAAGCAGTGATCATTCCCAGCTGTTAAGATGAAAATATCATTTTTCCCTTTTTAAAAACATTTATGCATCCTAAAATTTTGACATGCACATATTCTTTTTATAATTAAAAAAATAATAGCTATTTATTATGTTTTCAGTACTTTACATAAACTAACCCATTTAATTCTCATAAGTATTATTTTTATCCCATTGTATAAATGAGGGACTTGATTCTCAAGAGGTTAAGTAAATTTGCTCAAGATCATACCATTGGTACATCATGGTGCCCAGATTTGAACCCAGGTTGCCTGACTCCAAGGTTCATGCATTTAATATGCTTTCTAAATAAAATAGGTTGTCCAAACAGCATATTTATGATTACATGATTTTAAAAACTGAATATTATGCAGGAAGATAACATTAGCTCAAAGAAACCCAAGTATAAGCTGCCTACATCTGAATAATAACAAGCCATTAACATCTTTCTGATGTCAGGGTTCAGAGTTGTTTACTTTTATAGAATTTAATTTTCTTTAACTGTGGTTTTTACTGACAAATTTATCAGAGGTAATTTTGACCTCCTACATTCATGCTCAAAGACGGTGTGATACCAAGTATCAGAAATTTGCATCATGTCTATATGTTACCAAATGAAATGGTGGTCTTCTGGTGAAGACATCAACGTGGATAGACCAAAGGAAACAATTTTGTAACTAATGTTCTCAGATTGAGTACAGAGTTGGTAAATCTGCACCTCAATTTGAAATTTGTATGGTCATGAAAAAACAAAAAACGAAAAACAAAAAACCTACTTTTAATATGTTTCACTTACTTGTGGAACATAAAGAATAACACGGAGGACATTAAGAGAAGGAAAGGAAAAGTGAAGAGGGGAAAATCAAAGTGGGAGAACCAACCATGAGAGACTGTGGACTCTGAGAAACAAACTGAGGGGTTTAAAGGGGAGGGTGTGGGGAATGGGTGAACCTGGTGGTGGGTATTAAGGAGGGCACATATTGCATGGAGCACTGGGTATTACACGTAAACAATGAATCTTGGAACACTACGTCAAAAACTAATGATGTATTGTATGGTGACTAACATAGCACAATAAAAAAAATAAAATAAAAAATAAAAAAGGAAAAAATTCTTAAAAATTTAAAAAATAAATATGTTTGTTATTAGGAAACAGGCTTCTGCAAAGAACAAAGTTCTCATCTTATAGGAAAGTAACTGCCCACACCTCCCTGTGTCCAGTTTTTTCCTAGCATTCTCCCATAGAGCTCTAAAATTCTCAATGTAGTTGTGTCCAGAAGGAAACTGACTCTACCCCTCAGGGTTCTAAGTGAATACAACAGGGGTAGTTGCTGCCTAGCCCAAGGCTGTGCTCCGACCTCCTCCCTGCCTTCTCAGTGCTTCCCCTCCCCTGTCCCCTCACCTGTCTCCCTGTGGACTTTTGACCACCAAATAGCCTGGAAGAGCCTTGGAGCACAACGTGCTTAGTGTGATTCTCTAGGCTTGCTCTAGGCCCCCCAGCCTCACTTCCCGCCACCTGCCCAGTGGATCAAGCAACCAGGAACTGAGCCTCTTTTTTGCCTTTCCTCCACTGCTCACAGTCTTTCTTTCATTCCAGATCATTCTGCTCTCCCTTCTGCACTGCTAGTCTCATTTCTTCTCTGTTTCCTTCAGATCATGCCCACTTCCATTTCTGTCCCCTTGCTTTGCCTCTTGGGGGAGGGGGAAGGTAAATATTAAAAAAATCAACTAATTATACCTGATGAGCATAAATGCAGTCCTCACCAGTAACAGCAAAAAAAAAAAAAAAAAAAAAAAAAAAGAAAGCCTTGAATCTTAAAATTAAACTAATCATAATATAAACGTGTCAGCAAACATCGAAGCTCCTATAAATGTACTCAGAAAACCCTTGAAAATCTCCACGAGTTTTCTCCTCATAGATAACTACAGAAATATTTCTTGTAACACGTTTTATTGCTGTTGGAGTAAAATTGCTCAGAGCTGCAACCGTTTTGGGACATTTTGTTTTGAGTTAGAGCGGGGGAGGGTCTCAGCAGCAGGTAAGCATTTTGGTATAAAACTCTCTGTTCTAGATTTCAGAGACACAGATAAACTCCTGAGTACTTCCTAAATCCTCAGCAACAAACTCACAGCTTTGCTGACTCTCCCACCCTGGTTCTTGTAGAGAATGGACGTCTTTACATATTTGCGGATTCATGTGAGAAATTTGAGATTAGCCTTCAGGAGCCTTTTGTTAATTAAAAAAAGGGAAATCAATGGGCCTGTGAAGCCACCTTTTCCTGGGGTTGATTAAAATCCAAGAAGAAATGAGGACCAAGTTAAACAGAAAAACTACCCAGGTGGGAGAAACGCTTAACCGCGTCCACACAACTCGCTTTCCAGCGCAAACGAAATACATGATTTTATTTTATTTTATCGGAGAAAAAAAAAGATATTAAAAAATCCAGTGACTGATTTTGCTTCTTGAACCAAATCAAATATTTTCTTGTCAGAGCGCTCATAACTGCAGCCTGCAAAGGTCACGGCCTTAACTTTCTCCTTCAGATGGTCTGTGAGTGGAATGTCCTTACGATTAAGGCTCCTTTTGTTTTCCTTGGGAGGGTTTTGCTTACACTGGCAAGCGCCTGAGACGCACCAAGGTTCTCCAGACTCTGTTTATTAGATTTTTATCTTCTTATCAGAGTCTTCCTTCTTAAATCATGTCAGCATTTTACCACTCTTCGGGGATTCCTGGTGTTTTATTGTCTATGAACTGCTTGGGGGGTGGTCGGGGAGGGAGCCAGCCTAACAAATATAACATTTATATAATAGTAGGAATGGGGAGGATGCTCCTCACTCTTATTATTCCCACACTCACGGAGGCTCCCTCTCTCCCTGCCTGTGAGCCCCCAGGAAGCCCATCGCGGGCTCTGCCCATGCTTATTTGTCAATGGAGTGACACGGCTTCTCTGTGGACAGGCCTGCTTTTCAGTCATTTTGAGCGGCTCTTTAAACCCCTATGTACTTGCTTAAGCCATTTTCAATCATCCGGAGAGATTGTAGGGTGAGGGGGTGATTGCTTTGAACCTCAGAACGGTTTCGGGTTTTAGTCACAGACACAATACAAATTGGGAAAGTCCATCCCCTGTCCTGCTCCAGACCTTGGTCACCACCCTGGGCTGAAACTTTAAAACCACCTCAGGCAAAAGGAACCAAACTTCATAGCCTCCCCAGGAAAAAAAAAAAAAGAAAAGAAAAACCACCAGGCCCTCTCTCTCAGGGTGGGGTTTTATGGGACAGAGGAGGGAGGTACCGGGAAAGCAGGAAGCCCAGAGGGAGGCTCGCTGCTGGGAAAGTGGACCGTCTCCTCTCCCTTGCATCGGGGCACCCACATGACTCAGACTATTATTATTTTATAATACTCACGGTGTTATTTTTTTTTTTAAACCCTAAGCTGATCTAAGTCACAAGGATTTTCAAAAAGCCTAAGTTTTCATCAGTGAGGTTAACTAGAAAAAAAAAAAAAAAGGAAAATCGTGTCAGAGAAAAGATCTGTATCTTTCCACGGAGGCCATAAAGCATGTTTACTGTACTGTTGTATATTGCTTTCAGAATTGGTTAATGACTGTAAGACTATTAGAATAAACATTAACTTCTAAAGAGGTTTGGGGGCCCGCAGATTACACTGACATGCAAATCCTCTTGGCTAGAAAGTGATTGTTATTTATTTCCCACATGCTCCTGGAAGGTGAGAATTTGATCTACACTGGGGGAATATAGTCATCAAAGAGCATTAACATGTTTTCTGACGTTCATCTATCCCTTCAAAAAATATTTATTGAGTGCTTACCTGTGCGAGGCATTGTTTATCTTGGAATCCCCAGTCTGCTGGGGCACTAGAGGAACTGAGGGCTGTTCTCCACCATGGTGGAGAATGCCCCCTGCCCTCCCCTCTGCCACCACCCCTCATCCCCCCAGTGAGGAGTAGGTATTTAACTTCTACTCTTTGCTAAGATCTCAGGCTCTGTGCGGCTTTTCCATGGTAAAGGACGTGCAGATTTTATGGAAGATCAAGTATTGTGTTTTGTTTTGTTTTGTTTTTTCCCCCTCTAATGAATCTTCAGTGACTAATTTTTTTTCCTTAAGAGCATTTTCCCAACTTATTAAAGCAATAAGTTCCTGTGGAAAAGTGCTTAACATAACAGTTTCGTTGCCAGCTTTCCCTTCCAGCTGATAACATCACGCTGAAGGAGAAATCCAAGGCTTGGAAATTTGGGGCTAAATACTACCAACAGGATTTTTGAGATCAAAAGGAAGAGTGATGGAAGATGTTGGAAATTGTAACATGAAGACTTGTGTCCATCTTTCCACTGAATTTCTACTTAACTTTTTTTTTTCTCAATTCTTTTCTCACTTCAACTCAAACTCTCTCTTTTTTTAAGATTTTTATTTATTTATTTATTTGAGAGAAAGAGACAATGAGAGAGAGCATGAGCAAGCAGAAGGTCAGAGAGAGAAGCAGACTCCCCATGGAGCTGGGAGCCCAATGCGGGACTCGATCCCGGAACTCTGGGATCATGACCTGAGCTGAAGGCAGTCGCCCAACCAACTGAGCCACCCAGGCGCCCTGGGACTCCCTCTCTTAACCAACACACGTACTCCGACTTTGCTTGTATGATTTTCTATCATTTGAATAATACAACTATTCAGGGTTTCCCTCATTTTTTCAGCATCATTATAGCTGTCACCTCCAAAACTGATATACCTTTATAGAAAAAAAAAAAAAAAAGTAATTATGAAAAAGAGCCCAGTCTTCAGTGGGATCAATGCATAACCCCTGATCGTATGTGAATTAAAACACAGGTAGGACCCCACGCTCCCAGCTTTCTAAAACTGGTGAAATAGTATTAGTTCTCTCTTTGTTGGTACTATCGTAATAATCTTTTAGGGATACTATGGTTGACCCAAAGCCATTCATTCAGCCAACATTTATTTATTAGTTATTCCCTTCCAGACCTACTGTTAGGTATTAGGGGAAGGAAGAGGTAAACACGATTGTTTTTATTATGAGCTTCTACTGGAAGACCTTTGAGTTTCACTGACACGTAAACAAATATTTGCGATACAGTAGATAGTGCTGCTGGTATCTCAAAGGACAGAGCCGCAGATTGCCTGGAGAGAAGACTCAGCCAACTTCTGAGTTAGGTCCTGGAGGAAAAGCAGGAATTTAGGGAAGGGTTTATATGGCAAGGAAGGATTAGGCAAGACAAGAGATACAAAACAAAATAACCATGAATCACCCTGGGGAAAGCACAGTTCCCAGGGCCTGGGGACACATTGGAGGGAGTGATAGAAGGTGATATTCTGAGTTAGAAGAGGATTTGCTTAGGGAGGCCTCCTGTGACACACATGGGACTTGGTAATGTTTGCCTTATCCCCAGTCCCCTGTCCGAGACAAAGAAGAGTATTTTTCAGGCAACATGTGGTCAATTAGCTTTATTACTCCTAGCCTCACAAGGATTAGCCTTATTAACTTTTAAATATTTTTTTGAAAGTTTAGCTGGGGGCATTCTGATATCCATTTTATCTGTGACTGTTGGGTCAAACCATTGCTATTCAGCCATCTTATAAAAATAAAACAGGGAGCCCTCCACTTCTGCAGTATAGGGAATCATGGAACCCTCACTCCCCTGACACAGAGGTCCTGGCAAAGTTTTAAAATATTCATGTTTTGGGACACTAATTTATTCTGTGTACGTGGGAAAACAAAACAAAAACAAAAACAGAGGTGACATAGTCAATAGGCCACGAAGGTCTAATTTACTTGTTCCTAGAGATGCCCTCCAAAAAGTGTGGTGGGGTTAAGGTTGTCTAGCCTGTGGTAAAGTCCTTGTTCCAGTTAAGAAACATATTGCCGTGGGGCGCCTGGGTGGCTCAGCCAGTTAAACATCTGACTCTTGACTTTGGCTCAGGTTATGATCTCAGGGTCATGAGATCCAGTCCTACATCAGGCTCAGTGCTGGCTCAGTAATCTTGCTTAAGATTCTATCTCTCCCTCTTCCTCTGCCCCTCTCCCTGCCTCTCTCTTTCTCAAAAGTGGGAAACAAAACAAACAAACAAACAAAAAAAGAAACACTTTGACATTTAAATTGCTGTGTATGTGTGTGTGATCTACCATACATACTTTTGTTTTTATTTTATATAAGTGGACTGCCATTTTCCTTTGAAACTACAGGTGGATTCACATTTAAATTATCATTTCTTTTAGGGAATAAAAATAAAATGTAGCCTTTAGATGGTCCTTAACCATACCTGAAGATAGAAGAAAACAATACAGTACAAGTGAAGTGGACTCCTAAGAAAAACAGCTCAGGGCGTGAGCATCCAGATTTCAAAATATCAGAAAGATTTCACTCACACCTAAAAGTCACAGAAATGTTTTGGTGACATGAAGTTTTTTAAATGTGTTATGAATGCAGCCAACTAGGTAAAGTATTGTTATTCTAAGGGAGATTAGGAAAAATAAAAACGTATGGAGAACTAGAAGTACAATTGTTTTAATATTATACAACAACAAGTCAACAGTGACAGACTGTAGATCTAAGTTTAGATGCTAAATATAAGGGGAACTTGAGTTTATTTCATAGCTGAAGGTCATCAAGTCAAAATCTCCTAACCAGAGGTTCGTCATGTGTCTTTACCAGTGAATGTGTACATACCGACAACTGTTCTTTTATAAGTCGTCCACTCAGATCTCCAAACAGTCCTGTTTCTACTGCACAGATAATTATTCAAACTTGGGTAAGTGATCCATCTCAAAAATAGAAGCAATTTGGGGAAGAGACTTTATAGAAAGGCAAATGTACGAAACTAGTATTGTTTCTTAAGACCCAATTCTATATTTTAGACAGTTTCCACGTGAACACACACTTAGCCTCAGGTTAAATAATTTCTGTGCTATATCTGTTGTATCAATCTTTCCACTCCTCCACACGCACACCCCTACCTTTTCGATCTATGTCTTTTGTTTTTTTGTTTCTTGTTTTTCTCTGCTCCTGGAGGAGTTTGGCAGTGACTGTCACTAATGGGGGGTGTGTGGAGCAGGAAACCTTGAGAGAGAGCAGAAAATAAAGAATAAAATGATTGATAAGAGGCGCCCACTTAACTCTCTTTCCTTCCTTCCATGCTGGACAGTTTCAGGTGAGCCAACAGAGGCTGGTCTTACTTAAGAGCCTAGCGACGGAGAGGTTCAAACCAAGTGCTTGCATACATCAGCCTGGAAACCCAAGCAAAGGCAATGTGAAGATGAATGAACAGGATACACAGACAGAGGACCGACCGTGTGTGGAAACTTGATTGAGCTCCTCTACAAGATGGCACGCTGCAAATTCCCTAATTAGTGGTTTTGTTGTTGTTGTTGTTGTGTTAATTCTAGACTTAGGAAACAAAACTTAGAGACTAAAGGAGGCAAATAACTAATATGAATATAAACTGACACATGTTTCGTTATTGTTGCTTTTTTGTTTTTGTTTTTATAAAGCAAACTGGCAATCTGGGTCAGGAGCCTTTAAAATAGTATGTCCATTGATCCAATAATTTCAGTTTTTAGAACACAGACCAAGGAAGTTATCTGAGACAAAAAAATAAAGTGTTATGCCTGATGCCCAATTGTGATCAACATCATGTTATTGATAACAGCAAAAATCAGGGTATAAGAAAATATCCAACAGGGAAATGGTTAGTAAATTAGGAAGTATCCTCAGAGTGGAACAATGAATTTGATTTCTGCTTATGAATTGCTTGTAGTCACAGGAAATGGATAAATTGGTAAGTGATTAAGCAGAATTCAAAGTTCTAAATACAGTACTGTATTCACGATAAAACAAAAGCTAAATAAATAAATAAAACTTAAAAGATTGATACCAACATATCTGTCAAAGTCATTTGTGGGTACTATGATTGTGGATATTTTTTTCTTTGATATTTTCTATGTATTTTCCAAAATGTTTACAATAGAACATGATTTAATAATAAAATTAATTGAACAAATTCTATTTAAAAATATAATAACATTGATTTGTTCTATTGAATTAGCTTTATCAGTTTATATTTCCTGGCAGTTGTTTTATTTAAATTATATCATGTATGGAGTGGAATTCTTAGAGACAATGCAGGTACTCTTGATTCACTAAAAACATATTTGCTAAAAAAAAAAAAAAGTCTCTATGTTAGGAGAAAGTAGACCAAATTATTTGAAACTTTGTGCTTATTCAAAGTATTATCAGTTTCTCCGAGCTGGCATACGATTCACAGAAACTGTGGGATGTTTCTATCATTGTTCACAAATTTCAGACAATCTGGAAGATGACAAAAGTTACCAAAACTCCAATAGTAGAAACTTAAAGTGAGCTCCTATTCAAGTTTTTATATAAAATTTGAAATATAGACAATGGGAATAGATTAATCACCTATTTATAAATCACTAAAATTTATATTTTGATGATGGGGAGACTAATATTTATTAAGTGCCCCCCATGCCAGAACACTTTAAAGCTGCTTTAAATTCAGAGGCTGTAGCCCAGAGATAAAAAGCTTGGTCTCTGGAGTGATACCAATGGGTTTAATTCTCAACTCTAGCACCCACTGTGTGACCTTGAACAATTCTTGTAATCAAACATCAGATTCCTTATCTACAAAATGGGCATATTAATGGCAGTAATTTCATTTCAGTCAAACAAAGGCAGAGGAAGTAGTCAGTGCAAAGCTTCCCCAGAAACACAGGGTGGCCTGTCCCTGGACCTGGCAACCATCCAGTAGGACTGGATGTTAGGGTACAGATGGGAACAGAAGAGACAAGTAGATGAGGTTAAGCAGGCCAGCTGCCAGAGGGCACTGGATTTAATGCCCACAGGTTTTGATTTTATCCAGAGAGCAACAGGGAGCTGTTGACTGGACGGAGTGAAAAGGGAAATGCTTTTCAAGCATTCCTGGAATTACAAGACAGGGTATTAAAAACCGCCCTGCCTAAATGGCCCATAACTCATGCATCTTGCCCTCAGTCATGTTTGTGTAGCATGGCACCGTTTGTAAGAAGTACAGAAAGACTTTAAGGAGTCTTCTCTGACCCCCTGGGTGTTGTCAGTAGGGGAACAGGGTCTTCCCCCACCCCCCAACCCCTGGAGAAAGGCCCAGTGAAAAACCATCAGTCCTCTTCCTTGTTTCCTCTTCCTGAGGGATGAATCATGGTTATAAGTCTGCTGAGTTTGATAGAAGGGACTGGTAACCCTTCTGGCTCAGCTCCTTCCCTGTCTGCCTGCAGGGGGCGCTCGTCTCTCTTGATCTTGCACTTGGCTTAGCAGAGAAGGTCTTGTCCCTGACCCAGCTCCCCTGTTTCCAGTGCAGTCTGTCCCAAAGCGCTAAGTCGAATTCAAGAGCACACTATGAGAAAAACCACTTGGACACCAGACCTAGATCAATACTCTCCCACCCAACTTGAATAAACATCATTCTTTGATCTGTCCATGTACACAGATCTATCTTTCTCAGCCGGCTCAGAATTAGCCTCCCAACAAGTCCCAAAGATTGTTCTAGGAGCAAGCTCTGTCATCAGCAGCTTCAGTTTTTGAGGTACTCAACGCAGAATGAATATGTTTAGCCAGTAGAGTAGAACAGCTTTATAATACTGGTTAGGGAGGGACTAGCAGCTGCCTCATATGGTAGACATATTACAGTGTGGTCATGTAATTATATTTCAAGGGACAAGATAGGATTCATTTTCCATCTAAATCCATGTAATGATGAGCTGCGCTAACATACGGCTCTTCTGGATATAGGAAAACACTACTGGGCAGAGCTCTCTTGTTCTTGCATGCCATTAAATGCTGTCAATTTGTAACAACAGCGCTGCTAAAAAACCCCTGATGTCATTAGACATTATGCTAGCATCAGCTAAGGAATCTCACAGTTTTGCCCATAAGAGCCACAGTGTGTTTGCCACTGTGGAAAGACATGCTGGGACTTATGGAATTTTCACTAATAGAATTATGCCGTTTGCTATGCATTAATACTCAGTGGATGAACAAAAGATCAAGTTACTTTGTCAAATTCGTAATCAACGATGACAACGTTACCACTATTTTGAGACTGTCACCAAAGTGGATTGGCAAAGCATGACATTAGTTCTTAATATTTTTTCAAAGACGTGGCATGTCACCCATGTAGAAGGGCGATGTCCATTTTACAAAGTCATGTTGTAATCATCATCATAAGGAATTTGGGGGTCATTTAGAGAATTGGAAATCACTGAAGGGAGTTTGTTCTGTAGAATTAGTTTAGCCGCATTGTAGGAATAAATGGACTGAACAAATCACTTCTAGAACAGGATACTTACACCAAATTTCTAAACAATTTGAAGTTGTCACATTGGATTTCTATGCTAAACAGCAAACTACTAAACCAACCAGTAAGATTTCAATGACTAAGGAACACGCATTTTCTAATTCCCTAACCTTACACGGGAGATTCCTTCTCTTTTCACATTAATGGGTTTTATATTTCTACGTGACACGATGAAGCACATTAAATTGTCATTATGTCCCTGGCTTCAATTCACCAAAATCAGGCAGAAGAAGTTCTATTCTTTTTTCTCTCTGCCTGTCTTGCTTAGGAATTTATTCCAAAAGCCATTGGTCCTTGATCAAGAATAACAATAATACATGGATACATATTTTAAACTCATACATGAACAAGAAAGGACACATTTTTTTTAAAGAAACAGTCAGAAAAGTGAGCTTTTTCCCGTCGTCTATCACTTCTTTAATTTGATTGCTATTAGGCTATAAAACTTCATAATAAAAACAATCTCAAACAGCTGCAAAAACCAGGAATACCTAGAATAGCCTAACACTGCTTCCGTGAATCATCAAGGGTGTGATTAATTCAATAATGGCACAACCAGAATAAAATGAGCAACAATTACTCTTTTGCTGCAAATACAAACGGTTGTCTATCATCCTTATTAATTATTGTTATTATATTACAATAAGAATATTTGAAGGAGCCTGGATGGTTAGACAATGAGCTATCCCCTCTCCCTCTTTCAAATACAGCTCTTTTCTTTCTCCAATTGATAACATACATACAGGTTATAACTACAAAATGCTTTTGGTATACCTCTTTTGCAATACAAAATTTTGCTTACAAGTAGAAATGTTTTCTTATGCCATACATACTGTCCAGACCCTTTGGATGGAGCTGTTGTCATCTACATCTCTCCCCCATTAAGACCACTTTTATCTGTAATTTTGTACATTCTATTCCCTCGCCCTAAAATGCTTTTCTGTCTATCCTCTTTCTAATCTAATAAAATTAGAGAGGGAAGCAGGCTCCCTGCTGAGCAGAGAGCCTGATGTGGGGCTTAATCCCAGGACCCTGAGATCATGACCTGAGCCGAAGGCAGAGGCCCAACCCACTGAGCCCCCCCAGGTGCTCCCTATCTAATCTCTTTTTGACAATGTAACTTCGCTTAGCTATCATTTTCTCTCCTTTCAATATACTGCATTAATTTGCCTCATATTTAGTCCCATGGCATCACTGTGCTGAAATATATACAGGGATTTTGATTTTTTTGTTGTTGGTGGTGGCATGATACTCATTGAATCGTTATCGTCCTTGGAAGGAGAAACCCCTTTGTGATTTTCTTAGCATATGTGTCAGATCCTATCAGCCTAACCTGTGTCCAAGACCTTTGGCTCTTGTTTCTGATTTCAGCTATCACTGGAAAAACCAGCTCTGCAAGAACTCCATCCAGTGTCTCAGGGGCACAACCCCAGAGCACACATCATTTCTCCATCCTTTTCCAAGGCTTCATGGTTGAGGTTGAGTCATGTGTAATCCAGAGACACAGAGAAATCAGTGCTGTGTGTGGCAATCCTTTGACCAAGAGGGAACAAGACCAAGGGGATAAAGTCTTATTGATTCTTCCTCCAGAATAGACTGTCATGAGGTAAGTTATTTAAATGATCTCTTGGAAAACAGTTATGCAAGATCTGTTAGAGCACAGTAGCTGCCTTACTAAGAGACCCTCATAAGGGCTCCTCCCTTTTCTCCTCCTTATCCTTTTCTTTCTAGGATTGTCCTTCCTAATCTAAAAAAAAAAAAAAAAAAAGTAGCACATAAATTATTTTCTAAGACTTTTTCTCCTAGGGAACTCAGAGGAACACAGATAGTAACCAGTACATAGTGTTGTTTAATAAATAGCTATTAGTTGAACTAATAAGAACTTTCAGAATCACAATGTTAAAGACATACCCTCTTAAGTATTTTCTACTAGTTCAGAATCTTTATAATTGCTTGAACTAAATTTCATACAGGAGTACTACAGAGCTACAGATAGCATTTTATCCATTGATAATTTACACAGAAAAAAAACAGTTGTTAGCTCTGAACTTGCCCTGACATTTCCCGGAAAGGCTTGGAATGCTATTCAGCATAACATGTGGATATCACACATCTGATAGCAGGAGAAGGGACTGGGGGACAAATAACCGGGTTTTAGTTCACATGTCAAACCACTACCAGCATTGAAAGTTACTGAAGTCAATAACATTTTTCCACATGTGATATCTTCATATGCAGTGAGAAAATCAACTATACTGTGTCCCTATAAGCTAGATGGACTCCCCAAATCCCAAGACTGGAATAAGAAGGGAAAAATCCACAGAATTAGAATAGCTAGACTGTAAATTTCCAAGAGGAGTAGTCAAATGAAAGGATAACCATCAATGAGTATAAACTTGCCTCACCAATATACAGATCTTTGCCTGAAAATATCAGATGTAGTGAAGAGACCCATTGCTTTCAGTTTCAAAATTTTATAACTTATTACAATACTTCAACAAATGTACTGGTTACTGGAGCACCTGGCTGGCTCAGTCTGTAAAGCAAGCAACCCTTGATTTCATGGTTGTGAGTTTGAGCCCTGTGGTGGGTGTAGAGAGTACATAAAAATAAAATCTTAAAAAAATTATAAAAAACTTACAGGTTACCTTAATTGGAGCCAATTTATATAGGTAAAAATGAAGTGTTATATGAATAATACAGAGAAGAAATAATCAACATGAATGTGCAAAGGTGAAGAGAGTACAAACCAAAGAAGTCTAATACAACACAAAAACTATTCCAAATGCTTAGCACAACACTGAATACACACACACACACATGCACACACACACACATTCTTAACAAGAGTTGATAATCTCACGAAGCCCTTGTAAAGAGAAGAAACGTCTAAAGATGGTTAGAACAGTAGGTTAGATACTATAGAAAAGAAAATTAAAGAATTGGAAAATAGAAAGAAAAATATCACAGGACCATAAAGTGATAAAAACTGTGGTTGAAGGACTAAGAGACTTTGGGGCTAGAAAGGGGAAGTCTACTTTGCATTTGAGAGGAGTTGCAGAAATGGAAACTGAAGAGAAGAATGGAAAGTCAGTGTTCAAGGAAATAAAAGATGAAAATTTTTAGAAAGTAGAACTGAATTACTTAAAAGTTCCACTAATTACTAATTAGGCTACATTTAATTAAGTCCACAACCAAATATTTTTGGACTGACTTCAAAAAAATCTCAAGGATGAAGAGAAAGGGAGATTACTTGTAAAGGCATGACAATGGATCAACAGCAGACTTCAGACTCATCCCTGGTGGTTGTGGTGGGCTAAAGTCATCAGGTAGCAGATTTTTTTAAAAAATGGAATTAAAACTTCATGCTCTAGAAGGACTATATTGGTAATTAGAAATTGTGCAGTCTACTTTCAGTTCAGCCCCTATATGAGATCAGTACTTCCTAAAACTTACTGTTTCTGTGTTTGTTTTCTCCAGAATAAAAAATGAGAGGCTGAGGGTCAAGGATACTGAAATGTGATGGTTTCCTGGATTATTCCCATGATGTGTATCCCACTCAGTTCACACCTTCAGTCTCCTGGATCCTCCCCAATGGCATTTTGCTAGTCTTGTGTCTTCCATTCACATCCTCAAAGAACTCCAGGCTCTTTTCTGTGTCTGGGCTGTAAGGGAAGTGAATGAACCTTTGATGTCCCAGATCCAGTACATTTAAATCAATTCTTCAAAATCAATTCCAGGGACGCCTGAGTGGCTCAGTTGGTTAAGCAGCTGCCTTCGGCTCAGATCATGATCCCAGCGTCCTGGGATCGAGTCCCACATCGGGCTCCTTGCTCAGTAGGGAGCCTGCTTCTGTCTGCCACTCTGTCTGCCTGTGCTCGCTCTCTTTGACAAATAAATAAATAAAATCTTAAAAAAATAAAATAAAATAAAATCAATTCCAAAGTGTTTGCATCTCTGTCCTATCATCATTGATAAACAAACAAACAAAACAAACAAACAAACAAAAACCACTTAGCCTTTCACAACCAAGAGTTCTTTCATACCAAGCCTGGGTGGCTCACTGGGTTAAAGCCTCTGCCTTCAGCTCGGGTCATGATCTCAGGGTCCTGGAATTGAGCTCTGCATCAGACTCTCTGCTCAGCAGGGAGCCTGCTTCCTCCTCTCCTTCTCTGACTACTTGTAATCTGTCTGTCAAATAAATAAATAAAATCTTAAAAAAAAAAAAGAATTCTTTCATAGACTGGACTTACATAAACAAATGCAGAATTCAGAGTCTGCTGATTCAGGTTCCCATTATGAAAAGGCCTGAAAATAAATACACACACACATGGACAAATACATGTAGTTAAAAGTCATCATGAAGTCAAAAGGATTTGATGTGTGCAAAACTTGGCATAAGTGTGAAGAGGCATGTTGGTCTATGGATTTTTTTGGTGAACACACCTATAGATTTCATTTGCCAGCCCAGTCAATATACTGGTTATATCCAAACATGTATAATAGCCAAAGTATGTCTATTTGTAGATCTCAGGGATAATTTTCCAATTAATTTTTATAAATCTCATTTAATATCTTCCAAATGTAATCAGAATATTCAGTTTTCTACATATTTTGTTATAGCATAAACAACAGCTAAATTTTTGTCTTAATAAGGAGCTCATCCTGAGTAGGAAGTAGCTCACAATCTTTTTCTTTACCGACCAGAAATCGCCAGTTTTCACATGAAAGGAGCTTAAAACAAGAAGAGCTATCAATTAGCTCTACAGAAGAATAGCCAGGGTAAATTTGGGGGGAAAAAAAAAATATATATATATATATATATATATATATATATCAAACAATGAAAAGAAGTTCCCCAGTAAATAAAAGGGGCTGCTTTAAGGTAATTGCGCAGGATACCGTTGCCAGGAATTTAAAAACTCTTATCTATCATGACCATCCACGAAGATGGCAGAATCATGCTGCCTTGCTCCGGAAAAGCCTGGTAGCAGGAAACCAGGGATTCTGCCCGCCAGTGGTGGAAGAGCTGTGGTGAGTTTTAAGACCTCCCCACAAGGGCTTCATTACGTACCCCAGAGTTAGGGCTTCTTATTCCCCAAACAGCCCATGTGTGAGGAAAAGTGGGAAAATCAGACTTCTCAAAGATGTGGTAGACTATTGGCCTGTTTGTTTAAACCTGCTTCCTAGGATTAGCTCTATCTTTCTTTGTGCGTTTTGGGCTGAAGGTTAAACAAGGGTCAAGTAGGAGATTTCAACACATCTGATAGAGGTTTGTTCTTCCCGAGAAGAGGAAAGCTTTTCACCAGTTGGGCCCGGTGCCCCTCCCCCCACCCCACATCTTAAACTCTTTGTACTATTTGTATGTGTAAGGAGGCTCAGGGCAGCCCAGGGCAATCTTAAACCCCAATGCACAAAATCCATAACATTCATCATTATCTATCTTTGAGAACCATTATACAGCTTCAAAGCTCACTGTTCAAATATGGCTGCTGCATTCGCTTGACCAGGTCACACTGGATTGCATTGGTGAGTTAAGAACCACCAAGATCTTTTGAAGATCTTTTTATTTTAGCAGAAATTGTCACAGCTAAATATTCGCGACAGCAAAGCTAAAGAGTATTCTTACATATTGAAACGGGACACTTACACTCTATTTTAAAAATAATGTCTACGATGATCTTTATTTACTTTTTTTTCACAGATGACGGTTCATTCTTTAAACATATTAGTGTTTGTCTAGAGGGTAGAGTCCAGTCTCAAGTACTTTTATAAATCTCCAAGAATGGTACTAAAAGCTCCACCTATCTCACTGACATCACTGTTTTTCATAGCTATATTTTAGCAGAGAGAGAGAGGCAGAGCCAGACAGAAGTAGGGGCGCCAAGGTGACTTGGTTGAGCATTTGACTCTCTGGGTTGAGCACCCAGACTCAGGTCTGGGTGGGTTGTGAGATCAAGTCCCACGCTTCTGGGCTCCATGCTCAGTGGGGATCCTACTTGAGATTCTTTCCCTCTGCCCACTTCCTCCACCCCACTCCCGTCTTCTCTCTTGCTCTCAAATAAAGAAATAGATCTTAAATAAATAAATAAGGAAAGTAAAGACAGAGGATGGCTGACCCCTGTCTCCCACCCCAAAGTTCACACTATGAACTGAGGCCACACAAAACTACTTGCTACCCTCCAAGAGGATTGGGAAATGGGGAAGAGAGTGGGACAATATTCCCTTATCCCCATCCCCATCTCCAAGTCTTTGCATTGACCTCTACTCCTGCCGCTGGGTCTTGGCTGGAGGATTTTTTTTCTGAAAGTCTCCTACATATTTCAAACAATTCACTTTTCACTCATTTGATCATGTGTTTCCTTGCCTGTCTTCCTTGCTAGACTATGGTCTACTTCTGCCTCACTTGCCTCTATGTCCCTAGAGCTTGACACAGTTCTGAGAACAGAGTATGTGCTCAGTTAAATATTTAACAAGTGAGTCAGCAAACACCCAAGTCACACCTATTTGATATAAAAAGATTTGACCTCACCCCACTGCACACATCCAAATAGACATAATACTCAGTGTCCTTTGCAATTCAAGTCCATTTATTTAACTAGTGTTGTCTTTCAGGCACAACTTTTCTGTCCTTCAACTCTGTCACGGTTGAGCACCGCCCAGCCCTGCTTTCATAACTTCTCTGTTATTTCTTCTGAATTATTCAAGGCATCTTAAACACCTGGCAATAAAAGCTTTATATGCTTTTTTGCACCCTTCCTACCAGAGCCATAAATGAAAGTGGAAACTATTTCAAAATAATGCTAAAATATCATAAATAAGGTCAAATAGCATCCTGTGAACATAGAGTAAATGAAAAGCAAGATGGTCCCTGAAGTGGTCCAAACCCCAATACAGAAGGGAAACAAGACAAATAGGTTTGAATCACATGACAAGCCAATTTAATACAACTGTTTTATAATTTCATAATTAAGCATTTTATTTTACATTACTTTCTAATTAAATCCCAAACGCCTATCACATTTTAAATGATCCTCCATCAATGTTCCATAATATGAAAGCCTTGCCCAGAAAACAGCTCATAATGCTTTTTACCCCTGTATCCTGTATTTTATTCTAAACTTGAAATGACCATATATAAAACTAAGCATGGCAGTTTTTCTCATACACCGTGATTTCATTAGATATTTGTTTGGAATTCATCATGTAATTAAAATTACAGTAGTCACCACACCCATTACAGAATAGTTACAGAAAAAGGGATCCAAATGAGATTTGGAAAATTCTGGAGATGCTTCTGTGGTTGTTACCTTAGGACACCACCACCTTCTTACTGTGTACCGTCAATAAACACGATCCTTGTTGCTCACGATACTTCTTTTTGGCAGTCACTTTTCACCTTTTGACGCAAAGATTCACTGTTTTGATGACATTGAGCACAGATCTTTCATCCCCCAGCCTGTCTTACCAGGATCTCGATTCTACTCTTAAATTATACTTTTTCTCTTCTCAATGGTTCTTTTCCTATTCTTAAATATCAAAATCAGGATAGATGACAATTCTTTTCCCCTTGATATTTTACATAACCTAGATTTTTTCTCTCCTTATAGATCACAAACGTCTCTTCGTGGAGCCTCACTCTTGCCAAGTCAGATGCCACCTTTGCTCTTTGTATATCCAAACTGAAATGTCCTTTCCACTACTCTGTCTCCATTCAAAACTTAAAAGTCTGCTCTTGTTCTTTTTTGCCTCTTGAGGGCTTCTTCAAACAAAGAAATTATCAGTGATATCTATCTTTCTGGGGTAATACAGTAGTTTCCCACAAGGTTCCCATTTACCAATTATTAACATATTGTATTTATTTGCTCACTCATTATTTTATGATTATCAGAAGTGGCTGTCCAATAGCTCATAACAGAGGTTTTGAACCCTTTCTGTAAAGGGCCAGGAAGTAAATATTGTGTTTTATTTATTTTTAAAATATTTTATTAATTTATTTTACAGAAAGAGAGAGAGAGCATGAGCAGGGGAAGAGGCAGAGGGAGAGGGAGAAGCAGGTTTCCCATAGAGCAGCAAGCCTGATGAGGGACTCGATCCCAGGACCCTGGTATCATGACCTGAGCCAAAGGCAGACGTTTAACCGACTGAGTCACCCACGTGCCCCAGACAGCAAATATTTTAGATGTTGCAGATCATTCCATCTCTGTCACAGCCACTGAACTCCTCCACGATAGGGTGAAAGCAGCTATGGAACACGAGTGCATGAGTGAGAATGGGTGTGTTTCAATAAAACTTTATTCATTAGCACTGAAATTTGAATTTTATGTCATTTTCACATGACATGAAACATTAATCTTTTGATTTTTCAACCATCGAAAAATGTAAAGACCACTGTTAGTTCACAGATGATAGGAAAACAGAGGGCAGGCTGGATTTGACCCTGGGGCCATAGTTCACTGACCCCAAGATTATACACTTCTTGAAGGCAGAAACTGGTCTTATTATGTTGTGTGCTTTCCATGGTAACCAGAACTGTAACAATCTTCTTTTAGCGCCCAACAGTTGTTCATCATTCACGTAGTTTAAAGCTTCAGTGGCTCATAATTCACATAGCAATTTTAGCTGTCCAATTTGAGAACACGAGGAGGGCGTGCAGGAACTTTAAAAGAGACGGAGAGACAGAGACCCAGAGACACAGAGATTTTAGAGGTCGAAATTCCCAAGGAAGAGAGAAGCAAAGCCTCGACTTCCCTTGCAACTTCGTTAAGTTCTTTGGATGTCTCTGTGCACACAGTATTTCTTTGAACTAAGCAGAATCCCAGAAAGGGCAGAAGGCAGGCTCAAAGCTGCAGATGCCATTTTGAATGCAAGCTTCATATGGTCTCCGTGGGAGTCTGTAAAACCCAGCGCTCTGCTCTGTGGGAGTTCCTCACTTTTAGCGTGATGGCTCTGTATTTAATTACACTGTATATTTTCTTCTTTAGTGCTGCGATACAGAAAGACAGAGACAGAGAGTGGAAGAGATAGAGCCAGAGCTGCACTCCAGCCCTGTAGATAAGGGACACCCTCAATATCCAAACCATGGAGCACATTGAGATACTCCCCCTCGACGTTATTTATCGAGAATGCTCTCTTAGAGTTATAGTACCAAAGGGGGGAAATACTCATTTAATGAAGAGAGAGTTTGGTCCAGTTTAAAAGCCATAATTTTGTATGCATGTCAGAAAAACACATAATCTGAACAATAAATTCACCCAGCCAGACCGAGGCCCCACTTGCAAACTGGAATCTGTTTTTCTTTTTAATATAATGAGGCAACATCCCTTTTCTTGGAGAGGAGAGTTCAATAGTTTAATTTTTGTTAACTGAGATCCCTTGTACGAAGGTAAATTACATTGCCTTTTCTATTACTAGCTCTGTTAATTGTCAAGCAATCAGAGTTTATGCACTCATCCAAGACAGCGGAGAATTTCCCATAATGTTACAAAATAAAACCTGACAAAGCACAATAATCTTTAGTTTATTGATGTGGTTGGTACCAGGCTGTGGAAAGCATCAGATCAGTAATGTGCTTTGGTTAGGAAATTGGGGTCTAGGGAGAAATATTGGGAGTAACGGAGAACATCAGGCCTTGTGGAAAAAAAAAAATATATATATATATTTATATGGAGTTAAAAGAAAAAAAAATGTTTGTGGTGGGCTTTTAGATTTTATAAAAAAAAAAAAAAACAAGAACCAAAAAAAAAAAAAACAAAAACCCCAAACCACTGAGCTCTAGTAGGGATTCTGAAGGAAAACACATCAGGGATGGACAGGTGAACTTTGGCCCCATGGGCCAAAGGAGACTTATTTATTTAATTTTTTTGGTGGGGAGAGGGATGTGCTGCATATCATAATATAAACAACACACAAATACTAGACTTCCAGAAAAAGCACACTCTGAAGATATTTAGGGCAAATCACAACAGCTCCTCCATTATGGTATAATGAGTAAGTTCAGGGGGCAAGATGCAAAGCTGAATCTAGAAAATCCAAATCTTAGGGGCGCCTGGGTGGCTCAGTGGGTTGGGCCTCTGCCTTCAGCTCAGGTCACGGTTCCAGGGTCCTGGGATCGAGTCCCGCATCAGGCTCTCTGCTCAGCGGGGAGCCTGCTTCCTCCTCTCTCCCTGCCTGCCTCTCTGCCTACTTGTGGTCTCTGTCTGTCAAATAAATAAATAAAATCTTTAAAAAAAAAAAAAGAAAATCCAAATCTTAAAAAACAAAACAAAACAAAAAAAAAAAGAAGAAGAAGAAGGTTAAAAGTAGGGGCTCAATAAAACATTCCAGTTACATTTCTAGGATTCTTAGAAATCCCAACTAGAAATCTGAACTTCCTGTGCTGAGAAACATTACTCAACATTCGCTTTGAGCCTTGGGGCCTTGTAAGATGTGCCAAACTTATTTCTGGAGGATGACTGCCATCTCATCATGCTCATCCCGGTGCTGTTCCTTTTTTCCCCTGTTCTGTGTCTGTTTGGGATCCTGCCTTGAATTTGCCCTGCCAGGCACCCCTCACGATTTGCAGGTATGGCTCATGGTGAGACCCTCTAGCTGCTGTGAAGAGATCAACAAACTAAGTCCTCCAGCCTCTCGGGCTGGGCTTCCTTACGCACGTTTGCAAGGTGTCAGTTTCCATTTCAAAAGTTTGACTTCTGTAGCCATATTGACTAAAGGAATTAAGATTCCAGCCACTTGATTAAACTGCTCCCTCCGTTTGGGATTTTTCAGCTCTCCGAAACTAAATACTTGGCCTACTGACAGCACATTTGGGAAGCAGTTGTATATTAATATTGTAATCATATTCAAACTTATTTTAGGAGTCAAAGGAAGATGATGTAAAACACGCTCAATATTTGAAAGGGAGGGGTTGAGTGAGCAACTATATTCCCAACCCCAAATCCAAGGCAACTGAAGGCCAACAAAGATGATGCATTTCTCCAGTTTGAGATTTAAAATAAAAAAAAAAGGGAGGTGTTGAGTAAGTATAAAGTTTGTGACTGCGTATGGGAAGTAGGTGTGTGTGTACGAGGTGTGTGTGTATGTGTGTGCACAACAGAGAGAGTGAGAAAAAGCAAGAGAATGAGAGATTGAGATTCTCCTCCCTGCAATAAAAGATGGCAAGGTGATAAATTAGTGCTCTCAACTGAAATTGATTACTTTGTGTTCCCATCCAGTTCATATGGCAGCCACACAGATGCTCGGAAACACCTTAATGACACATTGGAGAGAACTTCTCAAGTGGGCCTTGTGCAGTGTTCTCTCGCTTCCTCCCCCCATTGGCTCCAAGAGGAAACTGCTGTGTATGCCGCATATATTAGGGGAAGCGCAAACATCCCTCTACTCCCCCCTGCCCAGAGATGTCTTCATTTTATATCAGGAATCCTGTAGACAATCCTAGAAGCCTAAATGCTAAAATGACAAATGTAAGTGATTTTGTCTTTTCAATGCTCGGATATATCTATCCCTGGCTCTCTGGAGAGGAGGCACATATAGCAAAAAGATGAAGCAGCGTCGAGCCACCTAGAGGCACTCTGATCCAAGGTTGCCCGGCAGAGCAAAGCAAAATTATGGCTTATTGCCATCAGAGTAGGCTACATGAAACTGCCTAGTTTGCTTGCAGAGACTAAAAGCAACAAATTCCCATTATACTTGAATTAAAGGAGTACTCCACGAGAAGGCCTCATCTCCGTCAGGCCCTTGGTTTTAAGCAATTTTTAAAAATCTCCTTCTGGTAAAAATCCCTGGTGAGATTGATAACTTGCTGAAATGTAATCGATCCCACTCCTTTCCAAGTGTGACAATAGGTGACAATCTGAGAAATGTCAAAGATATTCAGAAATCTTTTATTACAGAGTTTAGTACAGAGTTCAGAACTTTTATGACTATTAAATTCTCAGTTACGATAACAAATTCGGTAAGTCTACGAGAGATTTATTTATTTATTTATTTATGTATTTATGTATTTATAGAGTGTGAGCAAGGGGAGGGGCAGAGGGAGAGGGAGAGAGGGAATCACAAGCAGACTCCCCACAGGGCGTGGAACCAGACAGGGGGCTCAGTCTCACAACCTTGAAATCATGACCTGAGCCCATATCAAGAGTTGGACACTTAAGCGACTGAGCCACCCAAGCAGCCCAAGAGACGATTTTTATTTATTTATGTTTCTTAACGTTTTTGTTTGTTTGTCTGTTTTGCTTTGGGGTTTTTTGTTTGTTTGTTTGTTTTTTGTTTTTGTTTTTGTTTTGAAAGAGGAGAGAGAAGGAGGGCGGGGGCAGACTCCTTGCTGAACAGTGAACTGGACATGGCGCTGGATCCCAGGACTGTGGGATCATGACCTGAGCGGAAGGCAGATGCTTAAATGACTGAGCCTCCCTGGTGCCCAAGAGAAATTTTTTTTTTAAGATTTTATTTATTCATTTGACAGAGAGAGGGAGAAGGGGAAGCAGGCTCCCCGCTGAGCAGAGAGCCCGATGCGGGGCTCGATCCCAGGATCCTGGGATCATGACCTGAGCTGAAGGCAGAGACTTTAACCCACTGAGCCACCCAGGCACCCCTATTTTTTTTTTAAGCAATAAAAACTTTTCATGAATTAAATTTGATGTTGAGCTTTTTTTCTTATAAACAGACAAATGTTGAACTGCCTTTAACAAAGACTTCTCCTTGCCCCATATTAGTGTCATGAGATACCTTTCAAAACCCTAGACCTCTGGGGCACCTGGGCGGCTCAGTTAATTAAGTGCCTGCCTTCGGTTCAGCTCATGATTTCAAGGTCCTGGGATCGAGCCCCAAATCCAGCTCCCTGCTCAAAGGAGAGTCTGCTTCTTCCTCTGACTCTGCCTCCCTTTCCACCCAACTCATACACTCTCTTTCTCTCTCTCTTAAAAAAATAAATAAAATCTTAAAAAAAAAAAAGACCTTAGAACTCTGGAGAGCCTTGTTTGAAAATAATTCTCCTAAACAATTTAATGGAAACACAGCCTTGAGCAGAGACCTGTTCCTAGTGACTAGGAAGTGGATTCAATCCCCCTTAATTCAGTCTACGTCCCTTGCATTCTTTCTCCCCTTGAGCCCAACTTAAAACTCGTTTCCTTGTGATTTGATTAAATAGTCCCTCATAACATTCCCTAGCATCCTCTTTTTACCTTTGTAGTTCAACCTTCAAAAAAAATCCTTCCCGTTCGATGAGTATTTACTGAGTATCTTTTCTAGGCCAGGTACTGTGACACCTGCATGCTTGTGTTTAGAAGTCAGGAGATTCGATTCCTCTGTGCTCAACTCCTCTTTATCTGCTTCCTACTTAACAAACCCTGGAATTGTCAGAGATATTTAACCAAAAATAGAAAAATTCAAGTGGATAAGAAGAACTGGGATTTCTCTGGGAATCTTCAATTTAATAGTAAACGCACAATTAAGGTAGGTGGAAAGTCACATACAATTACATTCAGGGAAGTGTAAGCAGACTTTGTGAAATAGGTGTTGCGTTTCCTTGTATTGAATAAAATAAATTCTTTGAATAGTTCTATTATCTATCCTTAACTGAAACATACAGCTCCTGTCCTATTTCTTCAAAAAGCTTGTTAATATGCAATCACCTAGTACAACTGCTAAGTTTTTAAAGGTCACCCATGTTTTATTCATAAAGGGTGGTTTTCTGGAGGGGAAAAAGGTTACAATGTCATGTAATACCATATTCTGATGGAGGCTTTGCTTTCCAAGATATGTTCTAATGGAGCAGATGGGGAAAGGGTGAGATTTGGGGGGACAGGAAAGTGGATTGTTTCAGAGATATCAATAAGACTTCATTAAGAGCCAGCAAAACTTTCAAACAAGAGAGAAAGGATTTATTCTACTTTTTTAACTATCAAGTAAGCATGACAGCCTGTGTTAATTTACATTCACAAACTTACTCAGTTTTTCCCTAAGGCCAGGTATATGAAAGTAAATGTTTCTCAGCCTTCTTGATGGTCAGTGACCATGTGGCTACCTCTGTCCAATAAAATGTGAAATAGAAGTGAGTAGAAATGTGTGTCACTCGCAAACTGCAACATTTAGTAGACACTATTGAAACCACCAGTTCCCTTTTTCTATCGTGGCAACTGGGAGAGACAGTCCATTAAATATATAGATCAATGTCTGAATCACTGAGTTATTGTTTGAAAATCCATTGCCGCAAAGACGTGCCGAAATGCAAATTTTATTGGAATAATGTTATATACCTAAGGAAAAAAAATTTGGTGTGTTGGGTTAACTGAAATGTTGAGGTTGTTATCTGTATTAGTCAGGATTCTCCAGAGATACAGAACCAATCGGAGAAGACTTATGATATGAATTGGCTCATACCATTATGAAGGCTGAGAACTCCCATGATCTGCCATTTACAAACTGGAGAACCAAGAAAGCCAGTGGTATAACTGAGTCCAAGTCCAGAGGTATAAATCCCTATATGAGACAGAAGACCCAAGCACCAGGAATGTCAATGGTCAAAGGCAGGAGAAGATGGCAGTCTCTTCCTCTACCTTTCTGTTCCATTCAGGCTCTTACTGGATTGGATGCTATCATCCACATTGGTGAGAATGATCTGCTTTGCTTAGTCTGTGGATTCAAATGCTCATCCAGAAACACCCTAATCTTAACTACCAAAGGTGGCTTTAAAATTTACTTGGTTCATCCTCCTTTTATAGATGTTAATCTAGTTTTTCAAGGTCACAAAAACGTTCTCGGGACAATGAACAATAATAATAATAATAATAATAATTCAGGTATTTGATTCCTGGCCCAAAACTCTTTATATAGAACATAGCCTGTATTTTACAAGGAAATGACAGAAGGTGGTATATCCATCCTTGATAAGTGAGTAGATGTTATCTTTCCATTATTTTAAACTGTACTTCTGTGTAAAGGAAACCAAAACTGGCACCTCTGAGTATTTTTTTCTTCTTCTTAAGTTTCTCAAAATATTTTAAACTCAAGTACAGAAACACAACATCACTCTCTCCTTCTAGGGGCCATGTCCTATTATTCATCATTACATCCTTCACAATGTCAAACACATTTATTTGTATTAGAGCTCAATAAATGTTTGACTTTAATTGAAAGAAAATTTGATCTCTATTTTTTTCACCTTGATTCATTTGCATTTTATCTTTCTAATCACTAGAATTAAAAACCTCAAGGTCGTCTTTGATTTCTCCCTCTTCCTCAACACCAAGAGCCAAATGGCCATCAGGACCTTTCATGGCATCTTTACTCTGTTTTCAAAATCTATACTCTTATCCTGACTGCCAGTTTGGTTCTTCAACTCTCAACGGTGACCTACATTTCCCATAGATTTCTCTGATTATCCCAAAGTCCAGACTGGTTCCAGAAACAAATCGTATTTCCTGGCTTCCTTTCTATTTTATTTGTGCTTCTCTCCCTTAAAATTTTTCTTCTGGTCATAAAGGACAGTTTTTCTGGAAAGAAGGAGAGAGATGTAGGACAGTGTGTTGGTTAAGAAGGTACCAGAGCCCAATAGATGAAGGATTCCAATTGGAAATCTGGCTTTGCAGTATGTCTATGTGCTTGTGGACTAATCACTCAGTTAGGATTTCTATGCTTCGGCTTAATGATATATACAGTTAGAGCCTGACTTTAGCACTTACTTTTCTCATGTGCTTAAAGGTCTTCTAGTAAAATCTACTTAAACACACACACACACACACACACACACACACGCACACACATGACATTGATGAGCAATGCAGAAATTATTAAAGTTATCTCAGGGAAGGTGAAGGATAGACTGACCCTATCTCACACTGCTTCTTGCAAACTCCTTTCTCTTTTGACCCACTGTCCTCTCAAGTCTCTCTGATTTCTTATTTATTCTGTTCTGAGCTTTTCCCTTTGTGTTTCAAATTCTCTGTCCTCTTTTTTATATAGAGCAACTAGCAACCATAATTTTCTTGGGATTTTACCCTTAACTTCAAACAGCATGTAGAAGTTTACTTTCCAGACTTATGGGTTGCTCCTCCAATAGTAATTCTCATGTAAACTTTTCTCCTCATTTTAACTTGGGATATTATCACTGAACTACAATGGTTGTAAATGCTCCAGACAGAAGCTATCATGTATAAGCACTCAAGAAATTTTGGGTATCAATATCATTATTATAGAAATAAAGATGCCTTATTCAGTGTGGTATTTGTGGATGATAATTACTACCAAGGCTTCTGGGATCTATTTGAATCAGCGTAAATATCAGTGGCTTAAAACAATAAAAATTAATTATTATGTCAAGTCGTATATTGACGCACACTGGACAGGCCTCCTGCTCAAAGGAGAGCAGTAGCCCAGGGAACCTAGTTCCTCCCATTTGGTGTCATCTGTCATGGAAGGTAAAGAGCAGAGAGGCTGTATGATCAGACTGCAAGAGTTAGACAACACTCTGCCCACAGTCCATTGGCTGGAATCAGTCATGTGACTACATGAAGCTGAAAAATATTATCATTTTGTGCTAGATGAGGAAATAGGGTTGGGGATACAATCTTTGACATAAGGTCTATGTTATTTCTAAAGTAAAAACTATGGCTAAGCAAATCTCAAGGTAATATGTCTTAGTAATATTTTGATGAACTTTTGGTACACGATTAAGTTAAAATAAGATTTACGGACTTGGTTAGAGAGGAGACATAATGTTGTTCTCATTTTCTTGCCAGGATTTTCCTGGTGGGCTGCCACTAAGATGGTCCCCAATTATTCCCACCTCCTGATATTTACCCCTTTGTATAACCCTTTCCCCTCAAATGTGCCTGGGCTCATGATCGCTTCAGTTCATTATGGCAAATGGCATAGAATTTCTTGTCTGTGATTAGATTATAAAATATCAGAGTCTATTGTCTTCTGGATTTGTATGCTTTAGGAATGTAACCAGCTATTTGTAGGGACTGGAAACTTAGTCAAGAAACCAAAGACCTGAGTCAAACAGCTCTCCAGATACTCAATTCAGCCGATAACCTGAATGAGGTAAGAAAGGGATCATTCATTCCCCTCAGGTGGGCTCTCAGGCGAGATGCCAGCCCCAGCTGACCATTTGATTGCAGCCTAGTGAGAGACCCTGGAAGAGATGACCCCCCAGTTAAGCCATCGAAGGACCTGATGCACAGAAACTGTGAGGTAAGAAATCTGTGTGACTGGGATGCCTGGGTGGCTCAGTCGGTTAAGCGGCTGCCTTCGGCTCAGGTCATGATCCCAGCATCCTGGGATCAAGTCCCACTTCTGGCTCCTTGCTCCGCAGGGAGCCTGCTTCTCCCTCTGCCTCTGCTTGCCACTCTGCCTGCCTGTGCTCACTCTATCTCTCTGACAAATAAATAAATAAAATCTTAAAAAAAAAAGATATCTGTGTGACTTACTTATTTATATGTGACTCTCTTTCATCGTTGCTGTACATGTAATTGCACATATTTAATGTATATGATTTGATATGAAATCATCATCACAATCAAGGTTGTTGTTTTTTTAAGATTTATTTATTTTAGAGAGAGGGGGTGTGCTCAAGTGTAAGGAAGGGGCAGAGGGAGAGAGTCTCAAGCTGACAGAGCCCCACATGAGGCTGGATCCCACAACCCACGACATCATGACCTGAACCGAAACCAAGAGTCAGACGTTTAACCTACTGAGTCATCCAGGCACCCCTCAAGGTTGTTTTAAATCACTAAGTTTGTGGTAATTTGTTACATAATAATAGATAACTAATGTGCCATTCCAATTAGTATTAAGATTATTTGGTATCGATATATAAAATAAATGTTAATGTACATAAAATATATTTTAATAATATAATCTATAATTTGTGTATTTTTTTCTAGTTCTAATTCAACTTACCAGTTTTGGAATTTATCCATAATTTATATAGAGCAATAGAGCCTTCTAGATTATAAGAAAGCACTCATCAGGAAAGTTGAACTAATATCAGTCAGAAGGGGTGCTGAAAACAGAGAAACATGGTAAAATGAAGCAATAGAGGAAATTAAGGTAAGGGAAAAAAAGAAACCTTAAGATCTGTAAATATTAGGGACCCCTGGGTGTCTCAGTCATTTAAGAGTCTGACTTCAGCTCAGGTCATGAACCCTGGTCCAGGAATCCAGCCCCCAAAACAGCATTGGGCAGGCTGCCTGCTCAGCAGGGAGCTGCTTCTTCTCCCTGTGCCTCTCCCCCCGCACCCCCAGCTTTTGCATGCTCTCTCTCTTACTATATGGCTATGTCAAAGTTTAAGGAATATATGAAATATTAGTAAAAACTTCGAAGGTTGAAATACCTGTTTGTTTGACATTAAAGTAACCTAAAAAGCAGGCTAGTTTTGATTATTTTTTTTAAAGATTTTATTTATTTATTTGACAGAGAGAGAGATCACAAGTAGGCAGAGAGGCAGAGAAATAGGGAGGAAGCAGGCTCCCCGCTGAGCAGAGAGCGGATGCGGGGCTCTGTCCCAGGACCCTGAGATCATGACCTGAGCCGAAGGCAGAGGTTTAACTCACTGAGCCACCCAGGCACCCAATAAGTTGTTTTGTTTTGTTTTAATCTACATATATTTCCATTCCTTTTTGAACCAAAGACACCTCCCCTCAATTTGTACTTAAAAGGACCAGATGCATTTTTCTTGAAAATGACCCCCTCTGTCTCTGTTCCCTGTTTTATTCTTCTAATGGGTTCAGAAAGGGTCCCACTTAGGTCCCGAGGTAAACCTTGAGCTTAAGGAAGTTGTAGAAGATAAAGCTGCCAGATGAAGTAATCATATAAACTATGTTGGTTTAGGGGGTTAGGTTTTATTTGTTAATATTGCTGCTGTTATATTTTAAGAATATATTGTAATGAATGATTTAATTACACTTTTACCTGGACGTTCTGCACAAAGGATGCAATTTTAAAATGTGACAAATGGGTGCAATGGCTTGTGTGTGTGTGTATAATACACACTCATTATGTGTCTCTTTCTGAAAAGGGACAGTGAGGTCAGTGATTTGATGGTTGATGCTCAAACGTTCAACTTGACCTCATTCTATTTTTTTTCCTTCTGAGAACCAGAGGACAGTGCCAAAAAAACTTAGGTCAAAGGTTATATAGCTTCAGGATTTTTCTTTTGCCTTATTAATAAGAGGCAGTATTGGCAAATGAATTGTTTTCAAGTTTCATAGTAGAGTTCATCACCAAAATTATCCAATCTCCTCAACTCTTGCCCCAAGTGGATCATAACAAAAGGCCCAATTTTACCTTAACGATTTAATGCTGCTGCAAATAGTTACTCTTAAACTACTTTTCCTTATGCTTTCATGTATAAAGCCTTTTCCTGTGTAAATTAAGAAGCGGGAGAAGGTTTCCATCCACAAATACTCAAATAAGTGTTTCTAGGATTCTTGACATGATTATTCCAAACTCTAGTTTAAAAATGCATGTGTGTCCAGAAGAGAGTTCATGGGTCAAACTTTTATACTTTAACGTGAATAAGTTTAATCATAGGTGTGTTTCTCCACAGTTCAGATGACATAGGGCATCTGGAAAGAATGAAGCTTTGGATAGAGTGGGATATTTCAAAAGTGTGGATTCCCACCCAACGTACACTGCAAAGTGTCCGGGTGAATGGCTTGGAATAGTTTCAAAACACAAAGGTCGCAAAAGAAGGGCTCAGATCTGGCCCATTGGTACATGCATTTAAATAGTGGAATCTGTAATTGTTGTCTTCTTAGGCAAAGAAACAAAAGTGAAACCAAAAATGTGCATCCAAATTATACTTCCCCAGATTTTCAGATGAAATTCAAAATAAAATATTTAAAGTGTATGTGTATATAAAATCTAAAACTCAAGTCGCTCCTGCCCTAATAGATTATCCAAATGCAAAATTCTACATAACTTTTGTAAAGTAGATCTTTCTCTTTCCCCTCTCTTGCTAGGGCTCTAAGCATATGCTTTGGTCAGCTCTGGTTACAGACTTATTGTTTCTAGTCTTTACAAACGAAACACCAAAACAATTTTTCCTGACCATTTCCTGAAAATGTGTTAGGACTTTCAACTACTATCTTAGTCACCTTCCCTGTCATGTTTTTTTCCCCCCCAAATTTGTCACTTATTTATGCTGCTTTGATCAATGGTGTACTAATAATAATTTAATGATGACTTAATCAAGAAAAAGAAAATGTAACATTTAGAATCCTACTGCCACTGGAAATTTAATTTAACTTATGTGGACATGTTTTCTTTGCAGAAGATTTATTCATTCTTTCCTTCCTTCCTTGTTTTTTTGATTGCAATGTGGTCGACATACAATGTTATATTAGTTTCAGGTGTTTGACAGTGTTCAACAATTCTGTACATTACAAATGCTCACCACAATAAGTGTAGTCACCATCTCTCCAAATGCAAATTTATTACAATGTTATTCGCTATATCCTCTATGCTGTGCTTTTCATCCCCATGACTTATTTATTTTATAACTGGAAATTTGTACTTATTTATTTTTCATTGGAATAGTTACAGAAGTCATTTTTTTTAAACTAACATGTCCTTCAAAATGTGACCTATACAAATGACCCAATTTCTCCACCAAATATTTTTTAAAAATCTGCTATTTTCAATCAAATTTCATTCCTGGCCATTTCCTCATCATAGAGGGTTGCCAGATAAAATACAGGATATCCTGTTACGTTTGAATTTCAGATAAACAATGTAAATATGTGTCAAATATTTGCTAAATCTGGCAACCTACAGCCTCCCACCTGCAAGTGTCTGTTCCAAGCCCAGATGACCATCCCGTGCAATGATATGACCTGAGCGGACCATGAACACAGCATAGAACCTGGACTCCCATGCACTTCACTTAATGACTTTGGAGACATCAAGCATCTCTGAACAAACTTGTGAACCACCTTCCATGTGCTCAGCCAAAGCTTAGCCATGATCTAGGTGCTGGGCATAGCAAAATCAACAAAGCAGTGTTTCTGGACTAAAAACAAAATTTCAATCTTTACTACTTTCAAGCAAAAGACATTTCTGTTCCTCAACAGAAGCTTAGCGTGGAGGTCCATCGCATACTGTATATAAAAACAGAACAGCTGTCATTGAGAGCAGAGACTTGACTTCATTTTCTTGGCTCCTCCTTCATGGAAGATCATGGCATCTCTAATAAGTCAACTGGTGCAGCATGAAACTCACTGCCCTAATCCCCCAGCTTGGGCATGACTCTGCTAACAAGAGAAGACGCTGAAGAGGAAGGGAAGGGTGAGAGTTATATTCCTAATATTTGGGCTTCTTTGTCCACCTTCCCTATATAAGACCAACACAGTTCACTTGGACATGAATGCCATCTAAAGAAAGGTGGGTTTTTTGTTTTTATTTTGGGTTGTGTTTTGATTTTTATTTTGGTTTGTGTTTTCCTCCCTCTTTGGCAATGTAAAGAATGATTTGGGGTGTTTAATGATCTACTATGTAGAACATGTTCATGCCTGGATTTGATAAGAGTCCAGCTGAGAGCATCCTTGGAAAAGAAATACTATCTGTTGGCAGGTATCATATTCATGTAAAGTACCTTCCTAAGTTTGGGCAGGTGGGTAAATTCCTTGTAGGTATATATGTTAAGGGCGTGCTATTTTAAGAAGGATGGCAACTAATGGGCCACTGGAAGAGATATTTTGTTTTGGCCAGGCTTCACTGGGGACAGTTTTTCAATCTCACGGGGCTGAAGGCAGAGTTAAAAGGCACTTACTCAGTGATCTCCTGTGTTTATGTAGGTCTTTTATTATTACCACTTTACTCAACCCTGAGAAACGTGACTCTGAATTGTAAGTGAATGAAGCAACTCTTTACCTTTTGGAAGTAGCAAGGTCTTTGGAGTTATTAAATCAGGGGAAAAAACCAGTTTGTTTTAGTGTGTAGACTCCAAGTGCACTTACTAAATAAATCTCAGCATGAATAAGGTTCTAAATCCATGCATGCATTAGAACTGTTTACCAGCAGTGACACTTCTTTGGCCTCTTTTGGAGTTTCTATTTTAGTCTTTTAGCTGAGACCTTGACACCTGGAGAAAATACCGGGGGAGTGCCCATGCTTTAAGCAGCTGTCTCTTTCACCAGTGGGATTTGGGGAGAGGCTCGGGAACATATGGGTCACAACAAAGGAGGAGGAAACTGAGGATATTTGGGGAAGGAACTATTTTGTTGCATTATAAGTTTGTAGCTCTTACATCTTCATCACTTTGCCTACAGATAAACAGTCATCCAAGATGAAGAGGGGATTTCTTGGCCCAACGCCATCCTCGCTCTCATTATCTTAAACCTGTCCAAGGCACATTTATTTTACTGAAAACTCAGTAAGTCAGTGTCAGAAATGGTCTTCCCATTCTTACAAATGGAATTGTACATCAACTTTCAATTACCAGGAATATCTGGTAGAAGAGAGGAACTCACAGATTCATCCTAATTCTTAATTTGGCAGTTGCTTTAGCCTTCCTTCTTCAGAATGATTCTCAGTGAGCAGCTAGAAGATCTGAAAAGTGACTGAGTGGAGTAATAATAGTATTAACATTATGACTTCACAGTTTTAAAAAAAAATTTTTTTTTAATTTATTTATTTGTCAGAGAGAGCGAGAGAGAGAGAGAAAGCGAGCACAGGCAGACAGAGAGGCAGGCAGAGGCAGAGGGAGAAGCAGGCTTCCTGCCGAGCAAGGAGCCCGATGTGGGACTCGATCCCAGGACGCTGGGATCATGACCTGAGCCGAAGGCAGCCACCCAACCGACTGAGCCACCCAGGCGCCCCAATGACTTCACGGTCTTTAAAGTGTGTCTGAATTCATCATCTCATTTGGTTTTCATAAACTCTCTGACATGGAGATAGCAAGTGTATTTTCATCCCTTTGAATGATGGGGAAATAGGAATAAAATTTAGATCACTTGGCTGATGAGTGCCTCTGATTGTCTCTCTACTCTGGGATATGACAGGGTCCAAGATTTAACTACCATGCTGTCACTGGGTTACCTGTACATTTGTATTTAAGGAGCTGACATTGAGTTAGTGAGTTGGGGATACAATGAGAATAAGACTAGTCTTTAATGAGGTGCTTAAAATTTCCCTAGGGTTCCTTCCCATGATCTTGGAAACTTGGTTTTGTGGACTTCCTGATCACCGTCTGAAATCGTGAAGTCCATTTTTTCTATGTATCTCTTTGTTTGAAATTGTCTTCTCCCAATGAGTAGTCCTGGCCTCTAGAGCAAGAAGCCAAGTTGGACAGTGTGAACAGGCTGAAATACAAGGCATCATGGACCATGGAAACGGGATAGGAAAGCTATTGTTCAAGTGAAAGTCTCCTATTGATCTTGTGTATTGTTTCAGCCTGTGCTCTGAGTTTTATAATCTAGAGTCAAGAATATGATCCAGGAATTAAAAAGTTCTTCAGAGAATCAGATATCCTGCCTGAAACTTTTCCCTCTCATCTCAATTTCTGGAATAGCTTTCCAATTTGGTTTTAGCATATGGTCTACCATTGAGTAACTCTTTACAACTGATTGTGATTTTGTCTTGGCTTTGATCACTGGGAAGTAAACTTGAAGCCGAAGTTTGATTTAGTTCCAGCAACTTTGCAACACCTTGTAGAAGGTATACCTTGTTTGTTAAACTTATCCTACCCTAACTTTGTCCCTATCCGCATTTTTCTTTACCAAGAGTCCCTCCATTATTTATTTGTATCCCATATTCACACACACACTTACATGTATACATATATACACAAACACAGACATAAAGCTTTGCGTAAACACTTATGAACAGTGACAAAGTCTCTATGGAATGGGGTGGGTTGTAAAATACAGCATATGTGTACGTACTGTCTCAATGTCTGTCCAGCATGAGACCTTGCACATAGGCTATGCTAGATAAATATTTCCAGATCCTTAACTGAGGAGTTGAAATTTACTTGAAAGATCTTCCAGGTTAAATTATCTGGTAGCTTTACTAGTGATATGCTTTCTATTAGATCCCCAATGGAAAACCTTCCCAAAACATATACTTTGTTATCAATTACCAAAAGAAGTTCAACAGGATTCCCTCTGGTATGTCACTGTGCTCATCTGTGAGTAGCTGCCAGGAGCACGATGCTGAGACGGGATCTAAGACTTATCCCACAGTCAAGGAAAAGAGCTAGGCTGGTTAGTGCTGCCTGTGGTGGATTTAGGATGTGTAGGTGATGGGCTACATACATGTGAATCCTGCCCCACAGTGACATCCTCAGCAAAATAACTTACTCCACTTTGCCAATATTGAATCAATGACATAAAAAAGAAACCAATTTGCTTTCACTTGAACAAAGACATATTTGGCCACCAATATGATCTCTGGATCTTCATTTGTCTCCCCAATTATTCTGCAATCAGTGTCAAAATCCACAGAAGAAATAGTCTTTAGCTTGGCATAGTTTTAAGCCCATTAGCACATTAATCTTCCATTACCCAAAAGGTTTAGAATATCATGAAAATACTTTCCCATTGATTCCCACATGAATTTTTCACACGAGGAAGATTGAAATATATGTAAGCATGTTTGAGAACATGCTGGTATAAAAACAGGGATTAAATTTTGCTCACCACACTCCTAACTAAATTTCACAGATGTTTTATGTGAATTAAGGATTGTAAAGCACTTAGAACAAAAGAGCAAGTGCAGTGATTACCTTAAACTCAGTTTTAATGCCAGACAAGTTATTGCATCTGTTACCAAATGGAATTTCAAATTAACAAATCTCTACAACCTGTTCATACCATTAAATGGAACTCTGATATTTAAATGTCTAAATTGTAAAAATTTCAAGCGATAGGCATGAATTAATTTGTTTTGAGATTTAATACTTTTATGAAACTTCTATATTGGGCAGAAAGTCTTTGTGTAAGACAAATAATTTTCCAGAATCCCAGCGTGCCGTAGTTTTTAACAAAATCATGTGACTTTTCCAACTGATTTTAATGTTTCAGTTCAGCGCCCATAGAATAATCTGCCCACTGCTGTTTCGCATGAAGTTATTTTATTACCATAAGAATTCATATACAAAACTGTCTAAAATCCTGAATCTCTAAAAAAAAATTTGAACGGAGTTAGATAGTAATTGCTTTCCATGGAAGGGTTGTATTTCTGGATTTTCACAGCATTACTTTATCCAAACATACCTCCCATTGCTACATTCCCTAAAAGGAATAAAATGAAGTAGATTGAGATGAATTAGACTAATTAATGGGTATGAACTGGCCTTTCACCCTAACAGTTGTAGACAAGCTCAATCTAAGAACTTAAATCAGGGTCTGCTGTTCTAAGCCCTAGTGGACATCAATTCACATCATATAATTTGGCAGAGTTGGCCCAGAAATGAACTTGCCATGGATTTGACCCTCCCATTCATAGATGGGGGCAGCACGGGGAAAGGGAATGAGAACGTACATGCAAAGACACACACACACACACACACACACACACACACCCCAGAGCATTACAGCTGTCTGAATTTTGTGAAAACAATCCAAAGTGCCACTTCAAAGGGTTTTCCTTGAGTTCAACACTTACCAATGAACATCATATAAAATAGCATCATTGTTCATTTCCCTTTATTGCTTTCGATAGAACAATTCCAGTTAAGACTCAGAAAAAATCTGCTAATGCAGATCCTTGTTTAAACCTATTGAACATTAGTCCCGCAAAAACAAGTAGAAATTTAGGCATATGGGGATCATCCACATTTACAGAAGTTCCTCTGGAACTCAATAAAATTCATTAATAATAAATGAATGAATGAATGAATAAATAAATAAATAAATATCAAAAGTACCATTGTGACGTTTTTCCTAAGCCAGACACTCTTTAAAGGAATACGTTTCTCGCTGTTATTTATAAGCTACAAACTCTTGGTAAAACCACGTAAATGTAAACTTCATAGGGATATGCGTGTGTTAGTGTCATGTACCCCAGACTACGGGATTGTTTTTCTGGGAGCCTCTCACTTTCTGTCCATAAAAATCCTGGCAAGCCGTCAGAACAGCCATCAGCCCAGCAGCGACGGTCCCCGGAGAAGCCCCTGGCCCACTGAGGTTGGCGGGGTTTGGGGCAACGGTCAGCCAACCAGCATGGGCGCCAAGCTGGTCTGAATCAGAAAGCTGCGAACGACGGAGGCGGACGGATTTCAGAGAAGCCTCTGTCACGGCCGCCTTTGCTAGCATGATGGAGCACCGCTCCGGGCGGTGGAGAGGAGGATCGCTGTTAGCGAGTATTCGCGCATTTGGCAGTAAGAATATTATTTTACTGTTAATGCAATTTTCTCAATGCTTGGTGACTGAAACGTACGGCACCCTCTCTTCTTAAAGGTCACACGCCCCAAAAAAGAAAGAAAACAAGGGAAGTGCAACTTTCTAAAAAAAAAAAAAATATATATCTTTTGTTAAAAAAAGAAAGAAAGAAAAGAAAAAAACCACGTGAAATTCGTGCCAAGTCTGACAGAATCCCAGCAAAAAGATTCCGCATTCATTTGTTCGGAGTCAAATGCAAACTTGAAGTTCTAGACCTTTTAAGTTCTAAATGCAGAATCCATTCCAGTAGATGTTAGGGGCTCTCTAGCGGGGACATCTACATCTAGTGATAAGTGGTCTCTGATTAGGATACATTACAGTGGCTTCCAGGCTGATTTGTCTCAGCTAAACTCTGTCTACTTGAACCTTTCGGTTCGTAGGCCATTTGCAAATACGCTCCTTGCTGCGACAAATAAGCGGATACCAAGATATATGCATGTCTCATTAATGAAAGTATCCTCACTATATATGGAGAAAACTGCTAACCTTCTTTAGCAATAACTTTAGGGATTTTCCGTACATTTTTTACAGATAGCTGAATGATTTAGGAAGGGCGAAATAGGAATTACGGGGTGATTTTTCTAAGTGCATGATTTTATGAAGAACCAAATTATGCACATACAGCAGTGAAAATTTGGGATATATAGTCCAACATTATATTATAATTATCCGATAGCTATGCATTCTGTTTCTGATTTGTCATGGAGCCAGCATAGTCTTAGTTTATCAGTTCTTTTCTATTATCTCTCTCAGCAACCCTATCCCATCATTTTTTTCTTCCCTCAAGCTGCAGTGGGATTTAAGCCATCTTTATATTACTATTGGCAGTGAGATTAAGATTTCATAAACATTGTAAAGAATTATAAAGATCAATCACACAGATTCTTTTTTCCCCCCTCTTTAACACATGGCTGAAAAGACTTTCTGCGCCCAAGTATATGATAAGTTCATCCTGATGAGAAAATTAGAAAGTTGGACGTATTTATACCAATCGTGGGTAACGTGCATGTAGTTAAATAGGTCATTTCCAATTTTAACAATTCCACCCCCAATTTCATTCAGCATCTTTGACACAGAAACCCAGTTTAACTCCTCCTGGGATAGGTGAAACCCTGGAGCAAGCAACTCCCTGTGTAGGGCTACTCATCCCTGGGATTTCTCCTTTACTTAAGGAGAGCTTCTCCAACGCGTGCACTGCTCCCTGCAGACAGCGCTGGTGGGACACCAGGGAAGGGAAAATTATTTAAAACATAAAGGCAAATTCACAAAAATTAACTGTTGTGGATGAAGAAGACTAAAAAGACACTAGTTGTTTTAAAAAGAAAAAAGATGAAACAAGGACCCTGAACTTGAACTCCTGGGTGTTCATTCATCCCTAAGAACATCTAGCATATCACCCATACCTTTATTCTCTTTATAAATCTCATATCCAGTGTAGAAGCTCCAGGATTCCTTTATAAAATAATCACTCTGCAATTCGTAAGGATACCAGTGACTTTAGTAAGTTTCTTCTCATTGGAGAAAATAAATTTCTTAGTTGGTTTCTGCTTATGGAGGCAGAGTTGATACTCAACACCCATTTCCCTCTGCTTACGAAGGGCCAGACTCCAAAACCTCTGGCCAAATGTCTCCAACTTGCAATGTGAAATTACCTTTAACTGCCTGCATAATTTGGTAAGACTACACGCCCAGGGAATAATGTATGTAGTAAAAGCCTTGGGAGGAATAACAATAGTTACTGATACAAAGGCGGATGGCAGAATAAATTGGGTCATTGACCTTGAACCTCTAAAGGCCTGAGGTTAGATCTGGATTAAATCACGAGTGAAATGATCACAGAGGTTTTGCTTCAAAAATTAGCACTCAGGTTGATTCACTTTGACAGGAGAAGGCGAGGATGCCAGAGACTAAATTAAATAGAATTAGATTGTTATGCCTAAGTGGGGCATCTGTTGAGGATAAAGCTTTATTCTCATCCATCTTAACCTAATGAATACCCAAGCTGGATTTCTTTTTTTTTTTTAATAATACCTGATTTAAAAATAGGTTTGGGATGGCATATAGAATATCAAGATAGCACAAGAGGCTAAAAATGCACAATGGCTGCACTAATTTGACAAAAATAGTTTTTAAATTAATTACAGTTGAGTTCCAGTCCTTGAAACCTAGTAGATACATCTGTGTTTCACTAACGTATCCTTTTAAGTTTATATTCAATCTCCCCCTTTATTAAACCTCTCCCAGTATTTGGGAAAATAAATACATTAGTCAACAACACTGTGATTATATCTCAAAAGAAAGATCTATTTTCAAAAAAGCAAACCTATCTAATAATAGGTACCATTCATTTAATGAGTTATTTTTGAAGTCCCAGAAACTATGTAAAATATTTTATATGTATTATTTCAAATGCTTTCCAAAGTTTACCATAAAATCATTTCAGGTGGCCCAAAGACAGAACAATAGAAAACTTAAAACATGTCGCTATAAAGTCACTCCCCTTTTCATGATTTCACCTCAAAAATTTATATTTGAGTGTCATATTTATTTAAGAATTCAGAAATTCATATTGTGAAAAAAATCTCCCTTTTAACCCTGAATTCCAGTCATTCATTTTTCATCCTGTGAATTTCCTGGGTATATTTCACTCAGATTATACACATATACACATTACACACACACACACACACACACACACACACACGCAAACATACTTCTATGCACATTGTTTTACTTTCAGCAATAGATTTTTAAAATTTTTTAATTTTAATTTTTTTTTAAGGATTTTATTTATTCATTTGAGAGAGAGCGAGAGCATGAGCAGAGGCGTGAGACAGGTGGAAAGCAGACTCTGTGTTGAGCAGGGAGCCTGATGTGGGGCTTGATCCCTCATGACCTGAGCCATAGGCAGATGCTTAACCATCTGAGCCACCCAGAGGCCCCAGCAGTATATGTTTTAAATAGTGTTTAACATGGGGTGCCTGGGTGGCTCAGTGGGTTAAAGCCTCTGTCTTCAGCTCAGGTCATGGTCCCAGGGTCCTGGGATCGAGCCCCGCATCGGGCTCTCTGCTCAGCAGGGAGCCTGCTTCCTCCTCTCTCTCTGCCTGCCTCTCTGGCTGCTTGTGATCTCTGTCTGTCAAATAAATAAATAAAATCTTTATAAAAAATAAAATAAAAAAAAAATAAATAGTGTTTAACAGTTTTAGTAATAGTTTTCTTATGCTTTTATTTAGCCACATAATATTCCATCCTGTTTTCTTTCAATCCTTAATTATATAAAGGAAAAAATGCTTATGTGGTGCCACTGTGTCTGAAATGGCTTTTTTTAAATGCTGTAATCTTCTTTTTCACCAAAAAAAAAAAAAGAGAGAATAGATGCCAGCTACATACTCTTAAGAAAATTAAGGTGGAGCCTTGACGCAGTATAAATATGGATCAAGAAATGTAAAAACTGTGAAATATGGAGATATGCGATAGGGAGACTATTGGAGAGACCTGGGCCAAATTTGCCAAGTGATCTGGCAAGAAATTCTCAGGGTCTCACTGCAAAAACTCAAATCTGTTCAGATCCTGGGTCCCGTTCAGTGCCCCCTTATAGAAGCTGTCCACTCTGGCTTCAGTATCAGGGAGGATGGTTCTCCATCCTGGAGCTGGCTGAAGTTTTCGGGAAAGTGGTCATGATTCCAGAACTCTCTTTTATTTTATATCCCTTTTATTCACATGATCCAGAGAGATGGGATCAGAAGCCTATTCTTGGACACACCTTATACGTCATCCCTTCCCCCAAACCAGATTATCTGCTGTTTCTCAGCCCAGTCTTGCCTTTGGCTCCATAGCTCACTGCACTTGATTTTGAGATAAGAGCTCTTTGACCTGCGTAGGTCTTACCACAGGCATCATTCCTGCACAAAAAAGTGTATTGTCTATACAAATCAATTGGGCATGCTCTGCTGACCGAATATCACTGGCATAATGATCTGCTTACTACTCTCTTTAAGTCTGTCTGCGGAACTGGTTGAATGTGGACTATAAGATATAGAAGTGGGTATTATTGTTTATGGATGTGATGACTCCTGGACTAGTGCCATTGCATCTCCATCGCCATTTCCTTGACATTGTTGGGTTAGGAACATCTCCCACAGTGGCTGATGCATATAGTACATGCTCAGTTAGCTGTGGTTCACATTTTTCACTTTTTTCAACATCTCCTCTTTATGTTAAGGTATTTCTCTTTTTCTTTTTTCCTCTTTCATTATAAGTACACTTGATTTATCCAGAAAAAGCCCCGGTGGTAAATTCCCCTGGTAAATTAACATTCAGCATGTAGTAAGTTCAGACATGGATCTAGCTAGCAAAAGAATAATGAATCAAGTTTGGGGGAACTGAGGGAGCACTGTACTTTCAATAGCACCTGTGGACCTCATTTACTACCTCACTGATGCTCAAGGGGCCCCCAAACTTGGCACAACATTTTGGTTTGTCATATATAGTAACACTGAAATTCGTAAGTACCAGCAAGGGAACATCTGCTTGTTTAGTCTGTCTTCTATAAATTAGAATTTTAAAACTATTAAGGGCACACTGATTATAAATAAAGGGCTAGGAAAATCCAGAGGTAGGAAGCTCATTCCCTAAGTCACGCTGGCAGATTAGAATTTCACTGATATCCACGACACACAAAAGTCACACTCCGCCAATTTTCACTTTGAAAAACATTCAAGCCTATGGAAATGGTGAATAATGCAATGGACACCCACGTACCCCTTGCTAGCATTTGAGTGAACCATTTGAAAGTAATCCATGGAGAGCAAGATCTGAACAGCTAAACATCGCATTGCATGTTTCCAAGCATGGTCATCCCACCAAAGAAAGTTAAAATTGGTGAGAACTTCATTTGAACTGCAGTTTTAAACCACGCTCCTAAAGGTGCTTGAACTGGGGGGTCTCCACGCTTGGGGGATTCTGCTCTATAAACTCTGATGATAGGTGCTCAGAATCCCATCCCTTCATGGAAACAGAAGGGCATGACTTCAGAAAAAAGGACAGTCTTTCGAGGTACGCAGCTTGGATTTGAATCTGAGCTCTGCCATTTACTACCCATGAACTTGACCCCACTTAACCACAACTAATCCCCCTTCCCATGCTATAAAAGTGGATAAGAATACCTGAGTCGGGGACCCCTGGGTGGCTCAGTTGGTTAAGCGGCTGCCTTCGGCTCAGGTCATGATCCCAGCATCCTGGGATCGAGTCCCACATCGGGCTCCTTGCTCGGCAGGGAGCCTGCTTCTCCCTCTGCTTCTGCCTGCCACTCTGTCTGCCTGTGCTCACTAGCTCTCTCTCCCTCTCTCTCTGACAAATAAATAAATTAAAAAAAAAAAAAAAAGAATACCTGAGTCATTGGGCTGTTATGAGGTTAAATGAGATAAGGCATGAAAAGGTTGAACCATAATTGATCCTCAGTAAATACTGCTTTTCCTTCTATGTGGTTCATGCCAAAAAAAGCAAAAACACAAAAATTCACCATGGAATTTTCGTAGGAGAGGTATCTCAAAAAAACAAAAATTTTTAAAAAAGCAAAAATAAAATAAAATAAAAATCAAGCAACAACTATAAAATTGAACTATTCCTTAGGTTCTAAATGGATCACAACAACAATTCAGAAAGAGAGGACTGCTCCATGGGCTTTGCTCAGCTTCTCTGAATTACGATCACCACAATCATGCCTGATCTCAGCTGCAGAATGAAAGGGTCAGGATTTTAGGAGTAAATATGCAGATTATTGCTTACTTTATTTAAGCAGTTTGCTGAAATTTAGTAAAACATGAATAATGCAAATAGTGGGGGGACATCTGAATTTTGCCCATTTCTGTTTCAGTCTGAGTCTCACAGGGCAGCAGAATTGGTTGCAGACTGGGTTGAGGGACTTCACTGGTGGAAGCAGTTGTAACTGAAAATCCCAGCTTGTCAGGAAGTGTTAGATTCATATTCTGAGGGGAGGAAAAAAAAGGGAAGAGGGTCAACTAAGAGATTCATGGTTTCTAGCACATCTGAGAGGCCAGACACCATCTCCACACTTCATACACATTTGAAATTAATCCTAAATAGGCATCTGGTACACAAAGTTAGCATACCATTTAGCAGATAAGCAAAAAGAAGCTCAGAAAACCGAGTATGTTTTTAAAAATGGCCTGACTGGGACGCCTGGGTGGCTCAGTTGGTTAAGCAGCTGCCTTGGGCTCAGGTCATGATCCCAGCGTCCTGGGATCGAGTCCCACATCGGCCTCCTTGCTCGGCAGGGAGCCTGCTTCTCCCTCTGCCTCCGCCTGCCACTCTGTCTGCCTGTGCTCGCTCACTCTCTCTCCCTCTCTCTCTGACAAATAAATAGATAAAATCTTAAAAAAAAAATAATAATAAATTAATTAATTAATAAAAATGGCCTGACAGGGGCCCCTGGGTGGCTTAGTGGTTAAGCTTCTGTCTTCAGCTCAGGTCATGATGCCAGGGTCCTGGGATTGAGCCCTGCATCGGGCTCCTTGCTTGGTGGGGAGTCTGCTTCTCCTTCTCCCACTCCCCCTGTTTGTGTTCCCTCTCTCACTATGTCTCTCTCTGTCAAATAAATAAAATCTTAAAAAAAAATGGCTTGACAAAAGAATGTCTAGAACTCATCTTTAAACCTTCAGAGGAGACTGGGTTATTGATCTTCTGTTCTGTTTAAATAATTCATTAGAGAAGTTATGTGATACCCTTTTTCTTGGCATAAGAAGAAACTGAGGCCAGTGGCAATTCCTTATATCCTTTCAGTTAAGCCCTCAGTGAAGAATTTTTAAAAGTCCTAACTCTATGTTTCCCTGTGACAGGTTGTCTGACCTTGGGAAATCTTCTATTCCTTTATAACTGTGGCCTTACTCTTTTAAATTAAAATATATATATATATATATAATATTATATAATACATATAAAATAATAAAATATAAAAATAAATAAGTATAAAATAAATAAATATATATTATATATAAATATACAAATATTTATAGGTCCTGACCAAGGAACTGAAGTGATAGTATACTTTTAAGTAGGTATAGGTAAAACAGATCTTTTTTTTCCCCTTTAAGACCACCGGAAAACTAAATATTTTTTGAAACTCAAAAAAGTACGGCTATGACATTCAATGATTTTCCATCTCCATGCTGCCTCCAAACTTCCTGAGTCCAGCTGGGACTGCGATGAAAAATGCAAAAACATATGTAGAGAAGTTATTCTTGTGGAACATCTGACCGGAAGCCAGAAATGCAAGATATCTCATGGGACTGCCTATTATCAAAATATACCCAGTCCCACCCTGCAAAGACAAGAGGATTTGTGCATCACCCAGATAAAGAGAACCATAGAGGATTCTGGTACAGGCGCATCTCTGTGAAACGCCAGCAGACAGAAATGCCCCTCATTCGTTCCAGCTCTGGCCTATTGGTATATCACTGTGTGACCTTGCAAAGCCACACTTAACCTCTGCCAGCTTCATTTAAACACATCTACAAAACAAATCTTAATAATAATCACTTGAAAGCGCATATCCTTTAAAATGTTTTCTGTGTAGGAAAACTCCTATCATTATTATCCAGTGATCTCTGGAAGATACTCACTCAGAGTAGATTGCCATATTAACTTACTCCCTCCCTATGCATGAAAGAAAAACAACTTCTCTCTTTTCCTTTAAAATCAAGCATTTCATTTTTCCTGTAAGTCTTCAAAATATTTATTTGGGCATATCCAATAAAATTAAATTTCAGAAAAACTTGTGTTCATCCTAGTCATAGGGTGATTTTCTCTGCTGCTTCTTCGTCTTCGTCTTCTTCTTCTTTAATTAGAATAAAGAGAAGACAAACTCTCTTCAAGAATTCAAGCCTGGTATTCTAAACCCATCCATCATTAAATCATTGGCACACAGCAGGCAACTGGAAAAAGGATACCTTTTAACCTCAACGGGCATAAATGTGTATATTTATTTTTAAGAAGTGGAATATAAACAGACATGCTGAGAGCCAAGTGTTTTATGAATAAAAAAAGATTCCATACACACACACACACACACACATATAAAACTTTCCCCAATGGGCCACCGAGGATTTATGTGGATGTGAACTCTATTTACTGTTAGTATTAAGGAAATAGTGGCTTTTTAACAAGTTACTCATGCCTGGAAAAAATCCCAGCTTTGCAACTTATCCAAGATCTTTTGCCAACTGTCCGTGGGAATCACAGGGATGGGAAAAGTTCAAATTTGTTTTAAAAGGACTTGCTTAATGGAAAATTAAAAAAAAAAAAAAAAAGTAGAAGAAAACCAGCAACCCACTGTGCTAATCTTTTGGTTAAATAAGAGAATCAAGCATGACTTGGTTGCTTTGTTTTTCTTTAGTATTATTTTAAGAAAAGAAAAAAAAATAAAATTTTCCATTTTTATGTTACCCATAAAGTCACATTTAGGGCTTTTATTGAGTTAGCTAAGGGCATGATGACTTGCTGGCTTTGGTGAACCTAAAATTGTATCAAAAGGGGCAGGAGGGCCATCGGTCAGTGTCATTAAATGAGAGATTTGGCTCCTTATCTTCTGTCATTTTCTTAAAGCTCTTTTATTTTCTATTCCACTCAAACAGCAAAGTCTGGTTACATTGTTGCTGTCAATTTCAAAACTGCAAAGGGACTAAAAAAGCCAACCTTAAAAGCCATGGAATGCACAGTTAAAAATGGCAACGATTCTATTTTCTAGCACCTAAGGGGTGCCAGGCCCTGTTCCAAGGGCTCTTAAATCTTTAGAACCTTATCAAATAGGCAACTTTCTTTTTGTTATTATTCTCCTTTTTCAGATGTGGAAACTGAGGCCCAGGGAGATTAAATAACTTTCCTGCATCACACAGATTTTAAGGGGCAAACCTGGGGTGGGAACTCTGAAGGCTTAGATTCTTCTTGGGTTGTTTTTGTTTAAGATTTCATTTATTTATTTATCTATTTATTTATTTATTTGACAGAAAGAGCAAGAGGAAGCGAGCACAAGCAGGGAAGAGGGGCAGAGGGAGAGGGAGAAGCAGACTCCCCACTGAGCGGGGAGCCTGACATGGAGCTCTATCCCAGGACCCTGGGATTATGACCTGAACTGAAGACAGACACCTAACTATTGAGCCACCCAGGTGCCCCCAGGCTGGGGTTCTTGCTTCTTACCTTTAAGCTGTGCTGCGTTGGAGAAAGTACATTTCCTGAATACTTTTACCAAGAGCTTTTACTAGAATGTGTCACAAATGAATGTGGTTCTCTTCTGATAGGACAGAAACTGCTTTCCAGACAACAGGGAATGGGAAAGTGAAAGCTTTGCTTTTGCATTTTTGATAAAACATTAGTAAAGTTAACTCAGAGTCCCCCACCCAAGACGTGGGCTTATTCTCGTTTTAGTCTTCAAAAGGATACTGGGTGAGAGCCTCAGAGGTAACCAGGTTCCTATCTAGAGATAGTTCTTATCTAAGAAACAAACAAAAGGCCAACGCTTATTCCCAATCAAAATAAACCTAGACAGTTTACTGCCTATAAAAGTAAGGTGGTAAAAGGAAAACTCTACGTATTTTCTAATTCAACCAAATTATTAATAATTCTTAAGGAAAATGGTTCTTCTGGGTAGAGGTTTGATTAAAAAGAGTGTTTTACTGTCTTAATATTTATATCTTTAAACGGGACTAGTTGAGAATGTTCTAGAGATTCTGCCCATCATTCCTTTTAAATATTCACACTTTTACAGCAAAATCGTACTTCGGGTTCCTTCCCCCCTCCCTGCATTTATATTCCTTGATTTTTTTTTTCAGAACTTAATATTGAGGTGATTGCTTTTACTTGCACGATTGGGAAACACTGCCAGTCCAGATCTAAATATTTTCATATACAACAACAACAACAAAATTGTGCTCTGCTAAGCTCTGTTGATTTATAGAGCTTCAAAAAATGGATTTCAGATGCGATTTTGCCAAGCTGTAAACCAACAAGTCTTAATTTAAATTTTTCCTGACAGGAGCACTAATTCTTCATCTGAGATAAAGTATTTTAGTATTTTCACACTCATAAAATAAGGTTTATAAATTGCATTCAAGCTGGTATTATTCGTACTATGGCTTTTTTTAATACCTTGATATGTGACATAAGCATACAATATTTTCAGGGGGTACAGTCCCATCAGCATGACTAGGACAAAGTTTATGCCACTGATTCTAGTTATAATTTTTATAGTAAAAAATACTAACTAGTCAGCATTATTTTATATCAGAGTTCAGGATGCAACTTCAAGTTATAAAAGGAAGTCGAACTTTCCAATTGCTATCAAGGAACATCTGTAAGGACTATCCAATTCGCGGAAGTAACAAGCATGTACTTACATTTTAAAATGTGAAATTAACAATAATATCTCCCGCAGTCAAGAAGGATCTCATGTATGACACTTGATTGCTTTGCAGGCTGCTGCTAAAATACACATAATAAAGGCGGCATTTCCAATCAATCAAATGAGAAAGACTGGATGATCTGCTATATCCTCTTAAACTGAACATCTCTCATTGGGCCAAAAATAAAGTTAGATTGCTCCTTTGCATCATTTACCAAAATATATCCCAGATATATTAAAATTTAAATGAAGAGAGGAGAAAGAAAAGGAGAAAGAAATAAATAATTATTTTCACTCCATTAACATGGAAGGCCTCCATACATGTAGTTAAAATTATCACTAGGGTACGTCTTTTCGAAGCAAGACATCAAAGGAACAATGATTGATAGGGACCATTATATTAGGAAAAAAAATCTCTTGAGTTAAATGATCACTATAAGCCCATATAAGGCAAACAAAAACTTTCAAAATATTTGACTCATCAAAAAATATTTTTTGTAAATGGAATGTTCTTATAATCCAGTAAGAAAATGACCTGCACCTTGACAGAAAAATTGGTCAGCACATTCATGAGTAGAGATAAAATGTTACAGGTAAAAATAATGTGAATTAAGATAATTTGTTATAGGTTTCACTTTCTGGGATTGGCATCATTTAGTGTAGTGAGTGATACATTGTGTGTGCTGGTACAAAGTGATGTAGGCCTTCTGGAGGACAATAGCCTTGAATCTAGAAATTTCACTTCTTAGAATTTATCCTGTGGGGAAAAAAAATTAGGGATATCCACTAAAACATCAGTAGCCATTACAATAGCATTTTTAGTAGCAAAAGTCTGAAAACAGCCTAGATTTATAGAAATATTAGCTGATGTGAAGAAAACATAGATCCACGTGGTAAAATATCCACACATAAAAGTATATTTTGGTCAAAAAGTCTACTCAGTGGCAATGAAGAGTTATCCATGTTACATTATTGTTGTAAAACAATATAAATATAAATATCAACAAATATAAATATATTGTTGTAAAACAATATAAATAAGGTGATTCACATTTGTGTGTATATGCATTGTGTGTAAGGAGATCATTCTCACATGCATACAAACTGGGGAGAAACAAAATTGAATCCTTGCATTTTTTTCCCCTTCTCTTCCTTTCTTTCATTTTTTTGAACTTTCTATTTTTCCTCACATGATTACATATTGCCTTTGTATTTTTGAAAGATTTTTAATGTAATTGTTCACTATATTCTAAAGCTGAGTATCTCAATCCTGTAAAAGGTCGTTAGGGATTTACATTTTTGATCATCTCTCTTGATCAAACTTCAGTAGACTCATGGGAACTCCACTGGGTCCTACACACCGATATTTTTTCTATCTTCAGTAAAAGTCCTCAAGCAATTTTATATCATAGTAATAAGAATTGGAGATACATGCAGATGAATGGCAAGAGTCAACTCTAGCTTCTGAGCTCTGGGAAATCCAAAGCAATGATACTGTTAATGACTGAAGTGACATTTATATGAAAACCCAAGGCAATCATTAAATTATCAACTACTTCTTTTTGGGGTTTTTCTTTAGAAGGTCACAATATTATTTTAACGAAGGTTAGCATTTTTTCCCCTAGCTTTATATTGTTGGTGTGGAAAGTAATTTAAACTTTATGGTCCATTTGAAGCAAGATTATTTACATCTGTGTGGCAATGTGTGTGTGTGTGCATGTAATTTATACCCCACTGCTTTTACTTCTGAAATGCCTCCTCCTTGCTTGAATTTATTTCCATTGTAAACTTGCTACTTTTCACTTCGGTTAGTTAGAAATTTGAAAATGTCTCTTAAACATTTTCTAACTAGGGACTAATAGAAGTTTTACGTGTGTGTTTATTTTGTGCTGTGCCTTTTCCTTTGTGTTTCAAAGTGTTTGAAACTTGGGTGTTTTTTAGGTGGAAAAAGAACAAGTCCACGGTGAGGATATGACATCAGGTAGGTTCTAATTAATTCACTTAAACATTCATTTAGAAAATCCTACCAAAAATATCATGGTGGAAGATACATTGGCAAAGAATTTCAAACTTCTTTTGAAAAAGTCTATTTTTAATTAATAAAGCAGCCAGATATTTAGAACTGAAATGAGAGCTTCATATCTTTAGTACAAATTAGAAGCCCTTCAAATTAATTTTAATTCCAGAACCCTGACTTCTAGAATTCAGCTCATCGTACTCTATAACAAGGGGAAATTTTCCCTGAGGGGCTAAAACTGCATGCTGAACCTGAGTCATATTCCCAAACCTAACACCATTTAAAGATCCCTGATACTATTTGAGAAAAGGGATGCCTGTGACAGCCTGTTTGCTGGGCTCACGGCATCCTGTCTTCATGTCTCCTGACAAAATTGTGTGTCATTTCCTGTGAGCCGATGTGTGTAACCATGAAAGATTTTTGAAAATGCTTTCCATCTTTAGTGTCTGTGATTATGCAATACGATTGTCTGAGGAAGAATTTTAAACTAGAACTTCAGGTCTTCAGGGATTCACGGTATGATCTAAAAACCTCCCCACCCTTCCGTCCTACCGCATCTTGAGCTTCTCTGTCTCTACACGATGACCTCCATCAAGGAGGTGTGAACATTATCGTGGTAGGACTTTATTTCTTTAATTTTCACATTCTTAATTTTTTCCAAAGTTGTAAAATATCCGAATTCTCTGTTCCTCCACGTTTTTCCAGGATCATGCTGAAGATTTCAATTTTACTCCATCATGAAATTTCCCTTGCAAGTGCTCTCTTTACCTTTTCTTGTTCTTTCAAATAAATAAAAGGGGGGCAGGGCTAACCATTCAAAAGGGAAGTTGAGGTAAATCCTAATCCTCAAAGAAATTTGGGGGAACAACAACCAAAAAGAATAAAAGTTTTCTCGCTCTCTTCCCACCAGAACTCTTGGAGAAAGAGAATTAATCAGAGCTGTAGTGATCCCCATCAGAGGTCATCTTGCTTTCCATTTGGAATGAGAAGATGAAGTGGAGCGGCTTGGACAGAAAAATGACCAAGAGCAGGGGTGCGGGGTGGGGGGCTCGGTGAAAAACTCCCTCTGTGGAAATAATAAATGATGCCGCCCCTGCTGTTTGGTTTTAGACAAAATTCATTCTGGAAGAAATCTCTCTTTTATTCTTCGAAGTGACGCCTGCTCCAGGTAAGTGGACACCTTAGCCTAAATAAGCTTGGTGAAGAGGCCCTAATTATTGGCCTTTTTTGTTTTTTTGTCATAAATGTATGAGACTCACGGCTTAACACAGTTGGTTGTTATGGACAACTGAATCAGGTGGAATTTCTCCAGAAAAGGTGAAGAACAAAATAGAACGGAGTCCTTAAAGCAGGGAACATTCATCGTTCTGTCATGGAGAAGTCATGTCTTAATGTGTTCTTGTATTAAGGGCATGTGAGTGTATTTTATATAAACGCTCCTGGTTCAGCTGCCGTCTTGGGCTCTGAATCAGAATTTTTCTCCACGCCTGATTCAAACCCTCGACTGCATTGGTCGGTGTGAATTTTTAAAAAGCCGAACCATTGTTCTTGCCTCCTCCCTGTTACTTAGAACTGTCCCATTTCCATAGGAGGATTTCTTAAATGAAACCATCTAGCGTTCTGTTTTCTGGAGTAAGTTCTAACAGCCATTTCACTATTTGGGGGAGAGAGAGGGGTTCCCAAAATAGATGCAGTGGGCCAGGGTTGGGGGAGGAGGGGAGAAGCTATCGCTCTGCAAATCCATTTGCAAGACGTTATGATTAAACTTGATATAATGCTTCTCTATACCCGCGTGGCACCTGTGGAAATGTTGTACTTACCCATTAGCACTCCATTTAATATCAGAAGGCAGTTCATAAATTCTTTCTTCCTGTGCAGGAAATTGACTAAAAGACACAAAATTAGCTTTTAAATTTTAAAGAATTGAGATCTGTACAGCTGACTTTTGCCTTTATTCAGTTACCCTGAGAAGGAGCTCCGGACCTTGTTCTTTATACAGCCAGACCCTGTGAGATGCTCAGACCTCAGACTTTGCTCCTCAAAGACGCGGTATCTGTCTTTTCTCAGATCTTCCCTACAGCGGTTCTCAGGAAAGATCGCAGGCTGGGGGATTGTCTAGGCCTCAGGCCCCAGAGGCCGGAGAGGTCAGGCTTTTGTCCTGGGATGTTGCCTGGACTTCTTTACATTCTTTGTCTGATAAAAGATAGTTTTGGCGTTATGCTCCATCCATCCTCTACCCCCAACTGTAGGCACAAAAGCATACCCTCCCAAAAGGGGATAAACCAAAGAGGGACATCTTTATGGCTTCCATGGAGATTTTATATGGCTATTTTGAATTTAAGAAACAAAAAGGCAAATTGTCCGGGAAACATAATGTGAGGGTTTTGATTCTTTGCGATAAAATCCGAATGTGAGAAAACTATGTATCTGGAAAGATAAAAATAGAACCTCTGCGTCGATAAAGCTCAAAAAAGAAGAACTTAGGAAACTTTTTAAATCAGATTCACTTTATGCCTGTTCACTAGACTATTGTGGTCGGCAACTGTGTCAATTATATCTCAATTTAAAAAGGGATTGATTTAATTTTAGCTGGATGCTTCACATGTTGAGCACAGAGAAAAAAATCTGAAATAAAATATATCAAAACATTTTTAAAAAATAAAATAAAAAAATAAGACTCACAGAAATCTCTTGAATTGATGTTATAGACACTAAGGAAAAAACTGCCCGGGTCTTGAAGGACAATGTTAGGGTGGTAGTGGGCTTTTGTGGCTTGTTTGTTTGTTGTTGTCTAACAGTTTAAACATGCATTTATTTATGATGCCCGTTTGGTTCACAAGAAGAGAGAAATATTTATTATTCTTGTAGGATCCAAAGGAAGGGCTGAATTCTTTGTCTTCACTATCACATCCTTCCCCTAAACTTTGGTAAAGCATGAATCTGATTAGAAAAGCCAACAGAACAAATCATTGTTGTTGTTGTTGTTGTTGCTGTTGTTACCATTGTTTCTGCAATGGGGGGGGGGTTTCCAGGGAGCGGTTCTCATCATTTTCTCCTGTCCTTTCAGTGGTAGTGGAAATCTACAAATACACCCACATCTACTTTAGAACAAGAGGACTTTTGCCTCCTGAACAAGAATGTCCCATTATCATCGGAGACACCCATAAATTGTGGAAATGCCTCAGAAAAGAAGGGCAGGTGTTTAAGCTCTCCTCAATGCAGCCTTTGTCTATCTGTGGAGTATCTGTGTATTCAGCTTCTGAAAATTAAAGAAAAAAAAGAGAGAAAGAGAGAGAGAGAGAATAGATGTAGGTTGGAAGTTAAAAAAATAATAACAAATTAAATTTAAAACAGGCATTTTCATTTTAGCTCCATCCATTTCTACTGTATCATCTTAAACCTTTTAGTGGAAAAACAACTATCCCCAGAAATTAATGATTTCCACCTCCACCACCCTGAGGATATTTCTTCTGACATCATAGGCATGCATGCAAAAGAAAATTAAATTTCTCTTTAGTAAAGAAAATAGGTTTTTCAAATATTTAAGAATAATCCATTACCATCCATTCTTCCCAAATCCTTGACCTCATTGCATTAAATGGTTCCAGCATGGAGTCATATTTTTGTATCTTATTCCTTTGCTTTGGTTTTTCAATTCCATTTGTTCAAACTGACTTTTTTTTTTTTATAAAGTAATGGGAAGTGCTACTTTCCAAAGCTGGAACCACTTATTAAGCTTCCAATAAACACAGAATTCTTAGAATTTTTCTGAAGTTACAGAGAAACTTACCAAAGTGCCCATTCCCTTGGGCCACCTTTCTCAGGTAATTATTATCTAGGCAGGAAAGACATTGATAGGGTAAAACCAGATCTTTGAGAATGAGTCTCCAAAGGATGTATCAGCTGCCACAGATACTTTCTATTTGCCATTAACACTGAGCCCTCTGTAGTCTTTGCACCTGATGCTTTAAAGTAAACCGAGTGTCCAGGACTGAACCATTACCTTCAATGGGCACCAATTAAAGCCAGGGAGTTATCATATGATACGTACTTTGTCTTCTCAAGGAAATTTTGGTCTCAGTAACAGAGTGCCTTTTGGATGAGAATCTAGATGTTTCTGCAGGCATGCTCCTAACTGTTCATATGCATCCATCATCTGGGTTTCCAATGTGCCGAGACACTTCTGCCCTGGCCTGAGGACTATCAGTCATTCATCCATCCAGCAGAGATACTGAGCTCCTACTTTATTCTAGGTACTATGTTAAATAATGGGAATTACAGTGTTTAACAAAATCCATATATTTATTCCACCAATAAATAATTAAAAAGTACCAACCATATGTCTTGCACTACAATAAGGAAATATAAGATATAAAGATTCCTCTGCCTTTATGGATGTTAGCCTGGTTGAGAAAAAAAAAATGTTCACCCTCAAAATTATTATCCCACAATATAGTACAGTACTCTTTCCCCCATTCTGCAAAACCTCACTTTCCTTAAGTTAAAAGAAAAATCTATTGAATGTCTATGAAATTAAACACTTCCAGGATGACCCAGAGAGGGGAAGTCTCCCAGACCCCAGAGAGCTTTCCAGAATATTCTCTTTTCTATGAACATTGTGCTTCCCTGTGCAGCTGAAAGCAAAAACCTTGTTCTTCCTCTGGCTGGTTTGAGCTTCCTAAATGTTAAGCCTAAATTGTAAATCAATATCTCCATAATGAATGATTGCCTTTTAATGTCCTTTTAAATGTGCTTCTAAAAACCACAGTTTTTGTGGGTTGAACATGTTTTGGAGAAGTCAGGGCACTCAAATTAGCTTGGTTTCTGGCCCAAACAGTAGGAGTTCTTCTGTTCTGTGAGATGACCTTTGAAATAGAGGCAAGATTTGTGTCTTTCTGAAATATTTTATTTTGCCCATAGATTTAACAGGTGTACTATCCCTGAGCTTGCCTCTGACCTGTTTTCACTGTATCCTCAGAAACATCTCTGACTTTCACCTGTGCGTCTCACATGAAGAAGTTCAACATTCCATTCAATTCTGTCTCATTCTGAAGTTGCATTTTGGCTCATTTTGCAATGAAAAGCAGGAAGACTTGACTACCATGACCTCTTCCAGTCAAAGGGGATTGCACAAGATTATTCTACCGCACCATCATTTTCCAGGATGCAGGGGACAGGAGCCGGGGAATGTTCTTGGGGCTTCTATGTACTCAGGCAGGGAATCCTTGCTCTCTTGTTTTTAACCACTCAAGTGCTGCCCACAGTCGACTCTGAGACTGGAGATAAATCTGAATCCAGAAAACATCAGTTTCATCACTGCCATGTTGTTGAAATCATAAAACTACATAACCAGAGTGCAGAAAGCCAAATTTTATAAACACCCTAATGTATGGCACATGACTAAGTGATAAATCTTGACAAGATTACCAAACAAAGTGAAAATCTTCATTTGTCTTAGGGAAAGAGAAGTGCTCCCATGTGTTTGGACATCAGCACGGTCCACATGTGGCAATCATTGCGCGAAAAATAAGATCCCGGTAAAGGCTGTTGCAGATTATGGCCTCATTGATTAGTGTCTCATTTCCCCCCACCTCCAGCCCTCCACCTCATCACAAATAAGGAGACACACCGTCTCCTAGCCTTTGAAGAGATTTCCCCAAAACCACTTTGGAATACATTTGCTCCCAGCAAGTTCCTCTACACCATCACACGGCCTTTGCTTTTTGTTTAAGGAGATCTTGAGTTTTTCTTACACACCCTTAGTGTATGTTTACTTAAGCACTAAAATTAAATACACATAATGAAGCCATCTGTGGCAAACAGAATTAAGAAGTGGAATACCATATTGCTGTGAAGATGTGTATTCAACAAACATGCAATCCTCACCGTTCTCTGCGGAACTTGGCATATCTCATGTGTTGCTGAGAATATTTGAATAGGTCCCAAGTTATTTTGGTGTCTGGGGATTGCATAGTGAGGCTGGAAACCTCACCAATAAGTTCATCCCATAAAATGTTTCCAATTCGTTGGAAAAAAGTATGAGACTTTTTTTTTTCATCATGAAACTCTAATGCAATATGCACATGTTAAGAAGTTTGAGAAACTGAAAAAAAAATAGAAGTTTGAGAAACTGATTGAAAGACGATTATAAAATATAAAATGCCAATTGTTACTCACTCCGAAGATGATGCTTCATAGATTCCCATTCTGTTTTCCTTCCACATTAACCAGACCTGATTTAGGCTTGATTATTTTTCAAGAAATATGGGAGGGACATTCTCCCATGATGTCAGACTGCCCTACTCCATCTATCAGAATTTCTTGGAAAAGCAAAGAAATAAAGTATGCAGCAATCATCCATGAGCTGCACCTGGCTTCTATATAAATATACGAAGGATTGATTATTTATGCCATTTCTGTCAAGCCTGTGTTTGTCTTTATTTCACAAGCAAATTTCATATTATGCTGCAGATACTACAAAGCCTGCCTAAGGTAGAAAAATGGAATTTAGCCTTTGAACCTGCTGCAGAGGAGAGGTAAACTGAAGTTCAGATTCATTTCCTTTACGCCGCCCTTAGGTAAAAGAGGGCATAAGCTGATATGTGTGCGGCATGGCTCCTAGTCTTAGAAAACGAGAATGGCTCTCCAGAAGGGGGGGCGGGTATACCATATGAACCGGCTCTGGATAAACAAATGTGAGTGTAACCAGAGCTGACTTTCTTCCTGCCTGCCCAGTATGGCTAGCCTAGCACGGTGGCTCCACCGGAAGGTTTGGTTGGGGGTCCCTAGGACTACTTGTCATTTTCATGCAAATTTCACCAACAAACCATCCTTTGCTCCAGCAATGGATTCTGTAAATAACACACAGAGGGGAAATCCTGCTCCTCTTACCAGCCAGTTTGTCCAGAAGCGAGCACACCATTTTTCAGATCTTATAAGCACATAGCCTAAATTTCACTATTTCCTTGAAACATGGCTTCAGGCTGCATATTTTGTGTCTATCCTCCTTCAGACACCCAGATAAAAATTCTATCCTCTGGCTCTCCTGCTTTTTGCACCCCACAGAAAAATTTCCGTGGACACAACAGGTTATACTGAATGAAAGGGGAGCCTGCTCTGAAAACCACCCTCATTCCCTCCCACTGTTGAAATGTCAGCCCCACTGAGGAGTCCTCATCAGATCTCCCAATTTCTGGTTATTGATGCATGCCTCATTATAGGGAACACTGCAAATGGTTTTTCTGTGGAGACGTTGGCTTAGGTGAAGAATTTAACATCTTTATACTTGTAACATCCTATTAGAGAATGGAAAGTGATTGCCTGGATGGTTCAGCAGGTTAAGTGTCTGACTCTTGATTTCTTTTTTTTTTTTTTTTAAGATTTTATCCATTTATTTGAGAGAGTGAGCGAGTGAGAGAGAGAGAGAGAGAGCATGAGTGGTGGTAGGGGAAGGTAGATAGAGAGGAAGGAACAGACTCCCAGCTGAGCAGGGAGCCTGACCATGACCTGAGCCAAAGGTAGACACTTAACCGACTGAGTCACCCAGGTACGCCTGACTTTTGATTTCAACTCAGGTCATGATCTCAAGGTCCTGAGATTGAACACACACACACCCCGACTCTCCATTCGTGGGCTCCGTGCTGGGCATGGAGCTTCCATAGGGTTCTCTCTCTCCCTCCCCTCTGTCCTGCTATCCTGTCTAAAAATAAGCAATTAAATAAGAATGAGGAATGGGAAGAGAAAGTGGAAAGCAGACACTTGATGTCCTCAACACATGCTCCACTAAGTTGAGCTCTCACACGGACTTCTGAATTTATTTATTTATTTAAAGATTTTATTTATTTATTTGACAGACAGAGATCACAAGTAGGCAGAGTGGCAGGCAGAGAGAGAGGAGGAAGCAGGCTCCCTGACGAGCAGAGAGCCTGATGTGGGGCTCGATCCCAGGACCCTAAGATCATGACCTGAGCCGAAGGCAGAGGCTTTAACCCACTGAGCCACCCAGGTGCCCCCAGACTTCTGAATTTAATCCTTCAGAACCCGTTCAAAGATAATGTTCATTAACCTATGATGCAAACAAGGCTCTTAGAGACAGCCCTTGGTAGACCCTGAACTTGAATCCATGCGTGTTTAGATTCAAAGCTCTTTTCTTTCCTTCAAATGGCTTCTATTTGTTTTTAGTGATTTTTTTTCCTTAGATTTTATTTATTTTTATTTGAGAATGAGAGTGAGAGAGGCCATGAGAGGGGAGAATGTCAGAGGGAAAAGCAGACTCCCCATGGAGCTGGGAGCCTGGTGTGAGACTCGAACCCGGGACTCCAGGATGATGACCTGAGCTGAGGGCAGTCACCCAAACAACTGAGGCACCCAAGCACCCTTTAGTGATTTTTTTTTTTAAGTCATGCCTATAACTCATCATTAGAGAGTCTCCCCAGCACAGCTGAAGGCTAACTATGTAGAAAATCTACTGCAATATGACAGAATGTTCCAGTGCCAGAAGTGATGTTGGCAATCGGCATACTGGGTTTCAGAAGATCAGACGAGCTGGTGAAGTTATATAAATTGATCTAGTTGTCCTTTTCCGTGGCTTGCTTCTTGTTATATGATCTAAATGTAAGAAAATGTATATACAGCTAAGCTCAGTGCTTGGCACCCAGAAAATACTTCCCTGCAGTTAGAGTTCCAAATGTAACCAATATAAACACAAGACACCTAGTTAAATTTGAATTTCAGGTCAACAAATAAATAACTTTTTAGGATAAATATGTCCTATGTAATATTTGGGATATACTTAAACTAAAATGCCATTTTTTAAACCCAAAATTCAAATTTAATTAGATATCCTGTATTTTACTAAGTGAGATGAGTATTAAAGCCATTAGCCCAATATGGTCATCATACGTTCTAGAGAAAGGCAGCTTAGTATCTTAAGAGATTAATTATACCAACTTCGTAGGTGGTCAGGAAGGTTGTAGGTGATTGTGTGTGTAAAGCACTTATCTAGGAGAGAGAGCACAGAAAACAAAAATGTTTATTTCCCATTTGTTTAATAAGTTTACAGTCCTGGGGTTCCCTAAAACTTTACTTAATTTGAGGTCCATCCAGCCAATCAAAGTTACCTCTGGTGTGTTCTGTATATTCCTCAGAACCAGTGGAGCAGCTCAAGACTACAGGTTTTAATAACAATAAAACATATATTAAACAGTATTTTAAATAAGCAATATGTATCAGATCATTCAATCCTCTCAATAACCCTATAGAGTCTACCTTCAGTTTGACAAACTGAGAAGCTAAGGCACAGAGGGGCCACATGATGGCTTCTGGAGTCCTTCTCTGTACAGGGAAGTCTGGGTCCATGGTCCAGGCTCTAGACCCTGCGGAATTCCTCTGCCCTTGACTCAGTGGGGTTCCATGGTGGTCTAACATTTGCTGCTTCCCCTCGCATCCAAAGAAGAGTTCCAAAAAGGTGGGTGGGAGGGGTCTTATTTGAGAACTGCCCACAGATGAAAAATATTAAATCTCCACTGTTGAGGGCTTTTGAGCGATTGGCAGGGGATCCAAGTTCTGGGCGCAGCCATGACTACTGGTTGTACCAGGGAAACCTCTCTGGACGTAGAAGACCAGGTGTCATAAGAGCTCCTTGGACTCCATAGAAACACCTGTGCTCAAGCTGCTTCTTCCTGCTGCTGGGAATATTATGAGCTGGCAGCACTGGTGCATGACCCGGGTGGGCCTTGGCTCAATGACCAGAGCCAGTGAAGCTACACTGCGGAAGAGCACTGTTGATTCACTGTGCCACTGATCAACTGATTAACCAAGCATTAGGGGACTGTAGGGCCTCCTTGAACCCAGCTGGATTTCAATTAGACCTCTTCTTTACTACTATTAGAAAATAATGTTTATTTTAAAACACAAATAAACTCCCCAAAGTGTAAGAATATCAAATCAATTTCTGAAACACCCACAAGACACAGAATGGTGGATGCTGTTCTGAGGTGCTATGCTATGAAGAACATTCTAGATTCATTTCCCAGGCGAGGCTCTGGTTGTACTTCAAGGTGGGAGAGTGATGATCAGTGCTTTTCCCTGCCATGAGACTAAAGGCAAATGAGGAAGACACAGGACTAAGGAATATGGGGGGCACTTTGTTGGGATCTTTTGACATTTGCATTTCTTAATGGAAAGATTCCAAGACTTTGAGTTGGAAAACGTGGATTTGAGAAATAAATTTGTGTGAGCTACCAGGTAAGGGTGTCTTGAACTCCTTGCCACTTAACACTTAGGGAATGTTAATGGGGGAGTTCTTTCAAACAGAGTGAGGCCATCTCTCCTCAAACTCTAAAATGTCATCTGCCCCTAGATCAGGCCAAATAAGGGAAGCTTGCTAGTAAAATCACCCAATCTTCCTCTCCTCCCCAAGAGAATTTCTGTCAACCATCAGCACAAATTAGGGATTTTGGAGGAAATAGCCCAACATTTCTTTTACCCTATCTGTTGGGAGGCTGCACTGAATATTACCCACTGCAATGTACACTGTCCCACTTACAAGACCCCCAGGAAGAAATGCCGATCTGAAATTAGTAGTTGTGAATCTCCAAAGCAACTGGGGACTATTCATTTCATGGATGCTATTAAATATATATACAGAAATATTTCTCTTTTCACTTTGGCTGCTAGAAAGCTGAAAGCCAGCTGTTTGCCCAAAATATAAATAAAGGCATTGTAGCCTATCTTGTTATTTGTATCATTTTGTAACTCTCTATATTTTTTCACTTTGATTTTAATTCATTTGTTCTGTTATATTATTTTAATTACCCATTAAGCCAGTCAAAATACTATGTAGGCAAAAACAGGAAGGAAGGAAAGAAGGAAGAAAGGAAGGGAGGAAGTAAAGGAGGAAAGGAAGGAAGGAAGGAAGGAAAGAAGAAAAGAGAAGGGGGAAAGAGAAAGGGATGGAGGGAGGAAGGGGAAGAAGAAAGGAAGAGAGAACAAGCAATGGTAATGTCAGATGATCAGATGTGTAAGAGTATGGTATGAATTTTATATATATAGTTTTATATATATGATATATTTAAACTACTACTAGTAGTAGTGTTATCCATTATTATTATTATTTCTCTCAATATTATTATTCCTTTCTTACTTGGAAGGTGATAAATAGTAGAGAAAGAAGGAAGAGAATAGTCATTAAGCCAGACCTATGGCTCACTGCTCTAGTCAGGTGATCTCATTAGATCCTCAAGAATGACCTGGCATGCTTTCAGGTGTTAAAAATGCTCATTGCATCATTGAAGAAGGAGGGGCCAGACAGGAAACGCGTTCAGGTCCCACAGCTAATGTGGGGGGAGATGTTGCCTCCAGGACTGTCTACCTCCACATGTGTGTTCCTTCCAGCATCCTGTGGGCAAAGAGACCCAAATTCAGTTCTGCTTTTTTGTTTTTTGTTTTTTCTTTTTTGCATACCTCATTCATTGAAGAAAAATCCAAGAGTGTGGCCCCTGTTACTCAATCACCATTTTAGCTCTGAAAATGACCCTCTTCCTTCCAGGAGACTCAAGCCCCTTCTGTGCTCTTCTGTTACCACTGCTACATCATACTTGGCTCTTACCTTCTATGTCCACTGGCTGGGAGTGTGGGAGTGAGGACAGTGGCCATGGCTGTTTTCTCCATGGCCACTGTGGCTCTGGCACCTGGCAGAGTCTCTGGCTGATGACCAGAGCTATTAAATAAGTGTTAACTAAGTAAATGAATGGTGAATGGAGAAACTAAGGCCTCTAGGGGTGTGCATCTCACAATCTCCTCTCCCTGCTGTCTTTTCTCCTACTGTAGCTGACTAGACCTTCCCGCTGACTTAGCATTGTATCCTCAACCTCTTTAAATATTGTTACTTTTTTGCCAGCATTTGAACCTCTTATCCTTTACACTGGGTGCCTTGTGGTATGTCCCACTTTCCTGCTTGACTTGTCTGGTGGTCCCTCAACTTAGCTAATGATCTTCCAAACTACCCAGAAATCTGTTGGAATCCTGGCCTCACCTCAGATTGCTAAATTGGGATTTCCAGGATTGGGATTAACGTGGGTATTACTATTCAAAAGCAAAAGCAGAATAAACAAAACCACACATAATCTCCCCTCCTCCCCCAAAATGCCTCCTCAGGGACATAGACTGTACTCTACAGGAATAACCCACTTCAGTTAAATATAGTGATGTTACACTCCTAATAATAGCTCTCCTGTGATTCTTCCCTGCCACATTGGAAACTTGAGGACACCATTTTTCCCTCCATGGGATGTTTACCTCTGGTGCCCTCTTGTCCTTCTGAATGTCCAAAGATAAAGATATATAAAGAGATAGAATGCTCTCTCAACTCAGAATCTGGGAGAATGGGAGGAAAATAGAGAGGGAGAAGGGGAAAGCAGCAGTGCTCAGTATGGATAATCCATTTGCTCTCTACATTTCTCCAGACTCTTCCTGTCGAGGCCACTAAATTCTGGCCAACAGTTTGTGAAGCAACATGATCAGCATCTTTTCTATTTCAAGGTTTCTAAGTGAGGACATGAATTCTTTATGCTCTTTCTTCGACCACAGAGACTCAGAAAGATGTGAATCCCGGAAACTATACATACCAGATGGAAAGAACTTGAGTCAGGGGTTTTGAGGAAGTAAAAAACCATCTTCTGTGTGACAAGCCACCGAAATTTGGGATTTATTACCACAAAGTAGTCTTTCTTATCTGAGTAAGTGATATCCGAAGTAAGACTTTATCATAACAAAAGTGAAGAATGCATGCCATTGGTTTAGCAGTGGGGCCATAGTGGGGAGGAAATGACTACCGTGGGCTAGAAATCTGGAGGTGTTCACCAAGCAAAGTTAAATAACATGAGACAACTACCACCTGGTTTCATTCGGAAGATGGATTCCCTCTACTGAACGAAGAGAAAAAACTGAAAAATGGAATATGTGGCTGCCATTCACTGAGTTTGGTAAGATGTTAAAAGAACAAGATGAGCTCAAAGAAGAAAGTTGTCAGTTTGCAGGCAGGGATGAAAAAAAACAGGTTGATTTCAGATATTCTGGGCCTTGTGAGGCTAGACAATAGGAGGGCTTCTAGAAATAGGGTTAATAAGGCTTTGAGGGACAAATGTCAGGTATGCTATTCAGTTGATTAAAAATTGCCAAGGCAAAGGTCAAATAAAGGATATAAGGGGTGCCTGGGTGGCTAAGTTGGTTAAGCGACTAACTCTTGGTTTTGGCTCGGGTCAAATCATGATTTTGGGGTCATGGGATCAAGCTCTGCATTGTGCTCAGTGCTTGGTGCAGAGTCTGCTTGAAATTCTCTCTCTCCCCCTCTCCCTCTCATTCTGTCCCTTCCCCACTCACTCTCACTCTCCTTTTCTCTGAAATAAATGTAGAAATCTTGAAAATTAAAAGGGTATAAACCTTTATGGAATGCTCTCAGGTCATCAAAGTACCCCAGGGAGAAGATTGCCTTATAGCTAGATCTCTGCCAATGAAATTCGAGGTCACCACTTAGCTACCATAGACTTGAAAGGAAGGCCTGAGAAAGGCAGATGAACAAGCAAGAAAGAAAGACTTAACATTTGGGAGAAAACTTGGTGTATGGTTTGGACACATAAAACTTACAGAGAGCAGTGAAGACACTCCGGATGCCTTGTCAGGCTTGGAACTCAGCAGTGGGGAAACAAGGTCAATGAAGATACAGTCCTGAGCTTCAGAGTTATGATCTCCTAGGACATGGAAAGAGAATATTAATCACTGCTATTTATTGTGGGCTTGCTAAGCACCAGTGTCTGTACTAAATGTACATATCTTTGTGAGGTAAGCTTCATTATTCTCATTTTATGAGTGAACAAAAATGAAGGCTTAGGAAAGCTAATTGGCTAAGGACCACTTAATGACCACTTAACTAGTAAGTAGCAGACCTGGGAGTCTAACCATTGTTAAAAAGAAACTTCCCTGGTCACCTGGTAAAAGTGTCAAGACAGATTTTGTTTGGACTGCTGCAAGAAGGGAGAGACAACTGAACTCAATTTCACGTTGGACAAAGATAATTTTTTAAAGGGAGAATAGTCAGGGAACTAAAATGGATTATGGGGAGGTGATAAAGGGAAGACAAAAAAGGGGAGAGGTAGGCAATACGGAAATGGAAAATTACGGAAGAGGGGGGTCAATGGAGACTTCCTGAAAATGGGTTGGCAAAGTTGCTTGGGGCAATGTACATTCTGTAATTTGGCAGCATAGGGTTTTGTGAGCAAAGATTCAGTGTGGTACCCCTTAAGGGCATGAACTAGTACAAGTGCAAGGCGGGCTGAAGTGTCATCAGGTTTCTAATTGGGATGCTTGGGCAAGTCCTTTGTGCTGCCTGGGAGTTAACAGTTCATGGGCTAGCCTGGTTGACTCTAAAGACCTTGCATTTAATCCTGTCTGTATACTATAGACAAATGGATAATTGCCACACCCTTTGAAAATTGATCCAATTCCATATTAAAATAATACTGGCTTGTCAGATGAGTAGTCATGAAAGCAGAATTTAAAAAATACACAGGGGATGTCAAATGATTTAATACGAAGTAAGTTTGGGATGAAAGGCAGAAACCAAGCAAAGCTACTGGAAAGTCAAACCAAGGCATTTGGGTTCTCTCCTGAAGGTCATGGGATTCCTCGTTGAAAATTGATGATGGGAATAATATGGTCAGATTTGCATTTTGAAAAAACACTTTGTCATGAAGATGTCTTTGTATCATCCCACCCTCAGTGTGAATTAAAATACTGGCCTCAGCACAAAATGACTATGGGATCTGGAACAAATCATTTAACCACAACACAATTTATTTACCTTTAGAAGGCAGTGATCATTTCTACTGTAAAGGACACTGTTGGCTCCTCAGCATCCACTGGACCTTCTTCTGATTGGTAGCAGCCATCAGTTGGGTGGGACTGACTCAAGATTTAGCCCCATTCAAATCTAAATTAGCCCTAGACAATTGACATAATCTTTTCTACCTTGACATCCTATGAGTTCAGCACTGAGATACTAAACCAGTTACAAGGAAGCCTAAGACATTGCATAGGAACAGGTCAAAGAGTCCCCTTTCTCTGAATGGTGCCATGCCTAGGTGTGAATTCTGAAACTCTGCAGTCATTTTTCCATTAGGGGAGCCGAGGGCCTATGGGCCAAGCCAAAGGGCAGAGGAGGCACAGGATTCTGCAGGAAATGGAGGTGAGCTTGAGATCAAACTTCTCTTCCCCACATCTTGGGACTTTCTAGATGCACAAAGCAATAAATTCCACTTACTCTTCAATGTAAGTTGGTTTGGACTTTTATCCCTTACAGCCTAAATCATCAAAACTTATCTGTTTACCCACAGAGTGATATAGGCACAAGAATTTACATAGTACAGTTGGTGGAAGAGTTCAATAAATGTGTTTTGCCCTCAAATTGTATTACATCACCATAGTATCCCCCAGAAATAGATCTCTGTCATTTCTTCCAATCCAGATTATGACTCTCTATCTCACCAAACCTGGTCTGATACACATGCCATGCCTTCTCTATGGCATTCTCTAAAACCCACAAAGATTAGTTAATTACATCAGCTAATGTTAGGTCACCATGTGAATAATTACCTTCTAAAATTACCTTCCAAAGCATACGTGCTATGACCAGAGGCCATGAAGAGCTCCCACTGCTTTCAGAATCTTAGGTAACTGTACCAGTAAGTGAAGCAAGAAGGATTCTGCTCAAAAGGACTTGAACACACCTCAAATGACTTGCCCATAAATCCCACCTCTACTCTTCAGGCTGGACAGTAATTATTGCTTTAACCCCATTCATTAGACCTATTAATCAATTCAAAAAGAACGGGAGATGTACCATTTTGTCCTTTTGTATCAATTCCAGAGATTGGCCTTCATTTTACTCCTCAGGCCACCCAGCAAGTGGGAGAGGAAGCTGGAGTCAAAACACTTAGAATCTCCTGATTCTAAACTCGATCCTGAGACCACCAGGCAAGGTTGTCTCTCCCTCCAAGAACTATTTTAACCAGGGAAGGCCACGCCTCCAAAAGCTGCTGGTTCTGGTTTTTTTTTATGAAGTTCCCCAAATTGCGGATACTTATCTGAGTGCTATCTGAACTATTCGTGTCTCTGGGGAGAGTGTAATTGGGCTGTACATTTCCTGAAAACAAACTTTCTCGTAAATGCTTCAGGCTGGCCTGCTTTGGGTCAGGAGAGGAATATTCTTTCTGTATCCCTCTGGCTTGATTTCTACACCTCTGCTGATGATGCCAGTTAAGACAGTAGGAGGAAGTCCATAGTGACAAATGACAGGGTCATCTCAACACACCTCCAGAAGTTTGATGCACGGTCCCATCAAGATCTGGATGTTTTCCCATCGTTTGAAAGCAGGAGTTGCAGGTCCTCTGGGCACCTCTCCAGGTGGCCTCATTAGTGGAAAATTAAATAAAAGCATTCTCTTGCTTTTCCCCATAGAAAGTAATGATATTTTAATCATGCTATGCCACAAGTTTCTTAGGATAACAACCAGAGAAAAGAATAGCAAGGGACTCAAGCCTGGAAAACTGCCCAGGATATAGCCTCGGGTGGCAGGTGACTGCAGGAGCCAAAGAAGGAAGGCAAAGGCTGAGAAATTCGTCGATCATAAAGGAAGGAGAACATGAACAACGATGTGTAGGTCACACTGTGACGTCATCATTTCTTAATGTTCGAAGCTTGATGAATGACTGGTGTTTGACTCTCACAAACTTTCAATACATTCACTTTTTTTCTTCCTTTTTCTGAAGCAAGAAAGCACAGAGAGACAGAAATGGCTTTTCAGGCAAGCCATTCTCCCTTTCAAATGTAGATGCCAATTTTCCTTCTAAACGAGGTTTATTGATCACTTTCCAAACAAATATAATTCAGTGAAAATTGAGTCAGCCTCGTTTTGCTTGTAGTTGGTACTTTCTTTTAGGCTGTGGCATATAGCTGAAAAATATGTGGAGGTAGGAATTGTCGCATTATTGTATCTGACTGTTGAGTGAAATCTGGAGGGATTGTAGGCAATTTGTGACAAGCTGAGGAATTCCTTTTGCAGCCCACAGTAAGTGCGAAGTACATTATTTAAAACCTACCTAGATCATTGATATATTGTCATCTTAGGCTTTTAAGAGGGCCCTTTTCCCCATAACATATAATTTCCTGTATGGCCTTTAGCTTTTTTGTTTCAGATCTTACTCTTTGAAATGATGTTGCTTTTATCAAGATAAAGAGCCATTGAAAATAGTTATCCATTTGTTAATTTGATTATAAATTTTTTTTTGCTTTTCATTATTTTCTAATTTATTTCAGTAAACATTTATTTAACTTCCATAATCAAAGTAATAAATACATAATTATCATAAATGACTCATTCGCCATTTACAGCTGAAGCCTTCTCCTGAAAACGTGGCTCACATGGATTCTGTTCTTCTCTGACCCTCTGGTGTCTTTAATTTTGTTTTCTTCATTTGGGCCATTTTACATGGTGGCCCCTCAAGGGGTGTTCCCCTCAAGGGCCCTGCTTTCCATCATCCATGGCCTTGTATGGGATCTTCCCTCCCCAGGTCGCCGTTAGGCTGTCCCTGATGTCAGTTAGACTGTCATACTGCCTGTTCCGAGTCTAAAGTGGACAAGACCACACAGAGTCACCTTTACGCCCCGGGGAGACTGCAGCCACCATGTAACTACCCCACCCCCAACCTGTGGCTATTTTAAAACCTTACCTTTTCTAGGCATTGTTGTTTATGTGGCAATTGATACATATCTAGATCCTGAACTTCCATTTCTTTATGTTTTATCTGGAAGTCAGGGACCTATACAGTCTGTTTCTTTGGCATCTGAACACATAACTGAATGTCACACACACAATGTCAAATGAACGAATGAATGAGTGTGATGATTTGGTGTTGCTGAAAGAAAAATTAACCACGGAGTGACAAGATGTTTCGGCTGACACATCTGAACCCATCATTCAAGTCTCAATTTTATTTTGTTTTCGTGGACCCCATCTAGTAAGAATGATGTATCTTTTACCTGTTAACTTAATCAATTTATTACCTATCAGTTCACTTTTCGATCTAAGTTTTTGTTCCTCAGACCCTGGTGAGGGATAGGAAACCTCAGCATCACCTGGGAACTCTCAAAAAGTGCAGGGTCTCCGGCCCTCTCCAGGTCTCCTGAATCAGAATCTGCATTTTAATAAGATCCCAGGTGGCCCTGCACACGTAACAGTCTGAGAAGTGTGGCTCTAAACCACATGCCTTTCTTTGTTCTTTGTGAGCACACCAAATGAACACGCCGCATAAATGCTTAAAAAATATATGACAATAAATCGGATTCTTTGAGGAAGATATTATTTGTGATTGACTGTGTTTCACAAACAAGTGCATTCTGATGTCAACAACGTCCCCATTCTCTAAAGACTCCTCGACTCAGCCCCAGTGTCACCCAGCTGTGACAGCCTGAGTGATTTCAAACACCACTGATTGACATCTTAAACGTTGCCTGGAAATGCCGCGCTCTGCAAAATCCTTCATCACAAGAACACATCTGCCTTAACGTCGGCTGTCCAAATGGAGGGGCATTTCCTCCAGAAAGCAAAACACCAGGCTTTCATCTCTTCAAAGCAAATCCACTTTTTTTTTTTTTTTTTTTTAGTTTTTTGTTTTTGTTTTTTTTTTTTGTACAAAGAGGAGTTTTCCCGCCTCTTCCCAGCTCCTCCAGTGCCCCTCCTGGGTGAGCAGCGACCCTCAGCTTTGGGCCCTGTCCTGAGAACAGCCTGGTGGAAGGATTATGCCGATGATAAACCTCGGAGCTACCAAGCAGTTGCCATATATCCCAGGATCAAGTTGTGTGAGTGGCTGACAGGAAAAGCCCAGGAGGATTGGGTTACAGGAAAGGGCTGCCATTTATTTATTTATTTTTCTCCTTCTGTAACTAATTCCAAAAACAGACCCTTGCTTGAGAGCCGAGTACAAGAGAACAAGAGGAACTCTGCAAAATTCTAATTGGGGAACAGTTGACTTAATTGGTGTCCATTTGGCAGACAATGGGAAAGGCTCCCCAGCTGGGCTGAGAAAGGACCCAGGGGGAATATAGGCTTGCAAGAAGCTGGAACACTCTGGAGACCGATTGTTTCCTGAGGTAAAACCTGGAGACCAGGGCTTAGATTAACTCGACAACTGTCAAGCTCCATTAGGGGCAATCAGAGGAGACAGAGCATGGGTTAAACACAGGAAACAGAGCTGACAATAGAGACATATGTCTCCAAGAGCCAGGAAGGGAGACAGGCATATATATGTCTAATAACAAACATAAACATTTTTCTTTCAGGTTCAGATGTAGCACTGATGGGTCAAAGATAGTCCTCAGTAGGAGGTGTTAAATGTCAAATATTAGGAACCTAAGTGGTTCAGTTGCACACGCTTGTTTTGTGCAAATCGATGGTGTTGAAGACATTTCCTGAGCGTCTCAGATCTACAGAGAATAGAGTGGGCTGAAAATCAGGAGCTGGAGGTCTGTCTGGCTAGGCAGGGACCCAGGAGGGCCCGGTTCTATTCCCTGCTCTGCCGTTGGACCACTGGACCCCTTTTCCGAGATCTCTAGGTTCCTGTTAAGTCATTTGTAAAACAGGGGATTATAACTGATCATTTCTGGGGCCTTGTTAGCACTCACATTCCACTAGCTTATATCTTTTTTTTTTTTTTTAAGATTTTGTTTATTTATTTGACAGAGAGAGATCACAAGTAGGCAGAGAGGCAGGCAGAGAAGCAGGCTCCCTGCTGAGCAGAGAGCCCGATGCGGGGCTCGATGCGGGGCTCGATCCCAGGACCCTGGGATCATGACCTGAGCCGAAGGCAGAGGCTTAACCCACTGAGCCACCCAGGCGCCCCCACTAGCTTATATCTTACTTGAGTTCAAAACACACAGAATCATTTTCTCTTTTTCTGTGGCTCTGTGTGGAATAAGGACGCAGTGTGGAATGCAATATAGTATATCTGTAATATAGCACAAAATCTTGTGTATTATAATTTTGTGGTATTTTAAAATATCAAAGATGAGGTATAGAACATACTACCCCAACATTTGTCACCTCGGGATATTAAATATTTTAAGCTGAAGGAGTTGGAGAAAACAGAAGAGAATTCTGCCCTTCCCCTTGGCCTTCTTCCCTGAGACAGGGTCATAGAACCCTCAATGAGTCAGGTGGGAGGTGTCCTCCTTATACCAGAGGAAAGGAACATCCTTATCTTGGAGGACAAAGGGACACCAAAAAGAATCTGGATGCTCCTTGTTCAGTTTCAGCGGGTTTACTACACCTTAACTTCGCACTCTCTGGCCTATCTTGTTTTTCCTTGACTGTCCACACTTCATTAAATCTAGCATAAAAATCCTCAAGTCTAACCATTTCTTTGAGTCTCTATTTCCTAAGGAAGGCTCCCCGTGTCACATACAATTTATATTAAATAAATCTGTATTCTGTCCTGCTCATGTCTGTCAGTTTAATTTTTAGACCCACCCACAGACCGACCCTGAGAAGGCCCAGGAAAAATGTTCCCTCCCTGTATTACACGTAATTCTAAAATCAGGCCCAATTTTAAAACCACCCTCAAGTGGTTGTGCTTAGAGTCTGTTCTATGAAAATAGCACTTTTAAAAACTTTTCACACCAAGTTTCATCTCCCTCAAAGATAAGAGGCCTGACTTCCCCTTTTCACAGGTGCCCTTTCATTGACTATGAGCTCAATGGTAAGAGGTGTGAGGACTTTTCAAGTGTGTGGCCAGGGTCCAAGGGAACAAAAAGCCAAGGCAGATAAATGCACATGAGATTAAGCTGGCCAAGGGATATCTCAGGTCACAAGAGAATACATCACTATTTGGCGGATCTTTAAAGTTCTCCAAGAACAGACTCCAGAGCGAGTGAGTGGTCTGACAGATGAATGCAGGAAGGTGTAAGTCTCATCCTCCCAGAAGAGGAGGGCATAAACTTTCAAAACAATTGACCACAAATGGCTGAAGCAATGTAGGTTGGAGGACAAGGTTATCGCATGTCATTTTTTTTCCATAATGGTCCAAGAGTCATAAATTCAGAAATTAAACATCCTTCCTCCACCTTGAGAAAAATAGAACACATGACAGGAAGCCATTTTGATGTCCTCATGCACGTGTCCTCTGCAGGCATTGGTAGTACTAGGGAAGGATTCAAGAATTCTCTTCCTTTTGTTGTCTGGCACATCCCCCAGTGCTGGAAGTGAAGGGGGGAGCTTGAGACTAAAAACGCAACACAAGTCTGCACCAACCTTGACCTTTAAAATGGAATGTTGGCAAAATCCATTTTGATCTGAGTTCACCTGTCTGCCTTGCCTCCTCTTCTGAAATGTCAATCTTATAGAAGAATTCATTTTTTTGAGAATCTTTAGAGGCAAAACAGATATTTAAATACAACCCTTTTTCCCTCTCCTGTTAGACTATTTGACCAAGCAAGGGAGAGCTGTGAGTTTTGGGTTTTGATTTTTTTTTTTCCTCTTTCACTCTACAAGTTTAACTTTGAATTAAGGGAACTACCTTCACTTTCCCCGAGAGGAGTAATTAATTCAAAAGGGGCTTTTCTTATTCGGGTCAAGATATTTTTAAAACAGGTGAGCTGTTCCTGGTGACGGTAAAAGATTAAGGAAAAAAAGAGAAAAGCTTTGTGACTGAAAGTGAATTAAACTGACAAATTTTAAAAAAAGACAATAGTAGTAAGAATGAGTATTCTTTGTCCGAATGAGACCTCAGTTGTGCAATAAGTCATTGTTGTTTTGTTTTGTTTCTCCTAAGATGTTAGTAAAGTGTGTTATTCTCTCCAGGTCAGGTTGTTTGTTGTTTGTTGTGCATTCTCAGTAGGTCAGAATGCCTCTCCTACCTCAACTGATGGCTGTTTCTTCTGTTGACATTAATTCTCCCTGTCTCTGCATACCTGTAGTGCACCTTTATCTTTGTTCTTTGCATCTCCCAGACCAGACCCACTCAGCCCCAGGGCTTGTCAGTTTTATGATTCATGGGCATATTTTTCCAAGCCTCCTACAAAGAAGGTCTTGGAGTAATTTAAAAACAGTTACTTCCATTGGCAAGCTGGGTTGGGAAAAAAGTCCCTTATTGACTGGTCTTGTCTTGTATCATATAATTTAATAATAAGACCTGTTCTCAGAGGAAATATTCAATAGATATTATAGCATAAAAGCAGATTTTACATAGCATGCTCAAACACATTAAATATAACAGAACTGTCCACTTAGTCTCTATGTGCCAAGCCACTCAAAAAGAAAGGATGTGATAATATTATTCCCAAAGTCTGAGGTGGTCCCTCCCCATGGTAACATTCCACAAGTCTATGAGCCTGTGATTTGCATTCGCTTTAGACATACTTGTAGACAATAATTAAATGGCCACTCATTTGTAGAGTTCTTTGCAGTTTTTCAGGTAATTAAATGCAGAATAACAACTCCGTTTACTTATAGCAAGTGGATAAGAGCTGCTTCCCTCACATGCCAATAAATTCTATCATCAACTATAATTTTCTGAGCATTTACATGGGGAAAATTGCTGCACATGCATGATTTCCTTCAACCATGCAACTGTGTGAATTGGTATCTTGCTTATCTCCATGGTACTGGGAGTCGAAGAAAGGAAAGGGGGTGGTGATAGCAGTCACATGGTTCAAAAATGAGGCTCAGACAGGATCCATGCAGTCAGACTCCATTCCTGTGTGCTCTTAACTTCACTATATTGTCCCAAATCTTAGAACGTCAGTCTTCCATAAATTTCCAAATGTGATTATTTCATCTTAGAAATAGTACTTGGAATGACAAGAGAAGGAGGTGGCAGGAAGTTGCATTAGCTGAATATACACCCTATGCTGGATTTTGCTCGATACTTTATGTATCTAAAAAACACCTTTTTATTTAATTCTTAAGCAAAGTAAGTCTAATTTTATGTATTTTGCAAGTGAGGAAACTAAGGCTTAGAATATGAAAGAATTTGCTGGAAATTAATCTTGTTTCTGCGATGTGAAACTTATACCTAAGTATGTTTGTCTCTAAAGTTCATTTTCTTCCCACTAGATCCTCACATGTCCTCCTGCTTTCCTAGAAATATACCCTCTGATTTCATTTCGTGAAAAAAATCCTTCTTGTTTATGAGGATATCATCTCCAGGCTAGCATTTTTTGCACTCCTGTGGCCAATATTCTTAATTGGTTCTCCTTATTTCATCCCTTCTGTCATTCATTCAGCAAGTCTTTGGATGATTCACTTACTCTGAACCAAAACACATTTGTCAAAACATAGATGGCAGCCATTTTCAGAAATCCAAGAAAAGGACTCTATGTTGTTGATGTAAAAGGAGACTATTCTGTGTTCATTATCTCCTACTGTACCAAAGGTAAATTAGTCCATAAGTAATTTTTGATAGCCAATTATGTATGAGATCTTGTGCATAGACCTTGCACTAGTTATAAGGGGAAGATACCTTTCTCCCAGACTAACACATTTTCTAGATCCTGTGTGCTTGTCATAATGATTCTAAAGAAGTTACAAAAAACTGATGATGACTAATGGCAGAGGGCTTATGGTATTCCTCTTTCCAGTCTCATGAGGAGCATAATGCCAGACACCCAAAAACTGCAAGACTGAATTTACTTTATCATAGTAAATCATATCATATTTTATCATATCAAAGTCCAGAAACCTTCAAGGCCTTAAATCCTAAAAATTTAAACTACTTTTTCCGATGCTTTTGTCATTAAGTCCTAGCAAGTTTTCCTTCTAGAAAATTTGTACTCAAACATGCTTTCCTTTACTTTCTTTACACCATGGCTTAGTCTCTATCATTCATTGCTCGGTTAGCACTCTGACTTTCTAGGTTCTGGTGAAGGAGACATGCTCCATCATCAATCCCTCTAGATAGATCTAGCTATACACATGATATTTTATCCAAGAAGCCACATGTCTTTCATTGTCAAACTTGTTAAAATATGTTCATTTTCCCACAATGGGAAATGGGAAATGGTATTCATACAGTGGTGTTCCCAGAAGGATCACTTTGGATTGTAAAATGTTGGAAACAAATCTTAATATGTATCCATAGGAGATTTTTAGATCAGTTATGTGCATTCATACAATGAAGTGCTACTGCAACAATTAAAAAGAATGAGGCAGTATTATAAATGGAGAATTTTTAAGATTTCTTATCTGATGAAAGTAAGTAGCCCTCGCATCTGAGTTAAGAAAAAAGAAAAAGAAAATCTTGCATGGATGTTTATGTATTTCTGTGAGACTCTCCTGGAAGACTCTATCAAAAACTGAAAATAATATCTGCTTCCAGTAATTAGAGAACTAGGAAGGGAAACTAAGTTTTACCATGAATGTTGTGGGAAAATTTACATTATCATTTGCATATATTACTTCTTCAAAGATATGTTTAAAAAAAAATACTTTGCCTCTCTTTGAAAGTTTTCCTTGCTTTGTCCCTATCCTAACTTGTCCCTTCCAAAAAAGATATATTTTAGGAAATCATTTACACAACCATACATTTCTTAAGCTAAAAATCAGTTATTTTTTATTATGATAAACATACATAATGTCATTTACCATTTTAACCATTTTGAGGTGTAGAGTTCAGTGGCATTTAGTACATGCATGTTGCTGTGCAACTGTCACCATCATCCAGCTCCATAAATGTTTCTTTCATCTCCTCTACATGAACCCTACCCATTACATAAAGCTCCCCGTCCCCCTATCCTTCCATCCCCTGGAAACCACCATTTTACTTTTTGTCTTTATGAATTTGACCCTTCTAAGTCCTTAATATATGTGGAAGCTTACAATATTGTCTTTTTGTGTCTGACATAGTTCACTCAGCATCATGGCCTCAAAGTTCATCCAAGTTGTAGAATGTATTAGAATCACCTTCCTCTTTAAGGCTGAATAATATTCCATTGTATGTATATACCACATTTTGTTTATCCATTCTGCATCATGTGGGTTGTAGATCAATTTTGCCATAGAGAATATTTTTGATTAGCCATGTTCCTAGGAGGCCTTCTTTATGAATTTTTTAAAAGATTTTATTTATTTATTTCACAGACAGAGATCCGAAGTAGACAGAGAGGCAGGCAGAGAGAGAGCAAGAAGCAGGCTCCCTGCTGAGCAGAGAGCCTGATATAGGGCTTGATTCAGGACCCTGAGATCATGACCTGAGCCGAAGGCAGAGGCTTAACCCACTGAGCCACCCAGGTGCCCCTCCTTTATGAATTTTTGAAGGTGGTGCTATCTAGACATCATCAATGGGTTGTACTGCTAAGGCTTTTACCTGGTTGCATCTAGAATATCTATTAGTATCTTACTGAACATGAATTTTTAAAAATTATTCATAATTAACCTAATCGAATTAAGAAATCCTTCCTCCAATGAACACTGCCTACTATACATATTTATGTGTATTTATATATATATAAACAAACTGTGTATACGATACAAACTGAAAATTAATATACGTATACATATGTAACATATATTTAATATTTGCTTAATATTGTTTAATACAAAATATACTTGTAGCTGTTCCTTATATTAACAATACAGGTATCTTCAAGGGCCTTATTAAGCAGAAATATCTTTACTGGGGAAATATTTAAGTGTTCATCTTAATAACAGCATTTTTTAAAATTTTATTTTATTTTTTCCGTGTTCCAAGATTCATTGTTTATGCGCCACACCCAGTGTTCCATGCAATACATGCCAGCATTTTTAACATGAAAGAGTAGAGTTCCCCAACATAAACATGTAACTATAGTCTAAAATTGCCAAAATTTAGCTACTGCTTTTTATACATTTACTGTGCATAGAAATTAGACCATTCTTTTAAATGAAGCCTCTTTTAGAAATGTACTTTCTTCATTATCACCATGGTTATTGTAATTATACATATTTTACCTGGAGTAATCCTGACATGCCTCATATATTTAGGTCAAAATCTGTAAAGAAGAGTCTTGACATTGAAAAACAGTATTTGGAAATGGAGTAAGTTAACAGAATGACTTGATGTCTGAAAGAATCTGAGAATCCAGGCTTGGGCCAGACATTGCTTTTGGAAATAACACAAGGGAAGAATTCTTTGGCTCCCCTGTTTCTCTACCAAGTTCTTTTACTCATTTCAGGTTTGCATTTATCACTCCTTGTTTTAGAGACCAGTTCTATTATGTATCTATAGGATGCCAGATAGCTAGCTTCTTAAATAGGACATCCGTTGGGTTATTTTATAATTGAAATTGCTGCGTGTGTTAAAAAAAAATAAAGCTAACTTTACATGAGATTTTGATACAGTAGAAAGAGCATGAGCTTTTGAGTCAGAGAAATCGGTGTTTGAAATATAGCTCTAATTCTTATCAGCTTGTCCTTTGGAAAATTATATAAGCTCTAGGGGCTCCTGGGTGGCTCAGTGGGTTAAAGCCTCTGCTTTCAGCTCAGGTCATGATCCTGGAGTCCTGGGATCGAGCCCCGCATGGGGCTCTCTGCTCCGCAGGGAGCCTGCTTCCTCCTCCCTCTGCCTCTCTGCCTGCTTGTGATCTTTGTCTGTCGAATAAATAAATAAAATCTTAAAAAAAAAAAAAGAAAGAAAATTATATAAGCTCTAAATCTCTGTGTGCTGGGGAATAAAATAAGAAAGTTTAAAATGAGTCCACAAAGAATTGTGAAAATCAAATGAAATGAAGCCTATGAATGCCGAGGACAGTGACGTCAAGAACATAGTAGGCATTCAGCAAATGTTGGTTCTCTTTACTCATTTCATGTCATTATTTAGTAATTCTCTGGTGGCTTCTCTTTTTTTTTATTAAGATATAAGATATTTAAAAACTCACAAGCACTCCTGATGTCACCAAACTCAGTTCTTTGCATTGAAAGTTCCAAAAATTTTCTACATTGATTTATAACGTTTGAGGGGAAAAAACATTTCTTAATTCTCCATGGTTTCTGATCACTTAGGCTTTTCTGGACTGGGGTAACACAGCATGCCACATGTTTTCCTAACAAATTGCATTCGGACACTTTCCGACACTTTCATTATTTTAACTCAGGTAATAATTAGTCACTGTCAGAGGAAGGACTTAGGTTGTGCAAATCAGAATAAATTTACCTTGCCGTAGCAGCAGTCACAAATGAAGCAATAAATTAGAAATAGCAAATTGTTACGGACTTAAGAGATCACAAATCAAAATCGCTCCCTGAAATCCAGGAAAAGGTAGAGGACTGCCAAGATTTCTTTGAGAGCTTAATTTTTCTAGATAACTTTTGAGTTGAATCAGGTTGTGACAAATCCCAGAGACGCTGCAGACACTGATCACAAAGATGACATTCTGCGACTTCACTCATGTCATAGAAGCTTTTGCACCATGCTTCTTATTAAAAAGGAAATGAATTTTCTTCTTAAGATATTTGGGAACTCCTAAATCTTTTATGTACACACACCCCCACAAACACAAGCATGTACACACATATACAGAAACACCTACCCACCCACTTCCCCTCACCCACAGAAAAGTAAGAACTCTTCTGAAAAGTCTCTGTGAGTATACAAAGCCTTCCCTAGTATTCCAGTGATCAAAATGGTAAAATCTGAGATCATCAGCAGGTCCTGGACTACGTCATATTCCCAGAGGTGGGCAATTAAGTGAATTAATGTGGCGGCGGGAGAAGGGGGAAATTTTTCCAAAAACATGTCATGATCACCCTGTGCACAACCTCATCTAGTTCCACGCATTTTTCTAGGATCAGAAAGATGATATGGGAGGCATGCTCCACCGAGTTTCTTTAACTAACTCAGAAAGGATCTTAAGCACAATGAGTGAAAGAATGTGAATCTGAGTGAATGATGGCCAAAATACATACTGATGTATGGAACAAATGGAAAGTCCCACACTTCCCTCCAAAGAAGTAGAAGGCCTGAAATCATTGGATGAGAAACTCATGGCTTAATCAAAGCCTCTTTAGAAAAGATGAGTGTCTTCAACTGTGAAAAAGATCAATAGGTGTCAACTAGGTGATGTGACACTTAGTAAGCTGACACAGTGTTGCCTTTGATTGCGGAAGTAGAGGCACTTGGTGGAAGAGACAACCATCCTACTTAAGCACTGATCAGGTAACAACCAGAGTGGTGTGCTCATTTCTGTGTGCAACATCCTCAGAAATGCACCAAAACATTGAAACAAGACCCTGTGAGGAAACATGAGTCTGTACCACAGGAAGATAAGTTGGCTTCACTCAGAGAAAAAAGCCCCTGGGTCAGGGTGGATATTCATGAGAGTTGCCTTCCATTACTGACAGAATTACCATGTAGAGGAAAGAATAGATTTATTCTCTGTGGAATGAAGATAAAGAATAGACTCTGGTTCCCAAAGATGTAACTAAATCCAGTAAGTAGTATATTTCTGGTTAAATGACCACTTGATGTTGAGTATCTAATTTCCCCCCCAACCCCTGGTGCCCAGCAAGGTTGTCAGTAAAATTATCAAAATTTTTGTTTCTCAGGAAAAGTCTGTGTCATCCATGCAAAGACAGACTGATGTGACAGAAACTGAAGAATTTGCTGTGTAGGATACAGGTATGAAAACAGACTGAAAGGAGACTTTGAGAATCATGATTCTTCTTCTGGAGAGAGCAGCACAGCCTCATAAGCAGAGAAGTCCTCACAGAACACCACTACCATTTGTGATTTGTAGAAGATGGACCAACAGACTGCCAGCAGGTGGTGTCCACTCGGGAGTCCCCTTGAGCACTGATGCCATTGTGAGCCTAGATGTCAGTCTGCAGCTACAGAAGGAAAGTGAGTGGGTTCATAGCTTGTAGTTGGTTGTGATACATAGATCTTTCTTGGTACTCTGGGAAGAAGCACCAGGGAGGGGCGCCTGGGTGGCTCAGTAGGTTAAGCCTCTGCCTTCGGCTCAGGTCATGATCTCAGGGTCCTGGGATCGAGCCCTGCATTGGGCTCTCTGCTCAGCAGGGAGTATGCTTCCCCACTCTCTCTCTGCCTGCCTCTGTGCCTACTTGTAATCTCCATCTGTCAAATAAATAAATAAAATCTTAAAAAAAAAAAAAAGGAAAGAAACACTAGGGAGAAAACCCCCATATCCATATTAGTACTGAAAGGAGATTTATAGGAAATGTGGCTGCGATTTTCTGCTCCTCTGGTGCCATTTTACCCTAGAAGATATTCCAGGATTTCCCAGAGTTCTGGGCCTCAACACATTTCTCTCGGACTTCTGGATCAAGTCACAAGTAGCACCACATAACATCAACCCGCCTGATGGTCTACAGTCTCGTAGGATTGTCCTAGTAGAAAATGCTTGAGCATTATAAAATTAAAGGAGAAGCCACCCACTGAATATATAGACAGCATATGGCTGCTACAACCTTCCCATTTTAGGTTATCAAATAAAAGCAGTAGGAAAAGCAGAGTTGATAGGGGCTCCTGGGTGGCTCAGTAGGTTAAGCATCTGCCTTCAGCTCAGGTGATGATCTCAGGGTCCTGGAATCTAGCCCCGCCTCTGGTTCTCTGCTCAGTGGAGAGCCTGCTTCTCCCTCTCACTCTCTATGTTCTCTCTTTCTCTCTCTCTCTCTCAAATAAATAAATAAAGTCTTAAATTAAAAAATCAAAAAATAAAAATTGACAGTAAAACATGACTACTGAACAATTTCATAACCTATAAGGAAGACAAGAAAACCCTCACAGAGAATCCAAAAACCATATTTTGAAAATAAAAAGTTATAAGGAAAAGAACTAACTTTCAATAATAGCTGCTTCATCCTCACAAAACAACTAAAAAATACAGACCTATGAATTTGGAGGCTAAAACATAAACTGTCAAGAAAACCAAACTGACTGAATAAAAAGCAGATATAAAAAGAGAATGAGCATAATGGAACAACAACAAGAAATTTTCCCTAGGCCAAGATAATTGATCATGGGGTGGAATTCTCACTCAGAATGCAGAAGAAAATATGAAGATTTTAAAATTTGTATAAGAGCTCAACAGAGACCCAATCCCCTAACAATGGGCATTTATAAAAACGAGGCTAAAGAAATGGAGTTGAAAGAACAAGCAAAGAAACATAATGTAAGAACAGTAGAAATACTAGTAGAAAAAAATAATGAAGGGCTGAGGAAAGCCCTGTAGATTCCAATAAGACCTTGTGTACAGAGAACTCGATCAAAAGACATTCATTGCTACCTAACTTGGTTAAAATGTTTGTGTGCAAGAATAAAAGCAGAATCCTATGAATAACCAGGAAGAAGACAGAAATTACTTATTTTTGTCAGTCACCCCAGAAATCAGTTTGTTATCTGACTTCTCCTCTGCAGTTTCTAAGAACCAGAAAACAATGGTATAGTTTAGAAGATGTGCGAATAAAAGCTTCTGCCGTGAGAACCCTATAGTCAAGTTATCATTCCTTGTAGGAGGCAAAACAGACATTTCCTGTGCATGAAAAACACTCAGAAAATTTACCACTCACTTTGCTTTTCTGATTTGTCACTTAAAGATAAGTTCTAATGAACGTGAATGGTAAAACCATGGAAGAAAATAACTAGAAAACAGATTAAACAATGTTTAAGTATGATTTAAAAGGAAATTGGTGAAGGTACTAATGATTCACAAAGATGAAGTTTTCCAAGATGAATTTTTTGTTGTTGTTGTTGTTCAGACAGAGAGAGAGAGAGAGCATGTGAGCCAGGGGAGGCACAGAGGGAGAGAGAGAATCTGACTCCCTAACAAGCCTGGAGCCTGACCTGTGTCTCCATCCAAGGACCGAGTTCATGACCTGAGCCAAAACCAAGAGTTGGATGCTCAACCAACTGAGCCACCCAGTTGCCCCTAAAATTTTCTATCTCATACTAAATAGGACCTAGGGCAACAGTTTATATTTTTAGACACAGTGAGTTCTTTTTGCTTTAAGGAGTTCAGAAACAGTTCCTTGTGAGGTCAGAGCCGTGCCAATCTTCCTGAGGATATGATGATTTCCTTCTTCTGACCACCATAAAAATGCATTTTAAAACTTCTTATACAGCAATGAACATGTTTTGGCTTATGTTTATTCCATTTGCTCAGTCTTTCTTACAACTGTAACAAGGATTTAAGTCCCAGGAGAGTAAAGTCTCTATTCTGTTATTGTTTTGGCATTCACACCCCCAAATCAAGTATCTATAAGGGCCTAACCCTAGAAATTACTGAATAAATACTCAGTGATTTGCATTCTATTATGGAAACATCAAATATCTAGCACTCCTCCCCCTGCACAAACACAAGTTCCTTTAGAGGATTTAGTAAAACCCATGAGGTAATGAAAGAACACAATAAAATCACACAACAGGCAATAATCAATTGCATAGAGATGACGGCCTTGATGTAGGGAAAAGCTATCCCAGAAAATGGCTGCTATTGGACAGTTGGCAAGGGATGATACAGTGGCTGGCTGGAGCTTTGATGGAAGGCTTCACTGAGAAATGAAATGAGATTAGATTCGAAGACTTTGTACATTTTTAACGACAAAGACATTTGAACAGCATCTTTTAAGTGGGGGCTTAAAACCTGAAGAATATCCAGAGGAGAGAAAAAGTTCACCTTCCTGGCCACGCACTGTAATAAAAGCTAAAAATATGAGGAAAGAGAAGAAAGATTCAAGCAGCGAGAAGTAGGCGGGACTAGAAATCACAGTCTGGGGGACAAGGCACAGCCATGGGCCATTAGTAGAGACAGCAGAGCTCTGACATTCTCCTCTGCCTTTTTTTCTTTTTTTTTCTTTTTTTTTTTTTTTTGAAAAAAGAACTCTCCACTCTGTCTCCCTCCTACTTATGTCAGCCTGGTTTACTGAGAGTCCTTCTGGACATCCTTCATCCCAGAAGGTTCCTTTTATAAATGGCACCTCTATGAATCTCCGTGTTAATCACGAAGTCACACTTAGCCACATCGTACATCCTTAAATAATCTTTGTTGGCTCCTTGGGTGCATAGCCATTGCTGTATTTTTCTTTTTTTTATATACTTTATATTTAATTAACACCCACATCTCGAATATCCCTTCATTCTGAGTTTAGGCCATAGATTTTCTGCCACAACCTCCTTCTCTTGGAGCCCATCCATCCAGTCTTTCTTACACATCAATGCTGGATTACTTTGTATTTTTCTAAGACATGTTTTAAGACATAATAATTGAATTTTAAAGCTTGCAGAGACCTTGGATATCTACTCAATTATTTCTTAAATGGTCTTCCTTAGAATACTGGTTGCCACAAATATTCTGCACAAAAATATTCTCCCCCCCCAAAAGCTTGGGACCTGCTTCAACCTAGAGCTTCCCTTTGAGATTCACGATGTGTATTTGCACACTAATGACCAACAAGTCTCCAGTAAAGAAGGCAGCTGAACTTGGTATAATTCAAAGTGACTCCCAAATATGTTGGATCACATTCTGTAGAGGATATTGGTTGAGTCTCATCACCTCAATTTCCAGATAGTCTCAGAACAGGTAAGCTTAAGAAACTCAACATAGCCTTTCCTGGCCACCCCCATTACAGAAAAATGTGAGGTCCCTTTTTATACATTCTCACAGCTCCTAGTATTTGTCCCTTAGTCCACCTTTTCACTTTAAATTATTTACTTGATCACTTAAAATAATTCATTCTGTATTTGCTCTCCCTGGTGAAGTTCAATCTACTATGAGGGCGGAGGCCATATGTCTTTTATCCACTACTTTCTCTAGTGCTTAGCATACATCTGGCACATAGTAGGTGTTCTGTGACACTGACTAACTTCTTAACAAATGGGATTCTGGTGAGTGTGTAGACAGGGTCTGTGTTATACACAGTGGCTCCTCCAACTTTACATAATTATGACATAACCTTCCTCATCTAGTTTGGATGGATTAGTTTTAGAATGACGTGGTCTTTCATGTTCTGAGTGCTACATAACCTAAGAGAGTACTCAGCTTAAAGAAGTTTTGTGAAACAGGGGCACCTGGGTTGCTCAGTTGGTTAAGCATCTGACTCTTGATCTCAGCTCAGGTCTCAATCTCTGGGTCGTGAGTTCAAGCCCTGGATTTGAGCTCCATGCCCACATCCCAACTTAAAAAAAGAAGAAGGAGAAGAAGAGGAGAAAAAGAAGAGGAAGAAGGGGAAGAAATCTTGTAAAACAGCCATATTAGTTACGAGGAGGCAGAGTCACATCACATCCAGGCCATGGTTGGAGACCATGGTTGAATTCCTATGTCCTCATAAGTGTTTATTGAATAAATAAATGAATGCATTTATATAAATAAATAAATGAGTGCACAACAGGGGCCCATGAATTACCCCCAGCCCCACCTGACTCGGTAGTGACTAGAAGAGGTCATGTTGAAGAATAAGTGTAATTTGCACTGAGTGCATTTTTATGCTCCTGTTGAACCCCCTGTTAGACACCAGTGCTCCCATTGAATCCCTTGCCTGACACAATCTTCCAAGATTATAGATAGATGTCTGACTCTTTCCATTCTTTTTTTCCTTCATCTCCTCAAATCCATAACCCCGAGCCTTAGTCATGTCTTGCCATTGTTGTCCCCTTCAGTTCACTCCTTTTAGTTATGGGGGCAATGGCATTTGGGGTATAACAGGAATATCCTGGGACCTAGAGTTTTAAAAACAAAAATGTAGGAGTCCAGGAGTCTCAGTTCTTCCGCTTAGAAACGTGGGAGTGAACAAGGCACTAGCAATTCTGAGCAGCTGCTTTTTCTGCTAACATGTTCACGGTGAAGTCTGCCTTGTGCAAATCTTGAAATTCTTGAGGGAAAGTACTTTGTTAACTCCAAAGCCCTCTGTGTATCAGAGTTTTACAAAATCGTCCCTTTAAACTGTAATCTGTGGCCCAATGTATTTGAGAAAAAACACACACTGTATCCCTCTTGCAGATATTGATAGTGCACATTAAGAATTAGAGGCTGAGGGGCTCCTGGGTGGCTCAGTTGGTTAAGTGTGTGCCCTTGGCTCAGGTCATGACCCCAGGATCATGGGATCAAGCCCCATATCCAGCTCCCTGCTCAGGGGGGAACCTGCTTCTTCCTTTTCCTCTGCCTGCCTCAATCTCTGTCAATTAAATAAATAAAAGCTTAAAAAAAATTACAGGCTGAAAATACTTACAGCAAATGAATCTGCTTGATCCAGAGATACCCCCAAGAAATCTTATCACAAATCCTTTCTGGTTGTTTGTTAATATGATAACATCAACATCCAACAGACACTGGTGTTCCACACAACACACTTTGGAAAATGTTGCCCCAGACCTATGTAAGGCGATAGCATTGATAATGGGCTGTGCTTCCCAGAAACCTGTTTTTGTTTTGTTTTATTGTGTTTTGAGGGACCTTTACTTCTTGAACTAAATTGAGTGAGATGCAGTGGGATTATCAGGTTCTTTGGCAAGGAGGAATTTGGGAACAGAGAACCTTCTGGCAACAGGAGAAGGAAGACAGCTGATGCCTTGTCTTGCACAAAAAGCCAGTCCTGCGGAGGCCAACACAAGTCTGTTGGCTCCTTTCCATCACCTCTGTGCAGTTCAGGTTCTCATTCTCTCTCCCACAGACTGATTTAACAGCCTCCTAACTAGCCAGTGTCATCTATCTTACCGTTGGCTGTTGTAGATCATCTTTACAAAACATATCCTTACTATGCGATCCAGCAATCCCACTTCTGAGTCTTTGTCCAAAAGAATTGAAACCAGGATCACAAGGAGACGTTTTCACTCCCATCTATCAACAATAGCTACAGTGGTGAGCCTAGGTAGCTCAGTTGGTTGAAAGTCTGACTCTCGGTTTCAGCTCAGGTCATGATCTCAGGGTTGTGAGGTTGGGCCCCACATCTGGTTCTGGACTTAGCAGAGTCTGCTTCTCTCCCTCTGTCCCTCGCTGTGCTGTCTCTCCCTCTCTCTCTCTCAAATAAATAATTATTAAAACAAACAAACAAACAAACAAACAAACGATACAATGTGGAAAGAACCTAAATGCCCACCAACAGGTGAATGGATAAAGTAAATGTTGGATGTGTACAGGGAATATTATTCAACCCTAAAAAGGAAGACAATCCTGCTATTTGTAACAACATGGATGAAATTGAGGACATTATGTCAAACAAAATAAGCCAGTTGCAGAAGGACAAATACTGCTTGATCCCACTTGTATGAGGTATCTAAAATAATAAAAAACACAAAAGCAGAAGTAGAATGATGGTTACCTGGGTCTGGAGGGAGGGAGGAATGGGAAGTTACTATTCAACAGGTATAAAATTTCAGGTACGCAGGATGATTAAATTCTAGAGATCTGCTGTATGAATTTGCATCTTTTGTTCAAACTACAGTATATATACTTAAAAATTCATTAAAGGGTAGATCTCTTGTTCAATGTTCTTACCATAATAAAAGGGAAATCAACCTTGGCCCTTGCTTGCTTGAGAATCCAAATTGGCTTTTTAAAATTTGTTTTTGTTTTGTTGTTTTGTTTTGTTTTAATGAGATAAAGTCTAAACCCCTTAGCAAAGAATCCTTGACCTTTCACCATCTGATTGTAATCCATCTCACCAGCTTCATCTGTGGTCTGATCAAGACTATACTTTACCTATTCTGAACATTTGATTGTTCCCTGAATGTGACACACCTTCCCACGATTCCAGATCTTTGCACATGCCACATCTTCTATCCAAAATGCACTACACCAAATTTCTCTTTTTGGCACGTGCCTTCAGAACCTGTGGTAAATATTCACTCATCTGTGACTGCTTCAGGCAGTTAACTTCTCCTTTCTCTGGAGTCATTAGGCTTATTACTAAGTTGACTACAGCTGATGTTATATATCAACCCTTGGCATTGAGATGTAGATTCACTTTAGAGTTTGTCTTAATCTACTCAGGCTGCCATAACAAAATGTCATAGATGGAGTGACTTCATTGATAGGGATTTATTTTCTCACAGTTCTGGAGGCTGGAAGTCCCATATCAGGGAGTCAGTATTCAGGTCCTTGGTGAGGGCTGTCTTCCTGGCTTAAAGACCATTGATTTCTTTCTCTGTCTCCACACAGTGGAGAGAAGCAGCTCTGGTATCTCTTTCTCTTCTTTTAATGTCGCTAATCCCATCATGAGGGCTCTTCCACCAACACCTCATCTAAATCCAATTATCTCTCAAAGACCTCACCCCAAGACACCATCCCATTGGGGGATAGGCCTAAATGTCTAAATCTGGGGGAGACACAAACATTCAGCCCTTAACAGAGTTAGTCATTTGTATTTCCAGGTATGTGGCGTAGAGCAAGTGTCTGACATGTGTTAGGCACTTAGTAAATTTTCATGGCTAAATACATGAACAAGCCAACCAACCAACATCATTCCAATGGAGAAGGGGAAGTGGTAAAGTTACAGAGTCACAGATAGAAGGAGGAGTTGTCTCTACCAGCCCAGGAGGCAGACGCAAAACGTATTAAGTTAGCAAAGAAACCCATCTAGGGGTCAGGAGCAGAAGGAAGTTAGAGCAGTAATGTGTCTCTCCTAAGTGCCAGAAGCAAATGACACAAAATGACTTTACTGGATGTCTTGGATTGATTAGTTCAGTGTGGTTTATATATCATTTTTGCCTTTATATACTTTTGGAATCTCAATGTAAATATGTTTGGCTTTCTCTGACTGAAAAGCAAAAAAAAAAAAAAAATGATGTTAGGTAGCTGTCAACAGTGTTTTCAAAGAAAATTCTCAAAATTCTCTAGCATTTCAGTCTCAGGACTACAATATGTGAAGTTTATCTAATTGATTAATTCTGTTAGAAGAGTCCTTTGGATTTGATAATTTCAAAAGAAACAGGAACTATATACCTTTAAAATCATTGCAAAAATTACGTCTCCACAGGTCACTATGGGATGTGGGTTCAGTCCTGTTCATTTAACACGTGTTAGTTGAATGTCTACAATATGACACACTCAAAGGTACTGGGCTCAGGGCAAGGAGCAAAGTCAATGCTAAAGAATGAGCTGTTTGTCTCTCGGCAACTAAGGAGATGGTCTCTACCAATTAAAGAGGCTGATGCCTATTTGTTACCTCCTTAAATGGCTAAAGGAGCTGTTGACTGCTGGCTGCTTTGCTCAGGAAACCACCATATTTTCAAATACGAATGCATATTTACACTCTGATGAATAATGAAGGTTATTTATTGCATGTGCTTGAAATAATGGTTGATTTTGGAGTGTCATTCATAAAACCCACATCAAAAAGTATGTTATGGCCTGACGTTTTCATTGCAGTTCAAGTAAAATAGTCCTTGGAAATTGTCTTGCTACCAAATTGCAATCATAAAGGCAGGGGTTCAGACTGAGAGAATCACTTTATATTGTGAACTTCTGGATAATATATAACATAAAGAGTTTAATTGAATCATTCACTTGGGTTTTTGCCCAGAAAAATGGGAATTTAAATGCTGATACGGCTTCAGCTTCCAATGGCACCAGTCAGCACTCCTTAGATTGGATGTAAATAATCCTATTTGTGGATATGCAATACAATAGGAGTATGCTTGTCTGTAAACTTGCTAGCAAAGGTAATTAAATAATTCCATCATGTCTTAATACATGGGAAAAAAAAATCACTGACCTCAAAGTAAGATTTGATATGTATTTTCCTTCCGGCCACTAGAAGAAAACACTGAATTTTTAGCAACCTTTATCTTACTTTGGAACTGCAGAAGCAAGATAGAAAGCACATGGGCTCCTGAGTGTGCGTGCACACGCGAACACACACACACACACACAGCTCAGAAGTTACCATGACAACAGTAATATCTGTTCCTGACCCATGTTTGGGGAAGTTTGTCACAAACACAGTCCAACCTGATTGGGCCTTGTGATTCTTCTTGCCTGGGATTAGAGACTTGAATTTGGTTCAAATTCTACATTTTAAAGTTCATCTTGATTTAAATTCTGAATTTCTCAAGTCCTGTTTCCTGAGCCCCAGCCTTATCATAATGTTCATAGGAAAACAAATCAGCTCCAGGGTCACTTAGAACATTGTAATCCAGTGAACACACAACAGGAATCAAATGCTTCTCAAAACAGAGGCTGTTCCAACAAAGCTGCTTTGAGGGGAGCTTGTTTAGAAAGAACTCTCCTCCAGATGTGTAAAATGGGGCCTTGTTCCTGTGGTTGGAAGTTGAATCAATTTATAGACAAAATATTTTTTATGGAAAGAAAGGAAGAAGATGTTGATTGAACACTCTTCCTCTGGAAATCCATCTTCCTGGGATCATAAGGATAGTGATATTAATCACTGTGTTTTGGCATCAATTTAGACCCTCACTCTTGATTTCTCACCTTCATTATGATTACTTCTTCTCAAGCCTCTGTTTTTTCTTCCTCATTCATTCATTGTTTGAAAGTTGGGGTTACCAAGGGCACCATCCCTGGTCCATTTCTCCCCTCAATAAGTGTTCTTATCCTGAGTGATATTAGTCACCGAAAAGCCTACAATCTACAATGATCCACATCACTCATAACTATGTCCCCAGCAGGAACTCCTTCCAAAAGTTCGCTCTGTTTCTAGGTTTACTGTCTCCATCCGATTTTTTTAATCAGCACTCACCATCGCTTTCCTCAAATCAGCTTTTCCATGTCAGTCAGTTGCTCCTCGTTCTGTTTGCTATTTAGACTTCCATATTTGAAGTTATAGGACTCATTCCTTTCTCCCCCAGGTTTTCCTTTCCATGTAGTATCAGTCTTTACTTGTCCTACTTTACTAACATGTCTAGAAATCTCACTCCCTCCATGTCCCTTGATGCTGCCTTTAGTCTGTCCCTCATCATCTCTCTCAGGGGCTTTTTCAAAGGATTTCTTTTTCTTTCTTTTCTTTCTTTCTTTCTTTCCTTCTTTCTTCCAGATTTTTATTTGTTTATTTTTGACAGAGGGAGCGAGAGAACACAAGCAGGGGAGCAGCAGGCAGAGGAAGAAGTAGGCTCCCCCTCTGACCAAGGACTCTGATATGGGACTTGATCACAGGACCCTGGGATCATGACCTGAACTAAAGGTAAACGCTTAACTCACTGAGCCATCCAGGTGTCTCTCAAAGGATTTCTGAGATGGATTTCCTTCTCCCTCCCACATACCATTTTCCACACTGCCCCAAATTACCTTTAGGATAAAATTCTTACAATGCTGAGAATTCTTCCATGACCCTCCCACTGCAGACACCATGAGGGCTATTGCCTTGGTCTGACAACATTTTGCCATTTCTTAACTCTCCACTACTCTGGGATGTGTGCTCCCCTGAATCCTTCCTTTCTCCATGTCTTAGATTGGGAGTCTTGACCTGTGACGTCTCCTGGGTACTCGAACAGGTGTTGGCTGGTAGGAAGTCATGGTGAATATGACAAACTAGAGAGGGTGTGTACAATCACAAACTATTAAGTATCATTTTAAAAACACTACTAGGCAGTCAAAATTCCTCTGTGAGCTACTCTTCGGGAGGCTGTCATAACCTCGGCTTGGGCTCTGGCCACACTTGAAGGCTTAAATCCTGTGAACGACCTAGACTTTCTGGAGGCTCTGAGCATCTTTATGCAGATTCTTTGGTGGAAATCTAGAAAGCTGCAATCTTCCTCCTGAAGAAGACTATCTATCTCTCCATTTCCTGTAAATGGTTTTGCCAATGAAGGAGGCCACCAGAACCCTTTCCCACCTAAAGCTTCTAAGTCAATCTGAGTCCTTCCTCTCTGGGGCTTTGACTTGGCTGGAATAGATGGGCAAAGGTGGTTAACCAGAGTATGGTCTCTTTAGGAACTTCCAAATAACAACAATGAAGTTTAACATTTGAATGGTGCTTGATGTCTTCTAAGCACTGTCACACATTCTTCTTGGAAAAAAGAGAACTTTAAGAGGCTTGAAGAGAGCAAGAAGGAAGTGAAGAAAACATCTGCAGGGAGTGGGCAGAGGTAACAACAGCAAACAAAACAAAACAAAACAAAACAAAAAAACACATTAAACCATCACTTTCTGTTATAGAGATCTCTAGAATCACTTCCAACTTTCAAAAATGTGAACAATCCCCCAAAATCCACTTTACAGATTGACTACAGGTACAATGTGCACTAAATTTGTTTATCAAAATCACATACCAAGTTGTGTGTGTGTGTTTTTTTAAATTATAGCCATATCACACTTCTAGGAAGGTTTCATATTTGAATTTATGGAATTGTTATATTGAAATGGAATTGTGTTACACCTTTAAACCTCAAGTGGCTACTAATATTTTATTAAATACAGCTGCCACTAGGCAATAAAAATCTCCAAGGGGCCAAAAAAAGAAAAAAAAAGTGCGGTGTTTTTCATATCTGCTTTCTTCTTGCAGAAGCCATATGCTAGTAATACGTATATGCTCTCTGGTGCTCACTATACACTCCCGCTCTGTATATAGTTAGCCTAGAGCACTACACACCACCTGCATAATTTTAAAACACTGAACACTAGATGTCACAAAACAAAACCCTGTGCTGTGCTCTCCAGCACAAATGCATTTACAGTTGGTTAATGAGATATACAGAAAGCTGCTGGAAAGCCAAAGAAGTTAATTTCATTATACAAGTTTAGGAAATAATGGTGGACTTCTGAGGACAGATATTCTGCAGTCATAATTAGCTTTAAGATAAATCCATTTGGTATGCATTTGGTTTTTCATTAGGACATGCATTTTTCCTCCCATGTGCAGTGTTTGAAAGGTTTACATTACATAAAATTAGGGCTGTATAAACTGTGTGCTTCATCTCTTTCTCTAATGTGATTGCGCCTTCCCCAGAACACAGTAGCCTAAATGATAGCCCCCATTGTATGCCATGCACGTCAATAAATACAGAACATGAATGTGAATCAATATTGTGTTAGTATTGGGATTAAGCAAGCTATTTTCTCCTCCTATTTTTTTTTTTCTTCGGGGGAGATGAATATGAGTAAATAAAAGGAGTGTTTGTCTGAAACTGTGTTGGGGGATTAGGCTTTGTTGTTTTCCTTTTGAGGAGCAGCATGCCAACTGGCAGGCCTTGGCTGGCTACCTGGGCCGAGCATAGAAAAGGAGATGCTCACCCTTGTAGCCGCTAGGCCTGCTGCTTTGAAGGACGCAGGGAGGCGGGCCTCCTCCAGCCCAGAAAAACCAGGTGCAATTTCTGTAGCAGCAAAGGTTATGCTTCATATGACTTCGTTTTCTCTCTGCAAATTAAAGGACAATTTATGAGTGTCTGGACGGGAATTAATCGGAATAATATTGGCTGCTTTTGACCCGAGAGTGCTATTACAATAAAGTATATACAACACAAATATAGGACAAAATCATTTATATAGCCTATTATCATGCCAGCATCCAGAGGCACCTTACAATAATAAAATGATTTACAAAAGAAAACACTAACAAAAACGTATCTCTGATGATGAATGGCTTTGAAAAGCAAACTTAATCTGTTCCCGAAGTTATAGTTAGGGAGAGTCTCTGTAAGTGCTTACGAGATAAGGAGATTTTAAATGATGGCAAAATAATAAAACAGATTGGTGGGGCAGGGGGAGCCGCGGATCTAGGACAGAACTAGTTTCTACGATTTATACAAAGTCAGTATGTGAGAATCTTCCAAAATCCCTGGAAGTACTAAACCAGGAGAAAATATGTTCAAGTCTAAATGTATTAAACGCCCGGGAAATAGACACAGAAATTTTGTGCATGTTCAAAGGAAGAAGGAAAATGCAAGTTTCTTTATATGAAAAAAAAATGTTATAAAGTTCAGAAATAGATTAAAAAAAATGCATACAAGAGAAATGTCTTATTTCTCAGGAAATTAAAAACAAACAAAATAACTACAACAACAACAACAACAAAAAACACTGTTCTTGAAATTGCCAGGTAAGGGTAGAAACTATTTGAAGAATTAAATAATTCATCAAAAAAAAAATTCTATGTGTTACATATGCACCTCTGTGAAAAACCTCAGTTGTGATGCATTAGCTGATTTACTTGGCTACTTTCTGAATTTAGGTAGTTTACTGAATGAAAATGAAATTTTAAATTTAATCTGTTCTTTGATTGAATACAACTTTTTTCTAAATATGAAGAAAATATGATGTAATGTTTATCATCATTGCTTAAGGAACACAACCTTATTATACAAAACTTGGAAAATACAGAATCATATCAAAAAGAAAGCAAGATTTGCACATGATCTCCAATTCCAGAAATAACCACAGTTAATATGTTGATGCAATTTTTTCCAAGATGGAATTTTTTTTTCAAATTAACTCAAAATTAATTCCAGCTTAATTTTAAACTGGAAGAATGAACTACTCCTATTAAAAACACCTGCCCATCAAATGGAGGTGAGAACTAATGTATTGGGGCAATTGATTTCCCTTCAATATTGTTCCCTATCCTAATAATTGTTGTAAAACTATTTTAATTGAATTATCCTAATCTCAGTACTGTCGTTTTACTTAGGAAAGAGAAATAAAGCTATTTTTTAAAACTAAATTTTAATATTTATGTTTATATTAAATTATTAACTTCAAGGTGAAAAATATTTAGCCATTTACACTCTTTTTTTCCTGAAGTAATATTAACTAATAAATTTAATCTCTTAAGTACACACACGCATTATAAAACTGGTATATATTACTGGTATGTGTATACATAATTTGTCTTCTTCCTTCTTTCCTACTTTACTATATAAGAATAGAAACATTTCTACTGTTCTCTATCTGCTTGCTCAAAAAATTAAAAAAAAAATTGGGGCAGCAGACATGAGGTTATATTTCTGGTTTTGTTCTAGCAGCCCAGCCCTGAATGAGCTTAATCAGCTGAGAGCCTGACTGTAAAGGGTGGGCTCCTATGTGTAACTCCACTGAGCACTGGCTGTCTGTGACCCGGGGAGTGACACCTTCTGTCTTATTTCAGTACGAATTATTTCCAAGGGGTTTGATCGTGAATTCCTAACGGGATCTAGGAATAGAAAGATCAAGGCCAAAATCTTCACAAAGAAAATACAATGCAAATATAATGTGAATACTGTCAGACAAAAGGCTCTTAATTTGGATTTTCCTAAATCATTTGCTGCCTCTTTGCCCCTGAAATTTGTAAATCACACTTAAAGATGGGAGAAAAACTCACCCTCCACCCACAACACAACGTACTCTCTTCTCACTCATTATGTGATTGCTGAGATCAATTCCACAGACCCTCTGAATTGTCTAGCTTTTTCTTTTCCTATCCCTCAAAGACATAGACCCACTTTTAAGGGCAATTGTACTTTATCATATATTTGCTTTTTTGTGTATTTCTTTACTTATTTTGCCATTCCATGTCCTTTGATGGGGGTTATTATTCCCCTCGATCAACTACTTCCTTTTAAGAAAACAAAATAGAAAATGAGCATTCCTGTTAGAGATCAGAGGGACAGACTGATCTATCCATTCTCATCATCAGCTAAATCTTTTTTTTTCCTAAAGATTTTATTTTATTGATTTGACACACAGAGAGAGAGCGAGCGAGAACAAGTAGGCAGAGGGGCAGGCAGAGAGAGAGAGAAGGGGAAGCAGGCTCCCTGCTGAGCAGAGAGCCCAATGTGGGGGGCTCAATCCCAGGACCCTGAGATCGTGACCTAAGTCAAAGGCAGAGGCTTAACCCACTGAGCCATCCAGCCACCCCATCATCATCTAAATCTTGTTCTGGCCTTTCAAGAACTTTAGCATTAGAGATATAAACTCAACGCCAACAGACTATTGTGCTTTGCTGCTACTCTCAAGACTCCTGTCAACTGAATTGACTTCACTACCTCCTACCAACTTGGAAACCCTTGGCTGCTTCTTCGGGCAAAATTGACTAAACTGCTTTTCTTAAGCTTCTGAATTATGTTGTGTTCTTTGTTACAGCAGCTTAACCCTACCCTAATACACCTAGGAAATAGACTACCTTCATAGGGAGCCCGAAGAGAAAGGTGAGGAGACAGTCCTAGAGAGAAGCTCTTGGAACTGAACTCCAGTGGGAAACCTCAATATCTCAAAACTAAAAGGATTTGTCATCCCCTTTTCCCAAAATGGTTCTTTATCTATGATGAAGATTTTTAATTTTTAAATTAATTAATTTTTAAAACATAACAGTGTTCATATTTCCCATTCTATGTGATGGTTTACTTGGAAGAATTCTGTGTTTGCTTGTTCCATCTAATGAGCTATTAAAATATTAGGGTTTCATTTGGTTTTGGTTTTTTTTTTTTTTCAACAACAGCAAAATGTCCTTTGGTAGCTCATTGTAATATGAGTTCTCATTTCCTAATATGGGTTCTGTCCTGGTGCGGAGAGGCGTTCCTGCCCACATGCAGCAGTATGTACGCCTGCCTGGGGTACACTCAGAAGAGGTTCCCAAGAGCATCACTGGTGGTTGGAGAACACATTCCAGAGCTCACACCAACAATCTGGAACTCTTTAGAGGGAGCACTGCATAGTGCTTAATGGGTGGGACCCTAGAGTCAGAGAGCTTCAGGGTGAACCTTTAGCACTCAATGTATCAGCTGTGTGAGCTCAGGCACATTGTTTAAATGTCGGTGACTTGGTCTATAAAATGAGGATAATAGATAGCAACAAATATGGTTAAGATAATTTATCTACACCTAAACAATTTAGAATTGTACCTGGCCCATAGCCTGGCTCTCAAAAATGCTAGCTCTTATTAGTAATTGCATCCTAAACTCATCTGGTCTAATTCTTTCTGAGCCAATTTTGAACTTTTTTATTATTATTATTATTATTTTGTATAAAGGCTCTTCCATCAGTTGGAGAAAGAAACCCTTTTAGATAAAAGTAATCTAGAATTAGGGGCTCCTGGGTGGCTTGGTCGGTTGAGCATCTGACTCTGGATTTCTACTCAGGTCGTGATCTCAGGGTTGTGAATTGCAGCCTCTGTGCTCAGTGGGGAGACTGCATGAGATTGTCTCCTTCTCTCTCTGCCCCTCCCCACCCCTGCCACTCGCACTCTCTCTCCCTCTCTGTCTCTCTCTCTCTCAAATGAATAAATAAATCTTAAAAAAACAATAACCTGAAATTATTGTCAGACCTACTTAAATTGGGATTTCTGCCTTTTACTCAACATTTAACCTGGAACCCAGGAACTTAGCTCTTAGAATGGAGATTTTCTTCTCCATTTTCTGATGTATGGCTTTCTTTCCAAGATTTTTCTGAGAAATAAATAAAACAATACACAAAAGCTCCTAGCACTAAATAAATGTTGACTTGAACTAAAATCTGTTTCATCCTTCCACCCATATGTAAATTTGGAATGCTGTACTATTTACATGCACACTTTTTTGAAGTTTGTTCTTCTTGTCTTGGCCTAGGAGATCAACCAAGCACTACCTACTCAATTTATCTCTAAATTATTGTGATAGACATTGCTAGTTGCTCACTCAACAGCCAACACCCACTTCTTCTCCTGTTCATTTTTTCCAATGCAGTGATATACCCAACCCTAAGCCATTAATAACTGTTTAACTTGATCACAACAATCTTGGTGAATTATCTGGCATCACTTGCAACTGGAGGTGGGCAATTACATAGAAGAAAAAAACCTGTTAGAGGGCTCCAGGAAAAGATTTTACTCACTAGTAAAAGAAAAGGCTCCCTCTGTATGTGGTGTTCACTTTCGGTCTTGAATGCATTTGGGGAGGGTTGATCTGCCTGGATCTATGGCAGCCATCTTTTAATCAAGAAGTAATATGTGGGGGCATGTGGGTAACTCAGTCGATTAAGCATCTGACTCTTGACCTCAGCTCAGGTCTTGATCTCAAGGTCATGAGTTCAAGCCCAGCATGTTCTCCACGTTGGGTGTGGAGCTTACTTAAAAAAAAAAAAAAAAAGAGAGAGAGAGAGGCAATACTATAGAAGGTAGAGCAAAGTGTTGGAAAGTCCTTAATGTCATCGTGTAGCTGCAGCACTGACTGTAGAACCAGCCGTCATACTGGATGGAAAGAAAATTAAACTGCTTTAGCCACCATTAACCCATTAACTGGATATGCTGTTAGTTTCAGTTGATAAAGCTATCTATCTCTAAAGCTCTTATTTGCTGAGTTTTGCTCTTTGGCTTCTTTTTTCTCTTTTTTCTGCTGGCTGAGTGATGTGTCATGGTTATATATATATATATATATATAGAGAGAGAGAGAGAGAGAAAGAGAGAGAGAATTAAAAGGAATTAAGAAATGTCAAGATGTTTCCAGAGTCAGAAAAGAGACTACATTTGCATAAATAAACCTTAGGCTTCCTAGGTAAAGAGTAAAAAAATAATAATAATATCACAATAAAAGCTATTAGTGATGGGTGCCTGGGTGGCTCAGTTTGTTGAGTGTCTGCCTTTAGCTCAGGTCATGATCCCAGGGTCCTGGGATCAAGTCCTGCATCAGGCTCCTTGCTCAGTGGGGAGTTGGCTTCTCCCTCCCCCTCTTCCCCTCCATCCTGCTCATGTTCTCTCTCTCTCTCTCACTCTTTCTGTCTCAAATAAATAAATCTTAAAAAAAAAAAAAATCTATCAGTGATTCCACTTTCTTTCTTGCTGGGCTTGTGACTAAGAATTTACCTGCATTTTTTCTTTTATCTTTACAACAACTGTAGAGGGAGACATTTTCTGTTTCCACTTGACAGATGAGGAACCTGAGATTAAAAAAAAATTTAGGTTTCCCAGCCTGTCCTCCAGAATTCATGCATCCTCCTTCACCTCTTCATCTTTTTCATGTTAGCCCCACCAATCTCTACCTAACCTGCAGGACTGAAATGAAACATCTCTTCCTTGGAAAAGTCTTTTGTGACCCCAGGATAGACCAGACTCCTCATGACCATGAGCTGTGAGCACTTTCTATATCTCCTTCATGGTCTTCCACACATTTGCTGTCATTTAATTTGCTTGTAAATATCCCCACCCCTCCTGTTTCTTGGAAGGATTCACTATGTCTACCCTGCTCATTACAGCCCCACATTAGAGCCCCTGTCTCTAGCCTTGCTTATGACACTAGTCATTCACAATGTTTTTGTGTCCTTAGCACTATTTAGAATTCTAGAACTTTTGGGGCACCTGTGTGACTCAGTCAGTTACACATCTGATTCTTGATTTCAGCTCTGGTCATGATCTCAGAGTCATGAGATGGAGCCCCACATTGGGCTCCCTGCTCAGAGGGGAGTCTGCTTGAGATTCTCTTTCCCTCTCCCTCTGTTCCCTCCTTTCTCTCTCCCTCTCAAATAAATAAATCTTTAAAAAAAGAAAAAGAATTCTAGAATTTTTCATGGAATGTGAAAAGGAAATTTGAAGGTTCAGATTACCTTGAGAGTGCCTATAAAGCATTGACTGTTATCCCTTTGGTCACTTGGGTATGTTTCCACACTTTTTCTCTAGTTGTGGCAGTAGGCCACCGTGGCTCCATTCTGAGATTCAGCAAACCACGTTCTTCTGTCATCTGAGACATGGCCTCTAACTTAAAGTGATTGTACTCAATGCACCTTACAAGCCTGGGAGTTCTTCAGCTCAGCAGTTCTCCCTACAGAGTTGTGGGGAAGGCTGCAAAATGTCATCCAATCACCCTTCTGTCCTTCTTTTTAGTAACAGAGTCTTCCTTCCTGAGCTTTAGGTAGCAAATGGCCACCCAGCTAAAAGCTACATTTTTTCAGCCTTACCTGCTCCTTGTTGTGGCCACACGCCTATTCTCGCCAATGGAACATAAGCAAAGTATGATGCACATGATTCTTTCTTTACCTCTTTGCCCCCCACCACTTCATTTTCCTTCTCCCTATGGGTTATAAAATAATGAAACTTATTAGCCAGGTTTGATCACATAATTAAGGGCTCCATCAAGGAATCTCCAAGCAGAAGATAGTATTACAGATGAGCCCAGGATTCCTCAACCCCTTGCAGTAGAATCAACCAGCACCCACGCTGCCTAGCTGCCTCTGAACTACTCTATGAGTTTTACCTTGTTGTAGTCATTGTGTTTTTGCTTCTTTTTATTATCCCAATTAAGCCTATATACCAACCAATGCAGATATATACATGTGGTTGCAACAGAGAGAAACTTTACCCATCAATAGACATTTGGGTCTAGAGCCCACACTCTGCATGACCTAGAATGACTGGATACATTAACTTTATCAGCTATCCCCCAGAACAGTAACTCTCAAGTGAGGGGCCAACAGCTGCCCTTGACCTTGCTAGGTAGCTGCACGGGGAAGCAACATACTTGAGCAAAGAAAGGTGAGGCACTCCATCTAGTATAGGAAGGTTTAAATGTTGCTAAGAATCAGTGGACTTGACTGTCAATTTTTTACTGATGCTCATATTATCTTCTGTCCTGTCTTTTGAACAGATTTCTGACAAATTCTGGGAGAAGATGGCAGTATTAACTTTAAAAATAGTCAAATAAGTCTGTTGTAAAGAAAGTGAAAGACAAGGTCCTTAATTTTCCTGCCCAAGTAATGACTGCCTAATAGTAAGGTAGCACTAGTTAAATGCTAATTCTGGTTCGAATTCTTCCCTACCGTGATGGTGATGGTTGTGGCTGCATGGGTGACCAGGTACTCGGAGATGATGTGTGAAGGGAACGATCCCATGAAGACCATGACAAGATTTAGATTCAACCGTGTTGTCAGGAGAAACCAGTACTAATAAGATACAATGTAGGAGGGCAAAGTAGAGACATTTGATGACAAAAGTGACCCTTGGAAGTGGCAGCAGGAAGAGCAGAGCTAAATTGTAATAAAAGAAGAATTTTAATCATGATGGTTAAGGTGCTGAATTTTGCCCAGCCTCTGCTAGAATCAGGGAAGTGCTTAAATTAGGGATGAAAAGTGCAGCCATTTTGCTCGTGGGAGGCTTTCATGGCTGTTTTTATTATTATCCTCACCCATTTGATTATATCCCCTCTAGGATGGTATGAGCTGAGAAACCTGGACCACATTTATAATATATAAATATCTACATGTAAAGCAAATCTTCATTATTTATCATAAAGGTCTGCCTGGAAATCATAATAAACAATTATATAGTGAGCAGTGGGACAGGCATATGAGTGAACTGAACATGTCCCCCTCTAGCAATAAAGAAAAACATTCTGGGGTCAGGCCAGGCTCCTCTGGGGATCTTTTCACAATAACAAACTAGACAGACATACTTTAGTCTCAATGTGCATTTCAGAATGATGGTCCAAGTCAATTTTAGGGATCTTAAGTTGATATAAACATACTGATACTTGTGTTCTCAACCTAGCATATGCAGAACATCAAGAATTGGATGTTCACCAAATAAATAATTCAAATTTATGGACAAAAAATAATCAGGAAATAAGTTCCAGAATATGGGAAGCTATTAACAAAACCTGAGTGTGAGGCAAATAAAAGTCAGTTAACCTAAGAACTTGGAGTTAGGAACACCCAATCAAAATGTTCATACAAGAGGCAAATTGAGGGAGTAATATCCACAAATGATTTTTTTAATTATAGGAAACAATGGTAAATCCATTTATTTTGTGTGTTTAACTTATGGCTTTATGAATGCTTTCTCTATCTGACTATCTTACCAGTTTTGGGGGAACTTAGACTTTATTTATAGGGCCTGGCCACAGGAAGTGAAGCAACATCTCCAGATGAAGTGGGTATGACTTAGAGGATTGTGTGGGGTGGAAATCAGTGCCAGGTCCCAGAGCAGAATGAAATAAGGCTCAAGGGTTGGAGATGAAGATCAATCATGAGAGATCCAGTAGCATTCCTTTTATGATTTTCTCAGTTTATACTCACAGGATAAGTTCATCATTTCAGAATTCCAAATATATTGGTATCTGTGATCACTATTTCTTAAATATACATCCTCAAATATTAATAATATTACAAGTAATGTCTATTTATTTAGGAAGGATCTCTATTTTCACATCTGAAAACAGAGACTCAAGCCATCTTTTTAAATTTATCATGAAATCACAATGAATTTTGGTTTCATTTAATAGAAGACATTGAATTCTTAAAAGAAACCCAGAGGTTTGGACTAATGTCCATGGTTAATAACCGTTATAGGAAGGTTGAACTAGGGCTTAGTCTTCCAGTTGATCTTAACTTGAAGGTGTAAAGAAAACACATCACTCAAACTCACAGTGCATGAATTAATGTCTCTCTGTCACCAACCTCTTTTTTTCCCTACTCATTGGGTCAAGGGCTCCATGGCCTCTCCTTTCCTCTCTGGGGAACTTTGGAAAATACTTTTTCAAGAAACATGGCTTTTGAGCTGCTAGCACCTGTATTTTGTCTCAATCAAGAGGGGTCTGCTTGTTCAGAAAATATTTCTTTAAGAAGTTGAGAATGATTTTGGTGCCCACCACTTGAGAATATAAACTTGCCCACTTTAATCTTGGTCATGAGAAAGGTGATCATATAATTTATTGTCCAAACATAGACACCTTTGGGAGAGAAAGGGGGGTAATAATAAGAATTACATTGGGACAACAGGTAGATATTTGTCACAGCAATGGGGGTGGGTACTACAAGTCTTGAGAATCAAATTAGGGATTGTTTTCTTTATCCTCAAATCACTGGGAAGTGATTGAAATTTCTAAATAAAGTAAAATAACCAAATGTATGTTTTGAAAAGATGGATCACACAGATCATGACACTGTACACAGACCAAAAGTGATTGCAGATTTTTAAAAATGGCTAAGAAATATGATGGTAGCCAAGACTATGGTGGGGCAATGGGCATGAATAGAAGTATTCAAAGTATTCAGATCTGAAAAGTCTTTTGAGGATAAAAACACAACTAAACATGCAGATGGTTTAGATGGGGTTAGCATATAAGGGAGAGGGAAGAGCAAAGGATGACTCCTTTATGACTCATTTAACTGTATTGGGTAGTGATGCCATTTATTGGGAAATTGCAGAGAGCTAAGATGGGGGTGGGGTAGTGAAAAGTGGAGATCTTGAGTTCAATATTAGACATATATATGTTAAAAGTTTGGAGACATTCCAGATGATATTTGTATTAGGGTTCAACAGAGAAACAGAATATAGATGATGGATAGATAGATAGATAGATAGTATAGAAACAGAATACAGAAAGGGAATATATGAACAGAATACATACATATATATGTGTGTATATATATATATATAGAGAGAGAGAGAGAGAGAGAGAGAGAGATACATTTATTATAAGAAGTTGGTCATGTAGTTATGAAGACTGATAAGTCCCAAGATCTGCAGGGTGAAGCTGGAGACAAAGGAAAGCCAATGGTAAAGTTCTAGTCCCAAGGCCAGTAGGCTCAAGACCTAGGAACACCTGATGTTTCAGTTAAAGTCCAAAGGCGGGAAAAAAATAATGGCCCAGTTCAAAGGAAGAATTTCTTACTTGTAACTTTGTTCTATTCAGATCTTCAACTGATTGGATGAGGCCCACCCACCCTAAGGAGGGAGTTCTGCTTTACTAAGTCTACTAATAAATCGAAAAGTGTTAATTTCATCTGAAAACACACTTTGAGAAATAGAATAAGGTTTGACCAAATATCTGGATATCCACAGCCCAGTGAAGTTGACATATAAAATTAACCCTCACAATGTTTCAATAGAATATACAGATTTGAACTTAGAGAATTGATAATTTAAAAAATTACCCATGCAAAGAGGATAACTAAGCACTGGACCTTGATAAAATTGCCCATGGAAGAGATGATAATTTAGTTTTTGTTTTTTAAAGATTTTATTTATTTACTTGACAGAGAGAGATCACAAGTAGAGAGGCAGGCAGAGAGAGAGAGAGAGAGAAGCAGGCTCCCCGCTGAGCAGAGAGCCCAATATGGGGCTCGATCCCAGGACACTGAGATCATGACCTGAGCCGAAGGCAGAGGCTTAACCCACTGAGCCACTCAGGCGCCCCGAGAATTTAGTTTAATTTAATTTAATTAATTCAATTTCCTGAACTCCCCAATCATCATCTTCATCATCACCATCCTTTATAAGATATAAAACATATCTTCCCCCAAGTTATAAATCTTTGCCTAGATTAGTCTGAGAGCTACTCTCTATGCTCCCTGCTTTCACCCTAATCTATCTTCAGGCTCTTCCTAATATAAAAATACAGAGCCCTTAACACAACTTTACATCATGAAGCTCTTCTGCTCAGAATACTCCAGTGGCTGCTCATCTCACTCCCAGTTAGACCCAGAGTCCTTCCAGTGACTCACCAAGTGTCTCTGGCCTCACCTTCTCCTTTCCTATTTGCTAATTCCTATTCCAGCATACTGGCCTTCTTGCCGTCCTTCAAATCATGTCAGTGATACTCCTGTCTTCTTTGTTCCCTTTACTTGATTGGCTCATCTCCCAGGAATCTGCAAGATTTGCTCCCTTACCTTCTTCAGCTCTTTATGCAAAGGCATCTTTAGAGGACATCTTTCCTTGACCCCCTTTGAAAGTCTTTCCATTTCCCCTACCTTCTCCCATTCCCCGCTCTCCCACATTCCCCATCCTCTTCTCTGTTTCATTTTTTCCTCAACACTCATCATCAGCACACTTTCTACACACGTGCAGATACTCACGCATGTATATATACATTCATTGACATTGACTTGTTTTATTTATCTTGCTTCTTCTCATTTCCCACTGGAACATAACCTCTGTATGAAGGGGTTTTATCATTCTTCCTGTATGTAACAAGATGCTTAGAACTGTGCCTCTGCATATAGTAGGAGCCTAATAAATATTTATTAAATGAAAAACTGGAATTAATCAATAATCAACTAAAATAAACCCTATGTTACCATGTCAGTTATTCCAGGTATTTGTGTAACATGGTTTTATGTTAAAAATGAGCCTGTTTATTATTTCCAGACTGAGGGCTGGGCAGGGGAAGGTACCATAAATCAGTCTTTCTGGTCAACCATGTGATGTGGCTAAGAACAGATGTTGGATTCTCTAGAACAGTCCTTTTGCCTTCACTGTGGTTCCCCATATACTTTACAGAGGTCCTTGGCCACTTGATCTCAGACGAGATCTTGCTCTCTCCACCCTGTTTGTCCTATCCATGTCTGGACACTTGTCCTGTGTTTTAGTTCAAGTTGCTATAATGAAAATACCAGAGCCTGAGTGGCTAAAATAGCACATTCATTTCTCACAGTTTTGGAGGCTGGAAAGTCCAGAATCTGGTGAGGATCGGCTTTCCAGTTCACAGATGGTCGTCTTCTCATTGTATGCTCACAGGGCAGAGGGGCAAAGGAATTCTCTGGGATCTCTTCTGTAAGGACACCAATCCTATTCACGAGGGCTACACCCTCATGACCTCCCAAAGGCACCACCTCCTAACAGCATCACATTAGGGATTAAGTTTCAACATATGAATTGGGGGGGGGGGGCGCCGGGGTGGCTCAGTGGATTAAGCCTCTGCCTTCGGCTCAGGTCATGATCTCAGGGTTCTGGGATCAAACCCCGAATTGAGCCTGCATCCCCTTCTCTCTCTGCCTGACTCTCTGCCTACTTGTGATTTTTTTCTCTCTCTCTGTCAAATAAATAAATAAAATCTTTTTTTAAAAAAAATAAATAAAAATAAAGCAAAGTTCTCTTATTTGTTTTTTGGGGGATGCCATTTCCTCTATGACTAAACAAAGTACCTACCCATCAGTAACACCAATGTTACAAAGACCCCCACCCTTACACACACACACACACACACACACACGCATTACTCAAGACAGCAGCCCAGCCAGAGCATCGTTCCAAACTTGTTTGAGAGGGCACAAACCCTTTTAAGCTGCTCATGATATTATCTCTTTCCCTTAAGTGGGAACCAGATGACCCGAGAAGGCGCACTGAGCTTCCAAAAGGTGCTTAGCAGAGAATGAGGGAGGTACTTTGGCCCCAGCAACTCTGGATCATTAAATAACAGTTGCCTTAAATGCACCAATAAAACATTGCCCATTAAGGATTGGCAATCAGAGGGATGAGCCCAAAGATGGCTTCTTAAATTCCTTTTAGAGGAATTGGAACGGAAGCTCCCTTTGCTCGTCTTTCTATCACAGAGGGTGAGCTCCCTGAAGACTCTACTGGCAGCAAAGTCCAGCCCAAAGCGCTCACTGTCCTCGAAGCTCTGGCCTCGATGCCTGGGAACCACAGTCCCTTGAGAAAGCACGTTCGCAGGGTTCTGCTGTGGGAAACACCAGGAGAAGGACTTTTCCCAAATCTGTTCAAATTGAGCAACTGGAAGCCATACTCACAAGCTTCCTTGTTTATGTTATTCTCTGTAAAAATATTGGAAACCCAAAACAAGTCAGAAGCGTGTTGGCACTGAATTATGTCAGAACAAACATTCAATTCAAGAGAATCACTGGATTTATTTTAATAGCGGAGAAACCTGGAGACATGTGCAGTCTATTCTGACTGTCAATTTATGATCTTTAAAAACATTTTTTAAATTGACTGGTCCTTAAATACATCCCACCTCATCTTGTTCGAGCCAAGTTTTACTTGGCTTAAAAATCTTAAAAATCAATGCCGTCTTAAAAATCAATTCAAAGAGCAGCCATAAACTCGAAAGCTTCCTCCTTGAAGTGTATATGGCAGAATGCAATTTTGTTTAATTTTAATTGACAGAGATGTCAGCCTAAGAGAATATTTTAGAATATTAGGAGGAACAGTAAACTTGTGCCTTGACATTTTTATGGTATAATGGTATAATTCCCTGGAAAAAAATCTCCACTGTCAGGATTTACACTAAAGCAATACATGTGTTACTTCCCCCCCCCTCCACCCAGTAAAGGAATGACAAATGTATTACTAATTACACAATTGCTTTATTATGTGGAGCTGTAACTAAAATCTTTTCTGGATTTTCCAGCAAAATTGAGTTTCTTCCGAAACGATTAATTCTAGTAAATGGACTCGGGTAGAAAAAATTGATTCCAGCTGAAGGAAAACTAGCTCCCTGCCCCCTTCAATTGGAGATCCGACACGAGGAACATAAAAACTACTTATGACAGACTTCCAGGACTGAAGATATATTGAATTTTACCAGTGTAGGAGTTTTCCAACAAGAGATAGGAGAAGCTAAAAGATGAATTCTCCTAACTTTAGGAATAAATGTAGATCAAAACCTAGGACATAAATCCAAGGGTCATAGAAACTAGGGTTACTTGGGGTCTCTCAACCTTCCTGTTGGGGCAAATGCCTCTTTTTGAGCATACGTTAGTCCCCATGGCATCCTTCAGCCTTAGAGCTTATTACATTTTTTTGAAATAATGCCTTTGTCTACATGTCTGACCATTAGAGTACGTTGGGATGTCATAATTAACTTTATACCCATGATGCTTTGCAGAAATCTTGGCACATAATAGGTACTCAAGAGAGGTGAGCTGAACTGAAGTGGTCATTTTAACTCAGTTATTAGAAGCCAAGTGGTGGCATCTCAGCCATTTTGGGATAAAAGAGAAAATGGCACTTTTTCAAAAAAAGTTTCAACTTTAGCACAACCTTGGGTCCTCAAAAGGAACGTGGCATGTTGGAGCATATTTTCCATCAACGTTTCATGGTTTCTTAGCCCTGAAAGAGTGTCCCCAACAACATCAGAACAGCAACAACAAAACATCAATGAATATAGCAAGCCAATGCAAGACATCTTTGGGCATGGACCAGGGCAGAAAAAGCTTGGACAGATGGCATAACTTCAGCTTAGACATTTAGCCACTTGATTGTAGAAGAGTCCCTTGAATTCAGGAAATTTCAATAAGCCTCCTTCATTTTTAAGGAGATAGTGATTTGATGGGGGTAAAGGTAGGATGTATGTGGGGAGGCAGATAGGCAGTTGTCATTCATCATTGCACAGATTCCATATTAATGAGATCATACACACAAACAGCACTGTGATTGGCTCAGAATAAATGCTTAAGAAATGGGAATTAAAATAATAATAAGATCTATGTATGAGATGAGGAAATGCGTGCCCAGAAGCAAATGGCAGGTACAGATTGCTGGAAGAACCAGAGGAAAAGATTAGTTATAAGAAGGTAAAAAGAATCTTTCTCAAATGTCATATGGTTTTTTGCATGGTGAATGACATTTAAAGAGTGGCCATCAGGGACACCTGGGTAGCTCAGTTGGTTAAGCCGCTGCCTTCAGCTCAGGTCATGATCCCAGGGTCCTGGGATCGAGTGCGGAATCAGGCTCCCTTCCTCGGCAGGGAGCCTGCTTGTCTCTCTGCTTCTGCCTGCCACTCTGCCCACTTATGCGCGTGTGCTCTCTCTCTCTCTCTCTCTCTCTCTCAATCTGACAAATAAATAAATAAAATCTTTAAAAAAATAAAGAGTGGCCATCAGGTTGAAGAGATTTTTAGGAGAAAGCATTTTGTGAGCCATTGTAGGGAGATTGGGAAGAACATGGTGGGTTTAGAGAGTGGGGAGAAGTTTGAGTAAAGTTACTAAAATTCAGCTTGATCAATGTGTAGTGGGTGATCTAATTGAAATGGTCTGTTGGGTTTCCACACAGTAGGCTACAAATGCTGTAATAACTCATAAAAAGTTAAGCCAAGAAGTAAATGCATGCATCATCTCTATTTACCTCTTAAACCTACCCATGGCAAGGATTTTGTCTGTAGATAGTCGCTTTTTACCAAAAAGAGACCATAATACTAAAATACTAATGAAGAGTTCTACCAAAAATCATTGTCCATTTAAAGCAATGTCTAGGAGTCATCCTTGGATCTCAATTTCTATTTGGTTCTAACAGATGGAATTTATATCAGGGTTTAGTAAACTGTGTTCTGAGATGCACTGGTTTAGTAGGGTATTAATGGGTATTAATGGGTGTTTTCCCACAAAGAGTTAATGCCCATATACATTGTAAAGATGCTGTGAAGGTCAGCCTTCTCTAGAGGGTTCCTGATGCACACCTGAAGATAAAAGTCTCAACATCATGCACAAAAACAAAACAAAACAACACACACACACACACAGCTATGTATATTTCACCCCGCCCCCTCGTCTTGCAAACTGTTTTTAACCATGAAAACCTATTCCTTGCATGTGTGGATCTGTGCGCATGCGCGCGCACAGCAGGGCCCATGTGTGAGCGTGTGTGCATTCGCGCCACACGTGCCTAGAATAATCATTAACATCCCACAGATTTAGCGTTTTAGGGAACATAATTTGGGAGATTTTTAGAGAAGTTCTTGAGGTCGTAAGTAAGACTGCTGAAGGTGAAGGCCGCCTTAATCACTCCAAAGAAGAAGTGACACTGGAAAAAAGGAAGGTAGCAGGAAAGATCAACGTCCTGGAGCTAATTCATGACAAGACGCTGTACCCGGATTGTCTGTTTCCTCTCCCAGTTCTTTCCCGAACCCTGAAGCTTTCTCGCCTCCAGCAAGAGGAAATTTCCATCTACACGGAGATGAAGGCCAGAAGAAAAGCAGAAATGCTCCCTCTAAACATTTCTTGGAGGGATAAAGAGGTTATTGCCAAGTCAATCAGTGATGCAGGCCTCTTTGGAAAGGAGCGAGAGAAGGTCTGCAGAGAACATGTTTGCAGGAAGGCTGCTCAGGAAAATGAGCCAAATGGCCCGGTCTACATGAACAGTGCGCAGTGAGGGAATCAAGTCAAGGTAAAAAAAAAAAAAAAAAAAAAAAAAAAATTCAACGCATTTTAAGGTTTGCGTCCGATTGATCTTTGTCTCTGCATTCATTCTCTCCACTCCCCATTCATCAGCAGCACATGTACAGTTGTTTTATCCAGCAGGAGAAATGTGCTAGGAGGGGGGGGAGGTGAGGACCAAGAAGGGGAAACCAAGGGCAGTGCAGGCCAATGCTCTGTGATCTGGGAGCGTGTGAATTTGAGGTCAGCTAAATCAGGATACAAAGCTACAGCTGCTAAGCCACAAAGGCCCACATAGAGTTTCCCCCACTCAGTTGCTTCCCAGCCTCGAATCTGGGGAAGAGAGCCTTCCATGGGGGAACCTTCTCCTTCCCCAATTAGTGCCTTTTCACAGTGGCAGGATGGAAAAGGTTTTACTCGGCAACATTACTGAGTATCAGTAATATGCAAAAGATCTGTGAAATCAATTCCCATTATTTCAAAGGACGCTGCCTAGTAAAAATAATGCATAGTAAAAACACTGTAATGAAACCACTGCTTAATCTGCGTGATTATCTAAGATGAACCAGCAACTGTTTCATCCTTCTTCTGCAGCATCTGTTCAGTGGTACATAAACTATGTGTGGCTTCACGCTATGACGGAGGAAGCTGCAAATTTCGGGGTGTCACCACGATAGAAGTTCCGGGGGGATCGAATATCGGGCTGAAGATCATTAAAATTTCCCATTGTCACCTCTCTGCTCCATTTGTTTTCTATATTGTTAGTTCTCTGAATTACCTTTTTTTGTAATGAGAAAAACAAAAAAAGCTTGAAGAACGAACAGAAGCAAAGTGTTGTGTTTTTTGTTTTTTTGTTTTGTTTTGCTCTATTTTGTTTTTTAAAGCTAGGTTGACCATTATGCAAATGGCATACTGCCCACATTCCCCCCACCCCGTGCATGCCCCTCTCTGCCCCTTGCTAATAACTGTCAGCCTTGTATGGCCGCAGCTTGGCAAAACTCTTCAATATTTTTGCCGCTCTACATTTCAGCCATGACTTTTGTCATATTTTGAAGAGAAACTTGCACCTGGCCAACCAACTTGCATGCCAAGCTCCAGCCCATTGAGATTTAAAATGGATTTGAATCTATTGCCCTATGAAATTTAGAATGTACCAAAAAAAGGCAGCAGGGAAAAGTCACGCTGGAATTTTCTTACAGAGTTCAAAATAAAATACAGGGTATTGTGATAGGTAGCATTCACTTTCTAGTAGCTTTAAAAACACAGGCGGTATTTTATGCCCCGTGCAAAGAAGAGAAAAGCAAAGCAGCTAACCTAATTTAGGTCCTGAGAGTAGAGTCCTTTTTTTTTTCTTTGGGCATAGCTGATGCCAAAAGAGACTATGTGTGGGGTGCCTGGGTGGCTCAGTGGTTAAGCGGCTGCCTTCATGTCAGGTCATGATCTCAGGGTCCTGGGATCGAGCTGGTATCTGACTCCCAGCTCAGTGGGGAGCCTGCTTCTCCTTCTCTCCCTGCTGCTCCCCCTGCTTGTGTTCTCTCTCTCTGTCAAATGAATAAATAAAATCTTAAAAAAAAAAAAAAGACCTTGTGTTAAACCTGACGGGCAGGTATTTGGTCAAACAATTTGTTATTAATTACCTTTTGGGTAATCACCTTAGTGAGAAATGGAGCCCCCCTTTTCTCTAGGGATTTGATTTCATGCTTCCACAAGAGTATCCCCAGCATCTTCTCGAAATTCCCCAGATGGTTTCTGCACGTCCAGGAAGAGGGCAAGCAGAAAGAGGTCACACAGTGGCCCATTTTGGTCACTAGTGAGAATAACCCTGAAAGCAGCAAGCATCTGACATTGCCATGGACTCTGGAGCACAGTGGTCCTTTCCTAAAGATATGGAAGGTCCCAACATGCCAAATGGCCCCTACTTCAGCCAAACTGAAATGTACTTAGGAATCACTTCCGTTCTTGTAAAATGGAGGTGTTGATTGAGTGGATCAGAGACCCTAAATTTCTAATGCTCTCCCAGAGCTGTTCTTTCTCAGACCACACCCCGAAAACCAAGGTTCCAGTGGATCGTGCCCTTTCCTTTCCCTCAAGTGTCACCTATACTTTAAAACAAAGTCCTGAATTTCCTGTAACACTGGACCCAAGCCCCAGAAGATTGAAAATCTGGTGCCAGAACCACAGACAAGATCTTAAAGGAATTTCTCGAGGTTGGACAACACGTTCCAAACACAAGGCAGTAAAAGCAAGGAAGAGCTGAGATACATAGAAAAAAATCAGCTGGCCAGGAGCTGCAGAGACCATCCTTACCCTCTTAAAAACACCAGAAGATAGGGTATCACTTTTCACTATTTTCAAATTTTTTGTTGGTGTTTTGATCTAATTATTTAATATGCGTATATCATCTCTTTCAAGCAGGTTCGAATCTACTTTTTAAAGAAGAAATCCATTGATCTTAAGTAAACAAATACAAAATAAAATTTTACTCTCAGTTCTTGTGTAATCAAGGGTAGTTGTTCTTTGCCATATTCTGGATATTTACTATGTGGCTGGCCAATTGATAAATCATAATGTTACTAGAAAATGCACCCTAAGTCCTAAAGACATCTTGGCCGATTATCTGGATGCATTCTGACAAATGGTGCAGAGTGGCAAGCTGAAGTGGGTCTTTTTAAAGATCTGATTGAACAAGAAATAAAAAATATTAATCATTTCTAAGGAATATTATGTCAAACACATTCCAGATGATGCCTTCCCTTCAACCTACAGAAGAAGAGAAATAATTAGTTTTTGGGGCGTTTGGGTGGCTCAGTCGTTAAGCTCAGGTCATGATCCTGGGGTCCTGGGATTGAGTCCCGCATCGGGCTCCCTGCTGGGCTGGGCAGGAATCCTGCTTCTCCCTCTGCCTCTCCCCTGGCTTGTGTTACCTCTCTCATTGTCTCTCTTTCAAATAAATAAAATCTTTTTAAAAAGGGGGGGGGGAGAAGAAGGGAGAAGAACTTATTATTTAAAAGTCTCTAAAACAATTATGCAGTGATTATTCCTGTGGCTTCATTTCTCAGTACCTGTTCCACTTTGCACGTAAAGTCCTTCTTGGTCCAACCAACCACGGTGGCCACACCAACAGAATAGGCTCTTTCTCTCTCTCTCATCTTGACTTCTGGGTCAGTGTCGTTGAAACAAGAGCGTCTCATCAATTATATACCTATCTTGTCTTCTGGAAAAAAAAAAAAAAAAAAAAAAAAGGGAAGAAGAAAATGAGTATAACACTATTGCTGAGTGTTATTTCCCTTCATGTAACAATGCAAGTTTTAGAGAGGGGGTCTGATTTTTCAACAAACATTACAAAATGAACACTAGAGGAAGGTAACGATTTCATCTCAGCCACACAGGGAGATGAGGGAGATACCTGTAAGGCAAAGAGGCAAAAAGCAAAGCACAGATGTGATCTTCACATGTGTAGGGCATGAGTGATGGCTAGGTCAAGTCATATATATACACATGTGAAGATCACATCTAAATATATATATATAGATATATCTATCTATCTATCTATCTATATATACATCTATAGATGTATATATATATGACTTGACCTAGCCATCACTCATGCCCTACACATGCCCTACACAGGAATAAGCATACAAGCCATATATATATATATATATATATATATGGCTTGTATGCTTATTCCTGCATAAGATTGAGAACCCAAAATGGATTTTTTCCTTAGTTTATCTGTGGCAATCTATTGGGATAATGTTTCTGTATATATGAGTTGGCAGAAGAGATGGCAAGTAGGTCATAACTTTAGGAATGGCATCAAAAGATATTTGAAAAGTCCTCACAAATAAAAGAATGTGAATCCCAACTGAATATCATCTAGTTCAGGAACATCCTACTCATTTTGTCAATGAACTTGTCTCAAAGGACCTTGTTGAAAAACAGGTGTTACTCCTTAAAAGACATACAAACAAAAGAAATATAAAGGGCGTTAGAGAAAAATGGTCCCTTTCTTTCAGATTTAGAAGAATGCCTCTCTAGGAAGGTTAAGGTCCTTAACGGACTTGGAGACTAATTCACTTTTTATTCCACTGGTACATTGTTTCTCGTCCTTCTTTTGCAAAATCCTCCCCTGTCTGTGCAATTTCAGACATACCTCCACCTGGAGCAGTAAATGATTGGGTAAATGCCGTCTTTTGCACATTCCTGCCTACAAATCCAAACCTAAAGAATGCTCTTTTCACAAAGAGGGATAGACAATTGGATTTGGAAGCGTCCCTGGAAGCCTGCATTGTAGACTGAATTGTTCAGCGTTATTTTTACAAGTGATATGTTTATTTTTGCGATCAGTGAGAGGTTTGGTCTATAAGTCCCAGCTGAGAATCCGGAGCACTTCCTCAGTTCCCAAGAAACAGAGCACACCTGGAAAAGGACTCTCTTAAAATAATAATAATAATAATGACAAATAAATAAATAAAATACAAACTCTCACCCGGAACACACGCGGACACGGTGCAAGAGAGCGGGCGCTCCGGTTGCCAGTTGGGAAACAGACACACACAAACACAAATCAAGTAGAAGATTTCTGGCTGATGGTCCTTCGCCATGAATCTTTGGTTTAAAACAAGCAGATAAAGAAATAAACATGGCCCAAAAGCACCTCCCTCCCCAGGCCATTAGGATCTCCAAAGTAAATAAAAAGCGGGACTGCCTAGAGCGAATTGCTTTGGCAATTCCGGGGAGAATCCCAGTTTTAGCACCGCTGTACCAAATTTGTCATTTAGGGAAGCTCTTGTTCCCTTTATTGAGTTCCACTGTAGCGAACAATTTCTGCCTGCATCCCTCGTGTGTCCTTTTGGTTTATTATCTTTCACCGTGAATTGAGCCTCCACGATCAGTTTCACGGGAAGCCTAATTTCACTCACTGCTTATACATATGCGGACACCCCTCCCCTCCCTCCCCCTCTCCCGATGTTCTTATCAAATGAAGAATTGCGGATAAGGGTTAGGTGCAGATAAACATGAGTGTAGCACTTCCAGAAAGGTCGTGACCCCCCCATAAGGTGCTTCTTGTTATGCCTGACCTTCAGATTTTCATCATCAGCCCGCCTGACAACTTAATAATGCAGAGGAGCGGGGATTCATTTCGCCCCTCGGAGAAAGCCAGCACGGGACGCCCTTTTCCCTGATTATTTCCCTGCACTCCCGGCTGCCCTTTATAAGCCAACCAGAACTCCATCAATCATGCTCCTCTCTTCCCTCCTCTCCTCAGCCCCCAGTTCTGCAGGCTCTAAAGCTGCCCTGTTCCTTTTGTCTGGGGCTGGAATGTGTATACAAAGATGCCCAAAAGGGAGGGTGGGGTGGAAAAGGGCTCCTTCGGCACATAACCACCGCCACCCGCTTCCTTTCTGCGCATCTGGGTCGGAACACCGTGAATCTCGCGCTCTTTCTTTCCTGTTTCGTTGTCTCGTTGTGAAAAGAAAGGCTTTAAAAAGTTCTTACCCTCATTTGTGTGTATTCCTGTCATGGACCATCTCTCTTAATGAGCTCCGCTAAGTGCCGGGCTTTAAAACACCCTGAATGTTCAGGTAGAGGTTTTCTGGTTTTTCTGGCCTGGTTTCTTCCTTATTGTGGCTATTGTGGTTATTGGAGATTTTATTGTTCTAGAAGTAGTAAAAAGAGATGAGACCTGTTTCACACCTTCCTTCCCAACCGTCCTTTCTCCTAGATGCCGCAGAGAAAAAGGAGGAGAGAGAGACAGAGAGAGATGGAAACGTGGATAACAACATGTAGACGGGGCAAAAGAGAAAACAGACACGGCTTTGGGGGGGCTAATGGGGCAGCGGTTTCACTGAATTAAATGGCTCGCCTAAGTTGGGAGGGAAAAGCATAAGCATTTTTGGAAGGTGATGCTGTGGGTTGGAATCGGCTCCTAGTAGCTGTAAGGAACCTGTTCTATAAAATATGCATGGACTTCACCCCTCAACCTTGCAAGTGTTTGCCAGCCAATAAAGAAGCAGTTGCAGAGGTCAGTAGAGATTGGGTCTCGCCAATGGGTCCAGGGTGCCTTCTGCCAGCACAGGGCCCGTGACCTGCAGCAGCTGCTTTTGCTCTCTCAAAAAGGGACAGCAGCTCCCCTAGGCCAGTAGCTCAGCTGGAGGAGGAACCGTCAACATATCTAGCTAGTCCTGTATTCCAGGCTGCCCAGGGAGCGGGATGGAAATCTGCACCCAGCTGGATTGGAGTGTTAATATCAGCCCAGCTCCTAGGCTGCTACACTGAATTGGATTTTTTTTTTAAGAAAGAGAAAGAAAAAGAATACACTGTGAAAAATACAACAGATAATAGAATCACTTGATTGCCAAAGATCCATTTAAAACAACAACAACAACAACAACAACAACAAAAAGGAAGAGATCCTAAATTATCTTTGACAATAACAAAGCCAAGAGGTAAGTGCAGAAAAGACGTCGCATAATGTTGAATCAAAGCTGTACGTCTATCCTCTACTTCCCAGGAAAAAAAAAATTCAAAACTCTATGTTGAATTAGAAAACAAATTACCTTGTTTTGTTTTCTTTCTGGAGTGAGTGACCGGCAGCCCTCAGGAGAAGCAGTCTCTCAGTAAACATGAATTAATGAGCATTGATTGAGGATATTGAGGGGCTAGTATGCACTTGGCCCTAAGTGAGATGCCATGATGTTCAGAGCCTGATATTAACTGGAAATTTGTATTATAGATGTATGAGAGAAACTAAAATCAAGATTTCGGATGTTAACCTCTTTTAACCTTTTAAACAATGATGTCCAAAATGAAGAACATTAGATTGGATTACTTGACCATGACCTCTAAGAATTTAATGTGTGTGTTGCTCATGTTACACCTGTCTATCTATCATCTATATTTTTAAGCTAGGGAAGTCACTGTACTTATGCTGTGGATTGTTCTGGAAGACTAGAGATGAAAATAAAAATACCTCTACCAAGAGATCTTTAACTTAGTGCCCTGGGAGCCTGGAGACACGAGGAATGACCATCGATGACCTCCCTTCAGTCTGTGTGCTTTCCATGATTATACTGTAGTTTTTAGGCTGGGGTATACCCTTCTGCTGAGGAGACCACCTCCCCTCCCCAGATCCAAGTATAGAGAAGGAGATGATGGATTTATCTTGATATTTCTTGAGTTTGATGCTTGCCAGACATGTCAGCGGAGTTATCTGTGGATGGACAGTTGTATATATGAGTTCTAGGGTGAGATCAAGACTAAACAGATAGTTAAAACTATGAGAAAAGATAGAAAAGTGTAAGGAATGAGAAAAGACATAAAGAGAGAAACCTAAAAAACCCACCAAGGTTAAAGGTTTGCTGGAATAAAGAGAAGTCTATGTAGGAGGCAAAGAAAGTTTAAGAAGTATGAAATGAAATTGCTTTGCTTACATGTTTATGTACTTGTTTAATATTGCTCTCTACCTCCTCCAATCAGTAAATATTCTTTAAGGCAAGGTGTCGCTCCCAGATCTATGTGGAATATAATAGAACTCCAAATGAATATTTGTTTACAAAAAAAAAAAATGAATGGATGGGTAAAAGAGAAACCTGGAGAGTGTGGGATTAAAGGAAAAGAGAAAGAGCTTATCAGAGGAGGATATAAAATGTAATAAACAGAATGCATAGTTTAAGGACTCAAAAAATAGACATTGGGTTTAGCTGTAAGGAAATCATTGGTGATTGGTCGAGGGCTCTCTCCATAGAGCAGTGAGAATAGAAGCAGGGCCACCACCAGCCGCAGGCCCTTTTTTCACTGGAGTCCCCATCATTGTTGCCAGATTGAGCAATTCCCACCTTCCAGTGATGGACCCCTACAAAGTATGGGGCTAGGCAAAATGCCTTCTGGGGAAGGTCCTCTAGCTGCCATCTCTCTGGGTCTTTTCTGCAGACCAGTTTATACAAAGGGGAGAACCCAGGGCTGTAGTGGGGCAGGTCTTGAGCAGGATGTTCCCCCAAGAGATCTCAAAGGTGAGTGGAGTCAAGAGAACAAGATAAAATGTGGAGCAAAGGATGGAATACCAGGGAGGCTAACTCTTTGACAGAATGAACGGGCTTGGGAGAGGTCTCGCACAAAGGGCAGGAAGCAGAAGAGAAGCCAGGGAGGGCTGTGAACCGTAGGAGGTGGTAGGCATGAGACAGGATGGCTCAGAACAGGAGGGATTTTAAACACTGGTGTGCAGGGTGCCTGGGTGGCTCAGTTGGTTAAGTGTCTGTCTTTGGCTCAGGTCATGACCCCAGCATCCTGGGATAGAGCCCTACGTCGGGCTCTCTGCTCAGCGGGGAGCCTGCTTCTCCCTCTGCCTGCAGCTCCCCTTGCTTGTGCTTGGTCTCTCCCTCTCTGTGTCAAGTAAACAAATAAAATTAAAAAATATATATATATAATAAATGCGAAAGTAAAACCAACTATGAAAGTTAGAAATTTCTCAAAGAAGCCAATACCAGGGCCCATTCCTAGTAAAAATTAATCTAGTAGAGCTTTTTTCCCCTTTCAAAAAATTCTGCATACCCCCCCCTTTTTAAAGATTTTATTTTTTTATTTGATAGACAGAGATCACAAGTAGGCAGAGAAGCAGGCTCCCTGCTGAGCAGAGAGCCTGATGTGGGGCTTGATCCCAGGATCTTGGGATCATGACCTGAGCTGAAGGCAGAGGCCTCAACCCACTGAGCCACCCAGATGCCCCTGCATAATCTCCTTTTAAGATCCACTTAGGAATTCCATTATCTACAGAATCATTATATCAGGAAGTATCTACTTGAAACGATGAGAGAATGGGCCAACACTGGCTATCATTCCCACCTTTATAGTTTAAACAAGTGCTATTCTTCTAAGATGGATAGAATTTTAAGTTCTCTAAGGTAGTTTGCATTTGGTTTGGGGTTGGATGGAAGGAATTACCTGTAGTACATTGGAAGAACAGGGATAACGTGGTCATGTTTAGACCTTCATAAGGACATTGTCATTCTGAGGAAGAGAATTAAGGGGAGTTTGAAAGAGGAGTGTAAAATAGGAAGCAAGTAGTGAGTTGAACTTTACTTAGTTTACCATTTTTCCTTAGGCTAAGCATGCCTGAAAGAGAGAAAGGTGGTTAAGGGGTAGGGGAGGACTTCCTCTTCCGCCCCCCCCCCCCAGACTTTCACCAGAAAGAACTTAATTATTTAGAGTGAGGAAAGAATTAAAAAATATTTGGAGAGTGCATACAATTGGGTGGCCTATCTAAGTAACTTAACCATCTCATTATCAGGGAATTTCAGTCAAGAAGCCAAGACCTCTAGGTGAAATGCTTGGAAGATGGTCCCAATTGTCCCATTACTGTTGTTCTTTCTCACATCTTTACTTACCTTCAATCCTCCTGCTCCCATTCCATCGTTCTCTCTTCCCCTCCACTCCTCATTCCATTTGACCAGTGGTACAAGAGCCACCAAAACATTTCTGCCTTATATTAAAGAACTTTACTTCCACCACCTTCTTCACCTAAAGACTATGTTTCAAGGGAGAAGTCATAGCCTCAACAAGGCTTATGAAGCCTTGATGTATACAGTTGTTTCCATGAGAAAACACATCCTCAAGGCAAAATTGTTGACTTAAGTCTGTGCTGCTGGGATACAATGCCTTCTAAGTTTGGAAACAGCCCTCCTGTCTTGTATCTCACACCTCAGAGAATCTAACTAGATTAAAAACACATTCTCTGTGTAAATACACAAGACTGTTCTCTTATTCCTTTGTGTGTGGGCTGTGCGTGGCACGTCAGTTGGAGTCACAAATGCCAGTTTGTATAAATGGAGTGATCAGGCTAGACTAAAATCACATGCATATTGTGCTTTCACCTTTTGACCGAAACTGAGAGCATGCCTTTTCTGAAGGAGTTTGCCTTCTTTGGTTGGGGTAAGAATTTAAAAAAAAAAAAAAAAAAAAAGAGTCCTCTATGAGGTTAAAAACCATAATAATCATCATAAAAAGTATTAATCTAACTTATACCTATTTCCTTCTGTCATCCTCTATGCCTTGTATTTCACCAGATCAAATTTACCAAGCTCCAAAGAATCCATTCTGCTTTGTCCAAATGTATTCTTTGAAAAAGGGGGGGAAAAAGGCTTCAGCCCCTTATTTTGAAATAGAAGACTCTTCTAGAACAAATGCACACTGCCAAAAGTGAAATGGTATTGGGGGGGTATATCTGCTCCAGTCTGACCCGCTCTTGGCTGGAAAGAGATTTATGGAAAAGGACGAGGTTGATCTCTCCCTGGGTCCTCAAAGACTGGGCTACAAGTGTTTTCTTGGGTGTTCAGTGGAGCCCTGACCTCAGTGTCTCCAATCTCTAGCTTGGCATCAGCTCTTCTTGGCAGAGAAGCAATCAGTAAGCCCGACTAACTAGGATACAAAATATTTAACATGAATATATTACAGAGAAGAGTTCTTTCATATTCTGAAATATAGAAATGAGTCCTTGATATTTATTTCTAAATAAATCCCATTCTCATTATTGGGGAAAGCAGGTTATTTTGGTAACTCAAGCCAAATGACCTAATTAAAACTTGATATAAAAATTCAGTGTGCCATATAGTACTTTACCTGTCCAAAGTAAACACGAGCAAGCACAATTTATTTTAGTAGAGCATCCCTCATGCAAAATTACTAGTGAGTATATCACAGCCAATTACAGGCCACTGTATATGCAAATTATTACTCTTTCAATTATTTATAGAGAGCTATGAGTGTACAGTTCTTTATAGAGCATCAAACACAGAAGACAAGAGCTCTGAATGAGGAAATCTAAATAGCAGGGAGTTCTCATGAAATGATATGGTTGGGTGGCAGAAAAACAAAATTCATTTGCAGACAGTTAAAGAAGGAAAAGACGGAAAACAAGACTTATGCTATTCAGAAGAGCAAGTGAAAATGAGTCACCAGAATGAGGACAGACCCCACACAAAACTGGGACCAGAGCAAACATTTCTATTTTTCTCACTTGCTACCCCACTCCCAACACTACTGTATCATTTTACTATGTTATATTCTAGACTTTGTTTTTATACTTATTTTTTTTACTCAAACTCATGTACAATAAAAGACATCATAAGGCAAGTTAAGAGATGAGAAACAAACGGAAATCCAATATTTTGACATGCCTGGTAGTCAAGAATAAATAACTGGAAGATGGAAAAACCCCCAAAGATCAATAAGAAAATTACAAACCTCCCACCCCCAATTCATTGACAAATTATACAAAATGCAATTATCATAAAGAGAAACACAAGTGGTCAATGACATGTATGAAAAGAAACATAGTATTCCGCTAACTTGAGGAAACACCAATTGAAATAAGATACCCTTCTGGCAAAAATTTAAGAACTTTGGTAATTTACTGGAAACAGCAAAGGGAAATAGAAACTCTCCAGTAGTTGGTTGGGGTGTATATTGGTATGGCTATCTTGGAGAAAACTGGGTGTATTTATTAAAGTCGTTTTCTAAAGTGCATATCCAGTGCCTCGGCCACTCCACTTCTTGTGGACCACCCAAGAAATAGTTAATACTGTTTGTTAACTGCAAACAGTTAACAATGCTTTTGAAAAGACCTTTGGAGTTGTGGAACTACTTTAATACTGTAATAGTGGCAAGTGACATGACACAATTGTGAAACCCCATAGACTTTTACAACACAAAGAATGAACCCTAATATAAACTATGGACTTTTTATTTAGGAACAATATATCAATCTTAGTTCATCAACTGTAAATGCACCACACTAACGAAAGATATTAATGAGAGGAAAATCCAGGGGTATAGGAGGGTGTATGGGAACTCTCTGGACTTTTGCTTTTTTTTCTAAAAACGTAAAACATACCTAAAAACCCCCAAAGATTAGTCATTTAAAAAAAAGAAGAAGAAGAAAATGGGAAACCTTTAAGGTTATTTTAGATAGGGTGATGTTAACAATGACAGTGTTTGAGTTCTAGTTTAGAACTAGAATTAGAATTAGATCCAGTAAGGCCAGGGGTATGATGTTTGTACCCACAGAAAATGGTGGGAGAGAATATGTCTTGTGTTTTTTTTTTTTTTCCTTTTCATCTTTTTTGAAAGGAAGAAGTGCCTTTTCTCCAATTGAAAATTAAGTTGCTTGACAAATCAAAGACTTTCTTACATTTATTCCTTTTTAGTCACCCTAAACAGAGAAATAACAATGTCATTATGTGAATGAATGTTACAACTTCTGACCAATTTCACTTTTATGTAGATAGAATAAGCCAAAAATGTGTCAGAAAATAACAGGAGGTAATATTAGCATTAAGATCCTTTGATTCTAGGGGCACCTGAGTGGCTTAGTCAGTTAAGCATCTGCCTTTGACTCAGATCGTGATCTCAGGGTCCTGGGATGGAGCCCTGCATTACTTCGGGCTCTCTGCTCAGTGGGGAGTTCGCTTCTCCCCCTCACTCTCCCTCTGTGCTCTTCCTCTCTCCCTCTAACAAATAAATAAAATCTTCAAAAAAAGCTCTAATACATTTTATTTTCAATATTTCTGGAGCCACTCAGTTCTCATGGGCTCTATGTTTTGCCTCCCTTCCTGCAAATTCGTACCAAACTCCCCACATTCACCTAACATTTGTGATTCTCTAACTACAACAAATAAAGTCTTGTCCTGTTCTGTCCCTTGCTTTTTGGTTGGTTTTCATCCTTGGCATCAGACTTCTCTTGCTTTCACCTCTTTCCTGCCTCCTCACTTAGAAATCTTAATTGGATGCAGTAACCTTGCCAGCTCTCATCTGCCTCTCATCTTCCAAATCTTTGTGTCTCTCCTTCTGCAGGGCAATAAGCCAAAGCTTCCAGACAAATTGGATGGCATATTAGCAAGTTACTGAGTAATCCCTCCATGGATTCAAAGGACAGTATGGAAAACCCCAAGATTAAAGTTCAAAAATCGAAAAAACCATCTTGGATTTTAGGTTGGGTTTCTGAGTTATTGAATTTTATACAAAGAGGTCACCGTCATCTGATATTTGAGAAGGATTCTGGATTCTGACCAAAGGACTGTTGAAAGATCCAAGGCATTGCAAATTGACTTGGCATGGGAAGATCCTCCTGAGGAGTAAAGAAAACCAGCACAGTGTCACTTACGGCAGCGGACACCATATGCTTGACTCAGCATCCATGACTGAGGAGGTGACAGAGCCAGAGAAACCTGCAGACCTGACAAGTAGGGCAACGCGTTGTCAATTGGAGTGCAATGCGTTCTCTCACTCACATAGGTTTATAAGAACCTATTCTTTGCTACGAGGCATCACTGCAACCTGGAAATGGATGCCTTTCTTGTGATGGGTTTCATTTCAATTTTGAAATTCCAGGACAACTGCTTTAAAAAGACAAGGAAAGATGTGGCGGAAGTGAGAGCACATTCAGCTGAGACAGGTTTCTTGTTAAGAGTTTAAGTATGTCAAAATACACTTCTGTCTTTCTTAAAGATGGAAGCTAATTGGGAGGGAGCATTATATATGGAGTTCTTGAAGGAAGCTTATTGTTCCTGGCGGCTTAGAATTTAGAAACTAATGTAAAGGAATTTATTAACTACGGATTACAATGCTTGTGAAAAAGAACATTGGATTTCAGAGAATTTTAAAGATGCAATAAATATATAAAGTTAATTTTGTCACTAAAACAATCAGGTTTTTTGGAGGAAATTTTGAATAAAGCCACAAATAAGAAAATAGATGTATGAGCATTCTATGTAAATGATATATTTTTTGAGTGAGCATAGTCATATGGTAAGATTAAAATTGCCAGAGAAAACATTTTTCTCTCCTTCTAATAACTCCCAAAGCAAAGAATAAAAGAGTAAACTAAAGTACACTGAAAAAATGGATAATTGAGGTTATGAATGAAGAGACAAAAAATCTTGAAAAATGGAAGACTCAAACTTATCCAGAAACATAACAGTGTATTTGGTACTTATTTTTTATTTGATTTGTATAACTATAAAATAACACTTTCTCAATGAAATAAATGTTATTTATAGGAGAAAAAAAAACAATATCTTTCCCCTCTCCCACCTCTATCCCTATTCTGTTGGTAATAAATGATATGGTATGGAGTGTTTTCTTCCACATCTTATCATGATAAACACTAAAAGTACTTCACATATTCTTATATCAAACTTGGAATTCCTTGCTAACATAGATCATGCATTATTCAATCATATGTCCCCAGAAATAAGTAATGATTGAATAAATAGATGAATGAATGAATGTTTACCACTATTTGATGGTGCAATGTCTTGGGGCAGGATATTATGTCTTATTAATCTTTGTATTCTAATTAACAAGACTGGCATAGAATAGTGTGTAGTCCATTCATTTTTCTTGAATTGTTGAATAAATGCATGAAGGAAGGGTAAGTTTCAATCCCATATTGGTTAATATGGGGAAAAAGGAAGAGAAAAAAATAAAAGAAAGAAACAAGCCTAAAGTGAAGAGATAAAGACTGTGTGAAGGAATGAATGGGGGGAAAAAGCAAGGTGAAGGAGAACAGGGACAAAAGGGACCTGGAGAGAGAGGTCCATGATTAGAGAACATACATAGGAGCAAGAAAGTTAAGAGAGCCTTCATACACAATGCATTCCTGAGGTTTCAATGGTTTCTGTGCCAGGAGCCATTTTTAACTCCTTTTACTTCCTTTCCCTCCACATTTAACCCATCACCAAGAACCTCTCTGATGTTGGGCCAAAATGTTCCCTTCCTCATCAGCTTTTTACCCCTTCTTCCTTTTTGAGAGCAATCCGTAACGTACGAGGCTATGATATTAATTCTCCCTGCAACATTGTTTAAATCATAACATTGGCTATTAAAACAAGTTTGATTATTCTATTATGCTTAATAAACCCAAATTCAACAGCCCCAAACTAAAAGGAATTTATAAGCTTTTATTATATACCTTGAGTCTTTTCACTTGTCCAGCCAAGATAGCAAATTTATCATTTTGCATACATTTTCCCATTCCAACTCTACCTTAGCCAACCCAGAATGTTCTTGCCCTAATCTACAGAATGCAATGCTGTGTCTTATTCTGCAGCTACAAGTGAGTAGTTCCTTTGAATGGCAGGAATATTAATAAAAACCTTCTCAAATAAAATGCCATGTGGCTAGCCACTATGGATTCATTCTCCTAAAACTTCATGATAAAATAGTGCTTGATTGATCCATTCATTCCTTCACAAATTAAATCGAGCACCTACACTGTGCCAAGAAATAATGATAAATAAGCCAATAAACATAGTTCCTACCTTCCTGGAACCTGAAATCTAGAGGAAAAAGACAAATAATTGCAAAAATATATTATGATAATTATATAAGAGAAAAAAAGATGTCCCCAAACAGAGACCAATACATGTCAAAATGGGAAAACCCCAAACTAAATCAAACCAACAAAACCTTTTTACAATATTTTGAGAAGAATTCCTATTGGGCATAAACCGAGTTGAGTTGAACTGGAAAAACAAGTGACTGATTCTTGTGTGTGTGTGTGTGTTGTTTTTTTTTTTTTTTTTTTATGAATGTGATCTTAAAAGAAGTGAAAGGCTTTTTTTCCTGATGTCATATTATCTCTTTCCTATCTCAGACACCCAGTGTTTTTTCCATCAGAAAGCTGAGGAACTATCCCTTTTCTCTACTAATAATCTTTTTTGAGGCTCCTAACGTATGTTTCCTCTTCCATATTTCTACATTCCATTCAGGGAGTTCCAAAAAAACAGCAGGAAAGGAAACAGAGGATTGCTGATGAAATATTAGATCATTGGAATTATAGCCCTCACGGTGCATGTCACTCTTTGCAAAACACCATATGCTTGACTCAGCATCCTGTGCCAAAGCAGTGAAAGACCCAGAAAATATCCTGTTCTCAACTCTCTTCCATTCATTGGTATTGCCATCTATTGATCATTGCTCTCAGGATCCTCTATTACAGCTATTGTAAACTTGTCAGTCTTGCTAACCTTTCTGGTGAATCTGTACTGTTCACTTTGTTGCAATTTTAATTGACATTTTTTAAGATTACTTATCATATATAGCAACTTTTCATATGATTATTGGTCATTTCAATAGCCCCTTCTTGATGTGGCAGTTTTAGTTCTTTCTTTTTAATTGATTCTACCTAATCATTTGTCTTTAAAAATTTATTTGTAGCAGGTCTATATATATTTCAAATAAGATTTGTTTGTTACTTATGGGTATTTTAAATAATTTCATCCTTTTTGTATGTTTTCTGTCACTCTCAATAGTTTCTTTTGATGAACATAAATACAATTATGTATTTGTTAGCTTTCACATATAATTTTTTGGTTAAGATGTTTGGCCTTCCACTTAAAAAATCTTAATTTTTACTATATTCCTATTTTATATTTTTCCTATATTCCTATATTATATTTTTATATTAATTCCTATATTATATTTTTCCTATATTCCTATATTCCATTTTCCTATATTCCTATTATATCAATTAATCCAGATCCTGGAAGAGACATACCTCCAGTTTCTTTAGGTTTGTTCTAATGCTTCATTACCACCATTATCACTACATCAAAGAAGTAGGTATTGTATGTGAATGATAATTAAAGATTTTAAAACTCAGTGGTGCTAAGCAAGAATGGGAGATTGTAGTAAAAAAGATGGCAGTGAAAAACAGTGAGGCATAAAAACTAAACAGAAGTCTACTAGGTATAGAAATTTTACTGATGTTGGGCCCCCAAATCCTGAGAGATACAAAAGATAAAAGATTAAAGGGCTAAAAATCACTTCTATCACAACATTTATATTTTAGTCCAGCTGCTTATTTACCTGTCTTTTCACTGGTCCCCGGTTTCTTGAGTTCATGGTCTTTGTCATCTTCAGTTGTGTACCCTCCACTGAGCAAAGTATCTGGTCCAGAGAAGAAAGAGTAGATGTAAGTTAGAACACAAATTTATGGATGAGAACCAAAAGAAGATAAATAAATGAAAATATGCCATCCAGGAGAAGTGGAAACCATCAAGTTATTTTTATGCAAGGACTAGGAATTTGCATGTTTCAGGGCTTAGGAGTCCAAGTCATGGATGAATATGGCATTCCCACTTCTGGGGAAAAATGCTTATGCATTGTCCATGTCCATATCCATGTTCTAATCAAGAACTCTGTAAGAGGATCAATCTTTCACCATTGAAAAGAACTAAGAATCTTTCTTATTTCTATGGAAAGAACAAGTTAGATTAATTTCACTGAGAAAAAAAAAAGTAACAACTGACTTGCTAGTCAAATGCTGTCCAGTTTTGAAGGTCACCAAAATAGATTCAAATTTTCACATCTCTGAGGAGATGGAATGAAGTCTTGCATTAATATAGAGACAAAAATATGGAATGGGCTCTTAAATCCATTCAAAGTTTAAGCCCCAATATTCTACAATTGTAATATATATCTCTCATTTTAATGATAGTTGCATAGTATATGATAAATTATAAAAAACTAATAATTACAGAAAGCTATAGTCTGGAGACTACAAATTAAAGTTGGATGTTTACATGGAGTCATATTCACTTATCTTAGGAATATAAATAAGGACATGATAATTTTATTTGGATGTTATAAACAAAGTGTTTGGTGGAGAACACATTTTTGGAAAATTAAGTATATATACCAATGAACTCATTAACATCTCATAAGTCATTACCTAGGAATTACACTAAACTTTGAACTTTAAAAGAAATAATTTATTTTAATGTACTATTCTTTTCCATTTTTTCTTTAAACATATTGGTGATTCTTTTCTGTGCCTCACTCTGTCCTACAAGTTTTGAATACAAAAATTAATGACAATCTCATATCTGGCATACGTTTAGTCATTTTTTCTTTCCATGTACAGCTGTGAGGTCATTACCTACCCTCAGAATCCTTCTCATCTCAAGGCTTCAGGCAGTTACTGTCACTTGGGAGAACTGCATTTAAGATGGATCCAGTTTGCCATTTCTAATAAGTGACATCAAAGAACTTGTATCCAGTCGGAGACAGTATATATTCCATGAATGTTCACATGTTTTAAGGCAATATTTTGATTAGTAAGACATGGGCTGTATGAGTTCAGTGGCAGGAGAAATCACTGCAGGTGGGAGCAGGAACAGAGGTAAATTCAGGTAACTTGTCTGCCATTGGGTCTGTAAATAATGTTTAGAGTTTAAAGGGAGAGACCATTCCAACAAAACAAAGCATTAAGAACAAAAATGTTCTTTTTTTTTTCCAGAGGATGAATGTGCTGTGCATTTATAATGATGCAAAGTAGTATTTTTTTTAAAAAGTGAGCTAATGTAATTTCTTAAATCCCAAAGGAAATGCCTGATTCTAGCTTATTTTACTTTGGCTGTTAAATACACCTTCCCCCATCCATGCCTTCAATGAATTTTAAACTTCAGACATGTTTCCCTTCAGCTTGTGTCTTTCCAGCTAGAATCTAAATTTTCCAGTCTATCACCTCATATCCCCTTGAGCATTTTATTTGTCATGCTCTGTACAAGCTGCAAGCACATGAACACTTTTTTGAAAGGAGTTAAGGGCTGTGGTGACAATAACTTCTCATGTACAGACTTGCATGAGTTTATGAAGAAATGCTGCTGTAAACAATCACTGTCCCAGGAAATCATCTTGGACTGGCTATTCTTTGACTTTGCCTTTCACATATCACACATTGTTAATCTTTTCTTTTATTCAACCAAAAATTTATAGGGTGCCAGCCACCCACAAGATTTTGTCCAAAACGTTAAGGTTAAAAAGATTAATAAGATTAACAAACAAAGACTTTTGCCCTAAAAGACCACATGTTTAAGGAAGACAACAGATGCATAAAAAAGATAATATTTAAAATTGGGCAAAGTTCAATGATAGATATATCCACAGAATGTCTTGAGAGCAAGAAGTGATCTATAACCTAGCTTGGCGAAGGGATGGATCAAGGAAGACTTCAGAGAAGTGATGTTAGCCAGGCAAACAAAGGCTTCCGATATATCTTCTTAACAAAGATAGGAATACATTGCTTATACCACTGGACGTTGGCTTATGTCATTTACTATCATTGTGGTTCTGACTATAATACACAACACATCAAGCTTTGGCTTCTAACAAGAGCCTACCCACATTTCAACACTACATTGTCACATCCTGACTTTATGGTTTTAGATTTCTGATTCAGCATGGAGAGTATGACAATGACCTAGGTTGTGACCATTCAGAGATGATGCAAGCTGAGAAAAGAAAGTGATTTATCCTAGATCAGTGCTTCTCCACATGGTGTCCCTGGGTTGGCAGCATCAGGGATACCTGAGGACTTGTTAGAAAGGCAAACTCTCAAGCCCCACCTCCAACCTACTGAATTAGAAACTCTGGGGGTTAGGACTTATAAATCTGTACCTCAACAAATACTCCAGGTGTTTCTGGTACACTTAAAGTTTGAGAACAACTTTGTTGGAGACGGACCAGATCACATCATACTAGTGAATATTGGTTTTTCATAAGTAATCTGAAAAGTTTGCACCAGAAAAGGAGAGAAATGGATGATGGGCCAGCTGACAAAATATGTCAAGAATATCTAGGCTAGCAACAAAGTAAGATATAATGATACCAAACTGGTATTCTTTGTGCTCGAGCTCAGCAGTCAGCTCTTCAATTCATTTTCTTCATGAATACAGTATTTGGGGAAAAAGGAGACAGTAACTGTATGTAGAAACTTTATTCTACTTATTTAATCACTTTAATTAGTAAAATAGTTAAAGGAATTTAAAATAGATCTTTTAAAAGTCACATGGCTCTCCTTTTAAATCAATGGCTTCAACTCAGGTCATTCTACTCTATCACATTTCTACTCGGCATCAGAATTTCTCTATGCCAAAGAAATATGAAAATCCATATCTTGCCATTGTACCATTTTAATATTCATTTTAATGACATAATATAAAAATTCCACTTTACTAAGAACATCCATAGCATAAATACCCTGTAATAAGACATTTTAACTTTAATAGCAAAAATTTGTGCTCTTGTATCACTCTAGCATGATGGATAAGAGCATCCAAATTAGGTTTTTAGCACAACCTTTGGACTACATTAGCAAAAATAAATATTAACATAAGAAATATATGATGGAAAATCTTTAACACTATACAAAAATTAATTCAAAAGGTATATTGATCTTTAAGCCACCTAAAATAAAATGTATTAAGCAATTCTAAATATTTCTATAGGAAAAGTGCTCCATATTTCACACATTTTTCAGACAACCTAAGTAGAAAGAACTCACTAAACACTGAGACCAATCAGATAGCTTGGGTCGGAATTAGTAGATTTGCCTAGAGAGAATCCATGATTAGAGAACACATTCCTCTAAGTGGTTTTGAAGTCAATTTCTCTTAAAAAAAGGTAAAGGAGATGATTCTGGTATTTTGATTCTCTGCTGAAAAGAGAGTAAATATTCATATAAGTTGTTCACTTCATGTTCATTTGGATAAAACAGCTGATTGTTAGGAAACCTAAAACACTGAGCAAAAGAATATTTAATTTGGACAGAGCAAAAGGCGGTCCCTGACGTAAGAAGAACATGAGGAAATTCCCATTAATTTTCTCATCTTATTGTTGCTTCTTGCCATGAGTGTCAGTGCAAGAACTAAAATTCTGAGAGAAACACTGGATTTCTAACCAGACAACTGAGCAAACAAGACCCTTGGTGCTAGAGAGTGTGAGGGGACATATGGAGAAGGAGAGAGGAAATACTCAAAGTATGCCTATGAACTGGCAGAAATTTCCAGCTTATACTCCAAGTTAAACAAGCACAGAACACACCCAAGAAGCATAGCAACCATTTTGGGAGCTGAACTAGGATATTAGCTACTGCCTATGTCCTACCCGAAACTTTAGTTCACAAACTTTTAGACACACCAGAACAACTGTCCACATAAGGTAAAAGAATTTGTGATCTGAACCTGACTGGGTTAATTGAATGTTAAAGAAAAAAGTCAAAATTCTCCAGAGAATTTTAATGGGTTCAAAAGCCTTGCAACATAATACTCCAAATTCCTAGGATAAAATCAAAGTTCTTAAGACTACAAAGTATTGGGAAAATTTGAACAACCCTAGAAAGAAAAGATAATCAGTGGATACCAATCTCCAAATGATACAGATGCTGGAATTATTGAACAAAAATTCTAAAGCAGCAATATAACATTTCTCTATAAGATTAAAATAAACACTTTACAGTAAATGGAAAGGTAAAAATTCTCAGCAGAGAAGTAAAATCTACAAAAAGTAACAAAATGGAAACATTAGAATTGTAAAATACACCACCTGAATATTTTTTAAAATTACCATATGGATTTAATAGAAGAATGGAGATGACAGACAAAAAAGAGTCCATGAACTTGAAGGTGAATCAATACAAATGATCCAATCTAAAGACCTGAGAACAAATACATTTATTTTAATTGAAGCTCAGAGTCCTGTTGGATATTACCCAAAGGTATAACATTTATAACATTGGAGCCCCAGAGGAAAGGAAAAAGGGATTGACACAGATAAAATAGTTGACAAAATAATGGCTGAAAATCTTCCCAAATTTGATAAATGTCAGAAATTAAAACTCTGGGAAAATTAGAGAACTTTAGAGAACTCAGAGAAAAGTATTCCCATATAAATAATAAAAATTCCAAAGCTTACAATAAGAAAAAACATTGTGCAAGTTGGTGTAGCCACTTTGGAAAACAGTGTGGAAAGTCCTTAAGAAATTAAAAATAGAGCTATCCTATGACTCTACAATTCCACTACTGGGTATTTACCCCAAAGATACAAATGTAGTGAAAAAAGGGCCACCTGTACCCAAAGTTCATAGCAGCAATGGCCACAGTCACCAAACTGTGGAAAGAACCAAGATGCCCTTCAACAGACAAATGGATAAAGAAGATATAGTCCATATATACAATGGAGTATTATGCCTCCATCAGAAAGAATGAATACCCAACTTTTGTATCAAGATGGACAGGACTGGAGGAGATTATGCTGAGTGAAATAAGTCAAGCAGAGAGAGTCACTTATATGGTTTCATTTACTTGTGGAGCATAAGGAATAACATGGAGGACCTGGGATATGGAGAGGAGAAGTGAGTTGGGGGAAATCGGAGGGGGAGACAAACCATGGGAGACTGTGGACTCTGAGACAAACTGAGGGTTTTAGAGCAGGGGTTGGGGGGTGAGCCTGGTGGTGGGTATTGTGGAGGGCACATATTGCATGGAGGACTGGGTGTGGTGCATGAATAATGTATTTTGGAACACTGAAAAAAATTAAATTAAATTAAATTAAAAAAAAAAAAAAAGAAAAAACATTGTGAAAACCCAGGCAGGGGGAAAAAAAAAGATACATTACAGACTAAAGAACAATGGTTATAGACTTCTCATCAGAAATCACAAAGGCCAGGGGTACCTGGCTGGCTCAGGAGGTTAAGTGACTGCCTTCAGCTCAGGTCATGCATGTTCTGAGGGTCTTGGGATTGAATTCCACATCGGGCTCCCCACTCAGGAGGGAGACTGCTTCACACTCTCCCTCTGCCTTTCCCACCTCTGTGTGTGTTCTCTCTCTCAAATAAAAAAAGAAAAGAAAAGAAAAGAAATCATGAAGGCTGAGGAAAATGAAATGCCCTTAATTTGCCCTCCCAACCCCAGCATAAGGAGGAGCTACCAGTGCAGAATTCTATATCCTATGAAAATAAACAAATGGGACAAAAACAACAATATCTTAAATAAAGAAAACTCAGAGAATTAATTAAAAGCTCAAAAATAAATGTTGAAGGAAGTTCATAGGATTGAAGGAAAATAATACCAGAAGGAAACGTAACTTCAAGAATGAATGAAGTGCAGCAGAAGTGATAAGTTTCTGGGTTAATATGATAAATTATTTTTATCCTCTTATTCTCTTAAATGTGTCAGACTCATAAAAGCAAACATTGCTGAAGGAGGGGACAATATATGTAGATGTAACAAATGTGATGACAAAAGGAACATATATATGTAAATTGTGAAATAGTTATGCATATTATAAAAAGGAATGATCAAAACAAGAATCATCAAAAATATAGAAAGTGGTTAAAAGCCAACAGATAAATTAAAATGAAATTCTAAGATATTCAACTTGCCCAAAATAAAGTAGGAAAAACAAAAACAAAACAAAACAAAACAAAAAAACATAGTGGACAAACATAAAAACAATTAAATGATGGACCTATCTTAAAACACTCCAATAATTATGTTACATGGAAGTGAGCTAAATAATGAACTAAAAGGCAGAAGTTGTCATATTGGATGTAAAAACAAAAACAAAAACAAAAGTGTTCTTTGAAAGAAATTCACTTTAAATATAATGAGATAGAGGGTGCCTGGATGGCTCAGTGGGTTAAGCCCTCTGCCTTCGGCTCCAGTCATGACCTCAGGGTCCTGTGATCAAGGCCCGCATCGGGCTCTCTGCTCAGTGAGGAGCCTGCTTCCTCCTCTCTCTCTCCCTGCCTCTCTGCCTACCTGTGACCTCTCTCTCTCTCTCAAATAAATAAATAAAATCTTTAAAAATAAATAAATATAATGAGACAGATAAGTTAAAGTAAACAGACAAAAAAAATATACAACATGTGAACACTGATCTAGAGAAAGCCTTACTGGATATGTTATTATCTGATAAAGTAGACTTCAAAACATTTTTAGCTGTTTCTTATAAAGTTAAACATAAATTTACTACATTGCCCTACAAGGTATTCACCCAAGTGAAGTGAAGAACTATTTGTATTTAAAAGCATTTATGTGAGTGTTTTATAGATTTGTTTGTAATTGTCTTAAACTAGAAGCAACTCACATACCCCTCAAATGGGTTATAGATAAACTGTAGTATATCCACAAAATATACTACTACTCAGCAATAGGAATGAATGAACTATTGAAACTTGCAACAACATGGATTAATCTCAAATGTGTAATGCTAAAGAAGCCTGTCTCAAAGGGCACTGGGTGTATGAATGCATTTATATGATATAACCTTCTCAAAAAGGAAACAAAAAACTTCTAAAAATGGAGGACAATTTTTTAAGGGTTATTTGTGGAGAGAGGTGGGGGTAAATTGACTGCAGAGGAACAAAGGGCAATTTGGAGAGATCGTAATGAACAGTTCTGTACCTTGACTGTGGTGGTAGTTGGAGCTAATTTAGCGTTAGTCAAATCATAAAGTGCAAAACCCAAACCCAATGTGTAATTGTGATTTTAAAATACTATAAATGTCATTCTGAAGATAGACAGAAAAAAATTGCATATGGACTGTATATTAAACAACATTCTTAATATTGTCATTATAGTATTGTTATTACTGCTACCTTTCTTATTTGTACTAGGCAATTGGGCTTCTTTAAGGAGAATTTACTTAATTTGGGGAGATGAATCCTGAAATTTTTATGAATGAATGTGTTATGATACCTGTGACTTATTTTCAAATACTTTAGCCTAACCCCAGTATACGGCAAAGAAAACAAACATGAAAAATTTAGAACAGTTTGTGAATCTCTATGAATCCCTATTGAGGGGTTTATTATGCAAATCTTCACAGTTTATGTAGGTTTAAACTTATTTGAAAAAAAATGTTTGGTGAAGATTTTTTTCTAATGTTCTATTTGTAGAACCATTGCTAAAATCTGTTGTCATTAATATAATTTCTAAAGAACATGATAAAGTAATTTATTGTGCTTTCTAAAATTAATAGAGCTTAAAGGAAACATATCAGAAGCTCCATGATTTGGTTCAAAGAAAATGGCCTGTTAAAGTATAACAGGAGAAACATGGTTTAAAGAGACTTTAGGTGAAAGTACAGGGTTTCAGTAACTTTCTTATGAGTTAACACTTGGAGTTTTTTGTTGAAAAGCAAATAAACAAAAGACAAGAAAGAAAAGTAGAATTAGTGGCTACAGTTTTTTTTTTTTTTTTTTTTTAGGATTTCTGACAACTTAGGAAAAAGGAAAAACTAGTAATTTGTGTGAAATATAACCAATGTAAACAGCAGCAAAAGCTGACATGCAGAATCTAATAAACAAACACTACCTCTGAAGGGGCAATGGTACAAATTTACATGGAAGAGATTTGTTCTATATAACAAACTTAAAGTGAAGGCAGATCAAGGAACTATGGGAAAAAAAATAACATCACATTATTACCCCTCTTAAAATCACCACTGATTCTACATTCGCAGGATAAAATACACATCTTTGAGTCTGTCTACCAATTTCCATTGACTGTTCCCTTTTTGCTTTTCACCTTCTTTTCTGCTGATTCTCCCATCAGAACAAAACAAGCCAGACTTCTACAAACCTGTAGAGTACTGCAGGGATTTTTCCTTTTCAATGTCATTGACAGCCGTGGTTGGCTGGCCAAGTCCTTGTCAGCTGTCTGAGCTGTGCTCAATCATAATCATCTCATCCATAAATCTTTCCATGACTCTCCCCTAACTAGAATGAGCACTTATCTCTCAGAATATTCTACTTAATCTACAACATTTCAGTAACTACATTGAAATTATTTGGATACATCTCTGCCCATCAGGGATGATGCTTTGTTTTTGTATCATTAATATCTAATATAGTGAGATATTGACTCTAAAATCAATATGCGCCTAGTTGACAAAGCACCTGGTGCTCTCCAGATAGAATGGTGCATGATGACATGTGTGTTAAAGCAAAGTGAAGAAACAAAACCAAGAGTGATTTTTGCCAGTATGGAAAAGAATTATCACTCTCTCTCTTTTTTTTTTAAAATATTTATTTATTTATTTATTTGACAGGCAGAGATCACAAGTAGGCAGAGAGGCAACCGGGGGGTGGGGGGGAAGCAGGCTCCCCGTGGAGCAGAAAGCCCGATGCGGGGCTCGATCCCAGGACCCTGGGATCATGACCTGAGCTGAAGGCAGAGGCCCTAACCCACTGAGCCACCCAGATGCCCCTGTCACTCTCTTGACAAATACAACGATCGACTTTTGAGTCTCCAAGTCTGATTCATTACATAGAAACTCAATCTAATTTACTGCAAAACAAAACAAAATAAAAATGCCCGGAGTCATCAGTGCAAACAGAACCATTTCTTTCTTACCTACGTAGTATCAAAAGCTACCGAATATAAATGAGAAGACCATTGTGAACTTTATTGTATATCTAAAGAGCCAAGAAAATGCTATTTAACACACAGAAAAAATTTATAACATATATTTTATACATAAACATATAAAATTTTTATACATAAAATAAACATATAAACATAAAATTTATACATATGTTGCTAAGACTTCTCTTAAATGCTTAGAGCAGTCCTCTAAAATCTTATGACTAAATGCAAATTCTTGGTCCCTACCCCATGCCAATTAATTCAGAGCATGCATTCTTTTTTTTTTTTTTTTTAAGATTTTATTTATTTATTTTACAGACAGAGATCCGAAGTAGGCAGACAGGCAGGCAGAGAGAGAGCAAGAAGCAGGCTCCCTGCTGAGCAGAGAGCCTGACGTGGGGCTCAATCCCAGAACCCTGAGATCATGACCTGAGCTGAAGGCAGAGGCTTTAACCCACTGAGCCACCCAGGCACCCCCAGAACATGCATTCTTAAGAACAAGATCACCAGGTGACCATATACATATTACAGTTTGAAAAACACTGTCCTAAAAGATATCTAGGATATCCAGAAGTAAACCAAAGTTTGGCTCAAACTCTCACCAGAACAGAAAAATTTTGTATTTCCCCCAACGATGTCAACTCAGCTGTAGCAGCACACATTCTTAATGCACGAGATCGCTGATAGCATTTGTATCCATCTTGTATCCCTGTTATCAGCCACCCACACTTGTCTGCATCTGCTGTTCACAGATAAAGTTAGCATTTTGGAAATGAGTAGCTATATCAATCTATTTGTGCGCAAATAATCGCCTAGTATTTATTTTCTGTCTGAGGAAGAGTGTGCATGAGTCCACAAACTCCAACTTGACTCCAGGATTTATCCCTTCTTTTGTAAATTCCAAGAAGAACAGAAATGTACATTTTTTGAGACTACATTGAATTTAAGAGATTAAACATTAATAGTAAAGCAAGGGCTCAGGTAAAACTGGTTTCCTTGTTAATTCTTTTTCATAGCTGTGCTTTCAGGAGACTGACTTCAGTTTCTCTCTTAAGCTGTAATTTGAAATGCAAATAATAAAGTTATTTAAATTCCTACTGATTATGCTGGGATTAAAAAAAAGGAGAAGAAAGCATCTTTTGCTAAAAAAAATGCTTGAAATGTAATGACCTATTTAGAAGGGAAAAAGTGTATTGAATGGTGTTATAAAAACAGTACTTTCTTTGCATTTGAAACACCTATGATTTGACACTTTTTGTTTATCTTTCAAAATAAATAACACATTAACCAAGGAGGATTTTGGTAGCTTAACTTTAGATACATTCTTCCACAGATTAACAGACACAACCTGTAGCAGAAGCACGTCAATAGGATTCTTCATCTTCCATTCTTGCTTGCTTTCTTTTTTTTTTTTTTTTTAAGATTTTATTTATTTACTTGACAGAGAAAGAAATCATAAGTAGGCAGAGAGGCAGGCAGAGAGAGAGGGGGAAGCAGGCTCCCTGCTGAGCAGAGAGCCCAATGTGAGGCTCGATTCCAGGACCCTGAGATCATGACCTGATCTGAAGGCGGAGGCTTAACCCACTGAGCCACCCGGGTGCCCCCCAGCCTTGCTTTCTTAAAATCTTTGAGTTGGTCTAAACATGGAACCCTATATGTTTTTTGAGGGCTACAGATCCGGAACTCTTGGGAGTCTCTGTCTGGAAGGGAGATTTCAGGGATTATATACCATAGCTCACTTACTTAGCTTCTCTGAAACAACCAAAACAAATGTCAAAATAATTATACCTGAAATCTACCTAGATGCAATAAGAGAAACCATTGTTCATATCAATTAAAAGTATAAAAAATTAGTGTGTGTGTGAACGTATTTTTAGATATTTTATCTATTTATCATTACAGTAAATGTATTTCAGATAGCACATATCTATAATAAATTTTAAAATCTTTAATGAACAGCATGTGATAGATTCAGTTTTAATTTTTCTACTGATCTAATTCTTGACCTTGGAGAGAAATCATTACTCATAAATGTGTAGAAATGTAATATATCTACTCATTTAAGCCAATTCAATTAAATCTGTATGTTTCAATTTATTTGTGGGTAGGGTTTAGGGAGAGTATTATTTGTGTTTTGTTCTTTTAGCATCAAAGCGTATTATATTTAAAATTGGAGTAGAGTAAGTCTGAAAGATGAAAATGAAGATTTATTCATTTGGGTTCTATTCATAACGTGAAGATTCTCTCCAAATTTCTATTTTAAAAAGTCTTTGTTAGTTCTGACCCAAAGTCCTTGCTTGGTTGTAATGATAAGCAGCTTGCTTATCGAATGGGAATGAGGAATGGCTCAAGGTAAGAAGAATTTGGGGAGTCATAAATTTAAATAATGCTTCATTAATACCATAATTTACACATAATATTTTAAAAGGATGTCCTAGAGAGTGAAACATCTCCCCCACACCCCACCAACATGAAGACTTATTCAAAAGATTAAGGAATGCTCATCTCCTTGCAAGTATGCAACTTCATTTTAGGTACTCTGGAGACATTTAGGTGATTTAGGAAAGTCGTAGCTACTTTGTTCATGTAGAACAATCACAAATAAAAATATGACTTTCAGAGTCAAAAGTTAAAATATCTCAGTTATGCCCCTTTCTAGCTTTTTCATTTTGGGTTTGTTTATTTATTTATTTAATGTAAGTGACTGGGTTTTAAAAAGTAATTTAATTTGCAAATATAACAACTTTTTATCTCTACCCACTAGCTATGATGTTGGAGCAGATGTAACCAACCCGTGACAATCCAGGAAAGATTCCATTTGATAAACCATTTCCAACTAAAGATTCCAGACAGTACAGAGTATAGTCACTCTATGATATCTAGGGTCTGCTCATGTGTAGTTACCCTCTTAAGATACTGCTTGAACTTCTGGATTTCATTGTCTCTTAAAACTATTGTAGATTGTATTTTGTATATTGAGTTAATTTCTTTTGAATTAAGTTGTGAAACATAAATATTTCTCTTTTTTTTGAAACATAAATATTTCAACTAATTACTTGTGGTAATGGACTTGAATTTTTGGTTTTAATACCCACCCATTGTCTTTTTACCAGGAGCTGATATAAATTTTCTCAGCATCTTTATCCATTCTCATGTACATTAGTTGAGTTTCATGCTTTACACGTTTCTTCTACATTTATTAAGTTTTCTAGTCACTGTGGTCCAGTGGCCATGTTACTGCCAAAATCTCCCACTTAGAATGCCACTTTACTGGTCATTGTACTATTGCTTTCTTGTCAGTATTCATTTGTTCCCATTTTTTTTTAAATTTTCCCTCTGAATATTGAATATCCCTTTTTCATTCTTCTATGTTGTGTTCAGTCAAATTTCAAATTTTCTTTCAAAACATAACCCTCTCTTTGGTGAGCTAGGCCTGAGGACATGTTCTAGGTCACCCAGAAATCTGAGTTATCTCATCTAATGTCTACTTACAGGATTAATAATCTAGTTGATGTCATTAGTTTATTCCTAAAGAGACAGTCTGTTCTGATAGCCTAATTCTTTCAAGCCTATTATTTAAAAAATATTTCTTAAGAAATTATTTTGTTTAGAGTATTAAATCCTGGAATGTGGGAGTAGATGAACAAATAAAATGGAAATAGAATATGCCTTCAAGGAGCTTACAGACTAAGAGCAAGACTAAAATATATACTCCAGTGTCTTTGGACAGATATTCAGTAAATAAATAAAATAACTGAGGAAGGATGGGATAGAACATATGTGGGAATAGCAAGTGATCTGGTTTGATTAATTTAGCTCTAAGAGAAAGGGAAAAAAGTCAAACTTGGAAAAAATCCAAATATCATTTCTATTCTTTTAAATTCATTGTTGATGTTCTGTGGGCCTGAAAGAGTTCTAACTTTTGGAATGTTACATGTTCTTGAAAAGAATATGTTCTGGTGTTGGATGGAGCGTTCTATAAATATCAATTAAATCAAATTGACTGATGGAGCTGTTCAGATCATCTATATCTGTAGTGATTATCTGCCTGCTTGATCTATCAGTTACTGACAGAAGACTATCCAAGATTCCAATTATATTAGGGTATTTGTCTATTCCTCTTTTAGTCCTATTAGTTTCTGTCTCATGTATTTTGACATCCTGTTGTTGGGTGGATACATGTTCAGAGTTGTTATGTCTTTTTGCAGTATCATGTTTCTTTTTCATGTAATGACTCTTTTGATCCTTGGTAATTGTCCTTATCATAACATCTTAAATCAATATAACTCTGCTTTCTTTCTTTTTTTTTTAAATGGTAAGCATGATATATCTTTCTCTTTCCCTTTAATTTTAACATTTCTGAGTATTATGTATATTCTGAGATACATAAAGATGCAGTCTAGAAATTTAAATATAAATGTTCAAAGTTAGTTTCTTGTAGACAACACATAATTTGATTTTGTTAACACAGTCTGACAATTAGATAATGTATTTAGACCATTCACATTTAAAATGAATATTGATATGGCTGGAATAATATCTTTCTACTTGCTTCTGACTTGCTGAATTTGTTTTTTTGTTTATCCCTTCTAGTCTTTCCTGCTTTCTGTTTTATGTGATTCCATTTTATCTTCTCATCGTATCATTTATACTTTCTTTTTTTAAAAATTTTTAAAAGATTTTATTTATTTATTTTACACAGAGAGAGAGATCACAAATATGCAGAGAGGCAGGCAGAGAGAGAGGGAAGCAGGCTCCCTGCTGAGCAGAGAGCCTGATGCGGGGCTCAATCCCAGGACCCTGAGATCATGACCTGAGCTGAAAGCAGAGACTTAACCCAGTGAGCCACCCAGGTGTCCCTATACTTTCTTTTCAACTAGAGATTAGCTTAGAGTTTATAATGTACACTTTCAAATAATCTATATCCACATTCAAATGACATGATACCACTTCTGTGTTGTACAGGTACCTATAACAAAATATTCCAAACTCCTCTTTCCTAACCTTTGGGCTACTGATGTTACTCCTTTAAGTTATGTGTATGCTAAAATTGTTACATTGTTACTTGCCTTAGCATTAATTTAACCTTTAATTGATATTTTTGATAATTAGAGTAATAATACTTTATTCATTCCCTAGTTTTCAGTTTCCTATGTAGATCCAAATTTTTGACCATGTATAGTTTTTCTTCTGCCTAAAAATTTCTTTTCACTGTTCCTATAGAGAAGATGTGCTCTCAATGAACACTTTCTGTTTTAATTTGACTGAAAAAGTCTTTATTTCATTTTCATTTTTTTTAATTATTGAAGTGTCATTGACATATTAGTTTCAGGTTTATAATACAGTGATATTCTTTACATTACTCAATGTTCACCATGATACATATAGTCATCATCTCTCACCATATATTATTACAATATTATTGGCTGTATTCCCTATAATGTACTTTTCACTTATGGGACTTACTTTATAGCTGGAGGTTTGTATCTCTCAATCCCTGCACCTACATCATCCTTCTCCTCCACCCACTCCCATCTGGCAATCATCAGTTTATTTTCTGTATTTATGAGTCTGTTTGTGTTTATTTTTTTAATTTGTTTTGTTTTTTAGTTTCCATATGTAAGTGAATATGGTATCAAATCTTTCTCTGATTTATTTCATTTAGTATATTATCCTGTAGGTCCATCCATTCTATGGCAAATGGCCAGATTTCATCCTTTTTTATGGCCAAGTAATATTCCATTTTGTATATATGTACCACTTCTTTATCCACTCATCTATGGATGAATACTTGGATGGCTACCATATCTTGACTATTGTAAATCATGCTGCACTAAACATAGGGGTGCATATATATTTCTGAACTAGTGTTTTGCTTTCTTTGGGTAAATATCCAGTAGTGGAATTACTAGATCATATGGCAGTTCTATTTTTAATTTTTTGAGTAACCTCCATACTGTTTTCCACAGTTTTCATTCCCACTAACAGTGTGCCAGTGTTCCCTTTTCTTCCCATCCTCACAACACTTGTTTTTTTCTTGTCTTTCTGATACTAGCCATTCTGAATGGTGTGGAATGAAATCTCACTGTCGTTTTGATGTACATTTCCCTAATAAGTAGTTGTTCAGCATCTTTTCATGTGTCTGCTGACCATCTGCTGGAGTAGAGGATTCTTTCCTCCCAGCTGGAATAAGGTTCCAGAACTGCACTCTGGCAAAGTCTATTTTCCTAGAGGTAGGCCTTTATTATGGAAAAGGCTCTGGACTTGTCTATGATGGGAATCTTTCTTGGATCCTCAGAGATTCTTAGGAATAAAGCTCAAAAAAGTATGGGGACCCCTAAGTAAAGTGTCCAGGAGCTTTTCCCCCTCTCACATCAATCCAGGCTCTGCCTTCAGCAATTTATCAACATTACCATTTATGCGTTCCTAGTAGTTTGGGCCCTAGGAGCTTCTGCTCCTGGTAAATAGATCTTCATTGCTGCATCTGTCTTCAGATTCCAGGGTGAGGGTTTGCTTTGCCACATTAGTTCTCTTGATGGATCTTGGAAAAATTGCTGATTTTTAGCTTGCCCTGGTTTTTCTTGTAGGAAGAATGGGAATGACTATTTCTGAGACATTTCAGAGATAAAAGCAAGCATCCTTAGAAAAGAAGTTTGGAGCCAAAATATGGAAAGGTTTATTCTAGAACTATGGCTTTGAGAACTACTGAAATTTTGAAACAGAATTCTTACATCCCAAACAGATGCTAAAGGAATACTAATTGGCAGTTGTGCTGAAATTGGCCAAAGTCAGAGGAGACAGTGGGATGGAAGACCTACTGGGAAGTTATTGACATCTCTGTAGTCAATACTGACAGCTTAAGCTCACATAGCATGAGTGGTAATAGAGAAAAAAAATAGACATAAGAAGAACTGCGAAGACAGAACAGGCTCAGTTTACAACTTCTGGTAAGTGAAGCAAGTGGAAGGAAAGGGGGCAACCAATGATGACTCAAATGTTTGAAGATAGTGGTGAAGGCAGTGGGGGTGATTTTCACAGAACCAAGGCACAGAAGAGAAAACAGATGCTTAAAAGGGACATGATGATATTATGAGGATCTGGAAATCACCATTTAGAAAAGACCATCACTCAGTTGAAGTCAAACAATTTACCAAAGATATGGCAGCTGAAGATTTACATTTGGGAGTCAGCTCCATAGAGACTAGTTGACGTCATAAGCCTGATTGTCTTCGTGGATAATGACATTAAAAATATTTTGTTGAGGGGCGCCTGGGTGGCTCAGTGGGTTAAGCCTCTGCCTTCGGCTCAGGTCATGATCTCGGGGTACTGGGATCAAGCCCCGCATCAGGCTCCCTGCTCAGCGGGGAGCCTGTTTGCCCCTCTCTCTCTGCCTGCCTCTCTGCCTACTTGTGATCTCTGTCTGTCAAAGAAATAAATAAAATCTTTAAAAAAATATTTTGTTGAGTAAGATTTATTAATCACCCAAATTTATTAATCACCTAATCTAATCAAAATTTAAGTTTACGCAAGTCCTGTCGGCTCTCTGTTTTTGCTCAATCATAGACAAAAGAAATCTAAAACAAGATACAATTAGCTGTCAATGAATCAGGTATTAGCTAATGAATGCATCTAATGTGGGCCACACTTTTAATGGACCTCCAATGGTGTCACATTTATCAGGCTCAAATCTATAGCCAGAGGTATTAGGGAAGTGTAAATTTATGGACACAATTCATTGGATGTGAAGTTGACCATAACACATGGCTATTTTCATTCTGACACTAACGACAGAAATGAAATGCTCTTGGATCTTAGAGAAACCTCGAAGAAATTCCTATATAATGGATATACATAAATGTTTTATCCAGGAAAGGAGATTTCTTTTGAATTAGTATATTTTGATACATTCAAATTCTGTGTGTTTATAAATATAAACAAACATCACACCTAGTAGCAGTGATTAGGAAATAGTAGTGAGTATATAGGGGAACGATTTCTAACATTACAGTTACATATTTAGGGAACTTCAACATTCATTCTACAGAAGAAACTAGAATATTGAGCACATTATTTATACTGTGTTCAAGCCCACAACTTAATCTGGATAATCAAAGAAAAAATTTGGTGGACCCATGATTGTTAACTAACTCTTTTCAAATCAATTAACTTTGGAATGAACAACATTGTGCTCTCATTGAGAGGGTCAAATTACCCAGGATTTTAAGCTCCATGTCAATTTATAAATAGACAAATCACCATAGACACATCACCCAGCATGGCTCTGTTCTATTTCTGCAAGTTCCTGCCTGTCAGATTTATAATTAGACCGTGGATTCTTTCTACAGCCCTTTTGACTTTGGATCTCCCAAGCTCTTTCAGGCTTTAGGGATGTGCTGTTATTGTCAGGTAGAAAATGAACTATTCCATTGGAGTGGGAGAACACATTTCTAGATGCACTGATGTGGCCGTAAGTCACAAGTACTAAGCAGGGTGGCCTTGTAGAAAGGTAGGAAGCAAAGGTATATTCCCTTGGACAGTCTCAGGGCAGGTTATGACTTCTCTGCAAAGCAGCCCATATCTAAATACTATAGATTTATATTTTCAAAGCATATAGGCTTATTGTAAAGCTGCATTTACAGTTATCATTGATTGTTAAATAGTTGAGTTAGTGAGTTAGTGAGGTTGAGTTAGTGAGGTACCCTGTGCACTCAAGGATTTCAATGAAGCTCTGGATCCATCAGAATGCACTCAGCCTAGGACTGGAAAATGAAGGAAAGGAAACTCACACCCATCTGGAAAATGATCAGAGGTACTAGAGCTGAGGCAAAAGAACCTTTGCACTAAGGAGCAGCTGGTGCTGGTGCTCCATGGCACGACCATGAAGAACAAATGGGCTGAATGAGATGACACAATTTCACATGGTTCTTGACTTTTTCAGATTAATTTTCTATATTAACCAAAGAACCAAACACTTGCTTTCAACTCCACTTTGGATTATGTAGGCACAAACATGTTATAAAAGCCAAAGGAAAGCAAGGGAGGAGGAAGTCAGGCAAGGATGGCATAGCTTCTCTACTTCCTAACACCAGCGCAAACCCTGTAGAGTGCGGGCAGATTGCATTCTGTTAGATGCAAAATATTTTAAGTTACAGGTCTTAGTGATATCTAGTATTATTCTTGCAGCTTGTGAATTATAAATTTTATTTAAAAAAAAATTTTGCACCTACGTCTGAGTGACGGTTCAGTTTGCTGTCCTGAGGACCTGGTAAAGGTCTCAAAATTAAGTCTATTTGATCCTCTTGGCTCTGAAAAGCATGACGTGTTTTCCTAAGTGGTGCCTATATGAGGCAAACTTTTTCACACATAGCATTTCTTTGTTTCAAACCTGTTTAAAAGGAACAAGCAAGGATCCTAAAGTAGAATGTTAAACTAAAATATAATTGGGAATGATAGAGATCATCCAAGTAATGAGTTTAACAAAGCAAATATTCTTTAAGAAGTACTTAATGATACAAATACATGCTAACTTTAGATTATCTAGAAAATCTAGGAAAAGGAAGCACAAACCAAAAATCACTTGACTCTTCGAACCTAATAACCACTTTTTACCATCTTGGTTCATATTCTCCTAATCTCTTTTCAAGCACTTTAAACAGAACAACCGTGGCCATAAAGAGTTTTATTATTCTCCCAGAATATTAATTTTTCATTTATAAAATGACATTTTTATATTATTAACCCAGCTACAGACTTTAACTGAATACCAAAAGTGAGTTCTAAATTTTGCCCAAAACGTCACTTTTGGGCTTTGGTTTTCTGATCTCATCAGAGCTACTGTGATTTTCCTCATTTAAATAAGTGGATCACTGTCTTCATAGTCAACCTCACCTTGCATATTTGAAACATATTTTGAGCATCATCTTAAACAGCCCCACTTCAGTACCACCTACATGTAAGTGAGAGAGAAGACATGTCCCTGGAGTAAAGGATAAATATGCAACAATTAATACTGTGAAGAAGATAGATATTGCTTTTGTGCAGTGGCTAACAGGGTCCTCCGTGCCCACCTGTCTGAGAATGCACAGGGAATTAGAATGTATGGCTTTTATGCATATTAGAAGCGTTGTTCAAATCGGTTCTCATTTTTCCTTTTTTCACCTTAAAATACATGTCAGAAATGGATTCATACAAGTTAACCTACTTTTGTTCATTGCAACTTCACTCTGCGTTTATCACCCTCCTCCCCAAGCCAAGACAACAGCAAAAACGTCTAGCTTCCATTTATTTTACACCTCTTCTTGCTAAATCATCACCAGGTTTGAGCTTTAAAATTCATTCACAGACAGCTCAAGTTGGGTGCATAAACATGTTTAATTCATTTGTCATTAGGCCACGTGACACCTTGTTCCTTTAACTTTGCAGTCCTTACAGCAGTCTAGCAAAAGTCCCTCTTTTCTGCGTGGGTTAGTTAAGATGTATCTGGCTGTTTTGCACTATCTTTAGTATGCAGGGAGCACACAGATGGAGATAAAAGGCGAAATGTCTATCTTTGAGTCCTCTGCAATACCGAATAAGTTATCAACCCACTAACATGCATGTCTGAATAGACTCCTTTGGCAACAGTGAGATGTTATCTTCCGTGACATGCGAATTCCTCCCTCATGTCAATCCATGAAAGTACTAAAGGATGAACGCACTAGTAAAATGAATGTGGCAACACCACTGGGAATGTGAGAGCATCATATTTTCCCCCAGCTCCTTTAAAAAAAAATTCTCCAGCTGAATCTTCCATATACATATAAATTAGTCAGTCTGAAGAACTGCTTGAGAATCCATCTCTTTAATCTCAGAGAGTAGGCGTGGGGAATATACTCTGTTTAATGCTCAGGGGCCTTGTTTTTCCCCTTCAACTTTGCCATCCTCCTTCACAATCAGCCCACACAGATGGAACTAAGAAACATCTAGGCTGGAAGCTGGGCAGCTGTGCTGGCCAAATAAGCATACACTTGACTGGGACTTGACCCGGAGTAGACGAACCCATAGTGAAAGACTAACCCGCAGACACATGGCCCACCTGATTCATTCATAAAAACAAACCAACAAAAAATAGTAGCCTGTCAGATGCTGTATAAGCACAGCACATCCAAATGCCATTGGTTGTTCCCAATAACCCTGCAAAGCTGCTTGTTATTTTTGTTTTACAGAAGAGGGAATGGATGCATAGTAAGCCTGCATAACTTGGGAGTGGTGAGTCAATATTCAAACAACATACTGTGACTCCAGAATCCGTACCATTAATGCTCTGCTCTACTGCTTGTCCTCCCCCCAACTTTTTAAGCATTTGTGTGTTCTTGCCTCATTATAATCCTGTAAGGTAGGTTTTGCTATCCCTCTGCCTAAATGCAAAAACGCAATGTAGCACAACTCAAAGAACAGATGATTTTATATAAACTAGCCAACTGGAGCACCTGGGTGGCTCAGTCGGTTGAGCGTCTGTCTTCAGCTCAGGTCATAATCCCAGGGTCCTGGGATCAAGTCCCACATCTGGCTCCTTACTCAGCAGGGAGCCTTCTTCTCCCTCTGCCAGCTGCTTCCCCTGGTTGTGCTTTTTCTTTCTCTTTCTGACAAATAAATATATATTTAATAAAAAGGGATATTAAACTAGCCAACCACCTATTTTACTTAGTAGGGCAAAAATCAAGTCACTAACTAATCTGTACCATAAAAATGGAGTTTTAAGAACACAACTGAAATGATGTCTCTTCATTTTAGCTCTTTAACTTGGATCGAGACCTTCTTAGACAAGTAGTCGGAAGCACAAAGAGGTTTGCCACACTTGGAATTTGGAAATACAAAGGCGTGAAACTTGAACTCCTGGCAGTAATTATTCAAATTAATTTCTATTAAAAATAAGCTATATATGAGGACAGCTGGGTGGCTCAGTTGGTTAAGCTTCCGACTTTTGATTTCAGTTCAGGTCATGATCTCAGGGTTGTGGGATCAACTTCCAAGTTGGGTTCCATGCTGGGTATAAAGCCCACTTAAGATTCTCTCTCTCTCTCCTTTTGCCCCTCTCTGCTTATAAAAAAAGAGAGAGAGAGAGAATATGTTATATGTGGTCTTTATGTACCAGGACCATTCCAGAACCAAGGATTACAGCAATTAAAAATGAACCTTTAGGGGCTCCTGGGTGGCTCAGTGGGTTAAAGCCTCTGCCTTCGGCTCAGGTCATGATCCCAGAGTCCTGGGATTGAGCCCCACATCAGGCTCTCTGCTCAGTGGGGAGCCTGCTTCCTCCTCTCTCTGCCTGCCTCTCTGCCTACTTGTGATCTCTGTCTGTCAAGTAAATAAATAAAATCTTTAAAAAAATGAAACTTTATTTCAAGGGAAACCCCCTTATTTCAAGGGGCACCCCCATAATTAAAAATAGAGATTGATGACTACCAATACCTATACCCAAATCAATGAATCAATTTTTCTATCCATCTAGAGAAGGATATAAATAATGCAGAATTTATATAAGAAGAATAACTACAGTTTGTGGGGAATCCACAGTAACATTTAACTAATCACATTGTTTTCCAAGAAACAATTATTAGAACTTTCATCCTATATAGGCAACTCTGCTATACAATATAATATTTAAAATGTAAATGCCATTTTTTCTTAAAGAGTTTCTTAACCCTAAGCAGAAGAAAAGAAAACCTATAAGAAACAGAAAAAAGAAGCATCAAAAACAGGAACACATGCATTCTGCATAAAATTTAAGAAACACAAAATAAAGCAACAACTCAAAGAAGGTGAGTTTAGTTCAGGAAGAATTCTTGAAGAAAGATGAACTGCATTTTGAAAAAAATTGTGGGCACAAGCTGGAGACCAAGGATCAATGCCAATGTCAGATACAAAGATATGGAAATCCCAAGCAACATCAAAGGGCTAGCAATAAAGTTTGAGAGGTGAAGTCATGGAATGACAGAACCAACTAGTAGCATAAAGATAGGATAACTGATGCTACATGATGGTGAGAGGGTATAAATGCCAAGGTAGGGAGTTCATTAGGATCAAACAAATGGTAGAGGACCAATATAGATTCTGGAATAATCTATACAGTGCATGGCAATGGGTTGACAGAAACATGGTGGAAGTTTATAAAGAAACTGCCTTTCTTGGAAGGAAAGGAACTGCTATTAAAATCCATACAGCATGACTACAGGCCTCAGGTGGTTTCCAGGATTTGTCAGTCTCATCTTAGCCTGGAACATTCCTGAGAAATGTCTCCAAGTTTTTTCTTCATCCACTATGGAATGCCTAATACATGTGGAGATGACACTGGTACTTAGAGAAGATTAAAAATGCTCTGCAATTTAGTTCCCATCTATTACAGTTGGCAAAACCATATTACGATTTTGTGTATGCCGATAATAAGGCTCTGAGAAGTTCGCTTATGTGAGTCGGATCATAAAATCAGAAAATAATGCAAATAAGACTGGAACACAGGCCTATCTGAGCCCATCCCCATACCCTCAAGATGGTTATATTCCACGTGAGAAGACAAGATTCATCATTCTGTCTCTTTTCCTTTCCCATATAAATATTTGCTTAGTGCTTTTCCATTTAAATATTATGTGCCAGCACTCATAAATTGGTAGATTATAAAATGAATTCTCATCCTCCCCATTTCCCTGTGCCCTCTCTCCCCTTCTCTATTTGCATTGGCATGAGAACTTCGAGTTCCACTAAATGAGTCATTTGGGACAAGAAAATTAATTTATTTGAGCAGATGTATATAAACGTTGCTCAGAATAGAATCACAAAACAGCTCACTATTTACATAAGGTCCCTATAATTGATGACCTTTTATAGTTTTGTGTGAAGAATCCAAGGAGCTGACTAAGAAAGCTACATGGGAAATATCAACACGATTAGAAATACAGGCTCATCTCTTGAATTCCAATTTGGTGGTGACACACAGTGAGCCCAGAGGAGAAAAATAACCACAGAATTCCTCTATGCAACAATACATTCTTCACCCTAAGTGCACCCAAAGCCAGCTGATATCACAATTGGACAGTGTCAAAATTAGGGCATTCCACGTTGTTAATTACAAATGTTGAATCCCATTTTTTTTTGCCAATAGTAGGAAATATCTATGTTTTAAAGCAAAACCAAGTACTTGTCTTGCAGTTGTCTTTGACAGCTATTTATATTAAAACTAATCATCTCCACTGTATGACATTTTCAAACTTCTAACTGTGGATCTTCTGCACAAAATGAAGAATACTGTTTCCAAAAGCTCGTGGCTAAGCATAATTCTTATTTTATGGATCAAAGAATTTTCCTCAAGATTAAGACCTTTCATTCTGAAATATTGCAGATTTCCTTACTTCTTTGCCCAAGTGGGGAAGAAAACTCATGATTTGGACTTTGGATTCTTGTCAGCAATGGGTGGAGTTTTCTGGGGGAGAAAAAGGAACATGGCAGGTTAAAGTACCAGCACAAATTTCTCCGAACATAGATGAGGACACTGATGAAACAGCCAAAGACTTGAAAAATAAAATAACGATTTAACAAACCTACTTTGAGCAGCAATTAACTATCTGAAACTCAAGTGTACATCATTATAAATGGCAATTTATTTTGAAGTACTAAATGTCAAAAACACAATCACTTTCTTCAGACTTTAAAAGCTAAAGGCACAAGAAGGCCAACTAAAAAGAAACAGGAAAAAAAGAGAAGAGGTAAAAGGAAGAAGAGTAAATTTTACAGAGGAACCAAAAAAACGGGTGATTTTCTATGGGAGAAGACAAGAATCTGGCAAGGTCCTAGCAGTCCATTCCTTTTTTTTTTTTTTTAAGATGTTTTTTATTTATTTGAAGGAGACTGAGAGCATAAGCAGGGGGAGAAGCAGAGCGAGCAGGGAGGCTCCATTCCAGGACCTCAAGATCATGACCTGAGCTGAAGGCAGATGTTTAACTGACTGAGCCACCCAGGCGTCCCAAGCAGTCCATTCCTGACAAGAACTTTATGAAAAGTCAGAGGAATAAGTCTACTACAGCCAAAAGTGCTAACAAAACAAAACTCAATATCTAATAAATATGTGCCCATCTAAAGGGGCAGAAATTAGCCCCCCAAAACAATAATGAGATGCTTGTGTAAGGGACATAGAAGCAGATGGTTACACATGTGTTTATTTATCCTGCGATCGTATATGGAGGACCTCCTTTGGCAAGACAAGGACCTACCCCCAGCAGATATAAAAGTATACATGTGGCCTGGAGACAAAGACAGGGTCTGGTCCTCAAAGAGCTCACAGTTCCGTGAGCAAGACAGAGGAGGTCCTCCCAAATTAACACAGCTTGTGGGTGCTATGCTGGAGTGCAAGGTATTGTGGGAACACAGACAAGGAACTCCAGTCTATGATCCCAAGCTGAATGTAAGCTCAAAGGCAGACCCATCTTTGCTCTCACACAAGCAGGAACAGTATTAACCATTGTGGAAGTTTAGGTAAAGAAAAAAGGATCTTAGACAGGCTTTCTACATTGAGAAAAATTATGGAACAAAATGAAGGTGGTCTAGGATTCCAGATAACCACTGAATATACCCATTTTTTGGTACATGTAACAGTTGCTTATCAATAAAAAGTTCCATATAGTCATCAGAGTTTACTGGAAAATTAATTAAAAATAAAAATATTTCAAATGTAGCCTCCCCATTCACTGCTGTTATTTTCCTCCAATTTTTCTGAACCACACCAAATATGCTGAAATCTATCTTTAATGTCATACTTTAAATATCCTTAGAAAGCATTCTATATTTCCTAAGCAGCACCCCCACTAAAAAAAAATTTTCCCACATTTCCACTGGGGAGAAATATATGATGTCTCAAGCTTATTTGTGGGATGTCGATGCTTCCAGAATGAAAGATGTGCTGAGGAATCCTGGAGACAACCTTGTTGATCTATCCGAATACATTTGTTTTTACCGTGCTGTTATGCACTATCTTATCAATGTATGCTTCATCTCTCCAAATAGACCGTAGCATCTGTGTGGGCCAGGACTGTCTCTTAGAAGGTCTGCAGCTCCTAGTACACTGGTACAGGGCTGGGCATACAGTCGGTGTCAACAAATACATGATCGATTGATCTGTCAGGCCTCAGACTTGGGTAAGAATTTAATCACACACCATTGGCCTCCCACGCTCAGGGCTTGGCACTCAGTTTAACTGGCCAGAGATGAATAGGGATTTGAGGCAGAGCCACCTGGACCTTCACCCATGAAATCCTGGGAGTTGCATGTTGTAAACCTTTTAGACTCTTTCAATGTTAGAACCATAAATTACGTAATTCTTTTTAACACCAATTACCATTATTTGATCCCTGAAACACTTGCATTAGTTGACCCCGAACTTCAGTGAGCTCATATCTGAACCTGAATTATTATCCTTTTTTTTTTTCTTCAATTTTCCAAAGGGAAACTACCCTGAGGGTGGCCTTCCTCTGAGGTGACAGCATGATGTAATGACACCCAGGTCACAATGTCATGAGCCATTGTCCAGAAAGTGATAACCCCCTTGTCCTCCAATCTATCCTTGAATGCTGAGGTTGGATTCAATCTGGCCAAATGGGAAGTGGCCAGCCAGGCTCCGATATTTGCCCCAAAGAGTCTGCATGGAGCTATTTTAAGCACCCTGAACTGCATGAAAAATCACAAAGAAGCAGGAAAATTCACTGTGAGGCTCTCCGGTGCAATCAGTTCCCGTGACAGAATTTGTTTGGTATATTCCTCAGTTAGCTGCTTCAGGGTAAAAAAAAAAAAAAAAAATGAAAGGAAAACAACAACAACAAAAAACCTAAGGGCCATTTTCTCCCCCTCTTCCCCTCCTTCCCTCCCTTAGGGCCTCAGCTTGTGTCTGTGCGCAAGTCCTGGGGTCTTGGGTGTCAAATGTCGGGCCTTGTACTGAGCTGTCAAAGAGAAGAATGGCCTGGGATGATTGATGACTGGGAGGCTTGAAACCCAAACCTCCACTGCAAATGCTCCTTTTACAAAAAAGCTGGGGCTACCCACAGCGCCTATATTCAAGGTCACTTGGCATACCATTACACCCACTGCTTGGGCTCCCAACAAGCCCGGCCATTCACACAGGGGCTGACTTCTCTTTTCTGCTGTGCTCCCTCCCTCCCCCTCCACCCCTCTTTCGCTCCCCTCATGAGCCCTTGCCCAAAATGTTGGAATCCTGAATCCCAGTCAAATACAAAGATAAACGGAATGATATGACCTTTTTGTTTTGTTTTGTTTTGTCTTGTTTTTCTTCAGGCTACATTTGCTCTGAGAAGCCATGGGCTGGAGCTTTCTGGAGCACAAGTCAGATGACAAGATTATTAATGGGAGCAGGGCAATGTCATATCTGATTTCATGCATATTCATGAAGGGAGCCACACAGCTGGGACCATGCGCTGTGGAGAGGGAAAATAAAGAGTGCTCTACCCCCCACCCCAGGCATGAAGAATGTCATTGTGGAGATAAGGAGCCTGACTGGAAAAGTTTAAGTGACTGTATCCTTCATTTTGAAAAGAGGAGGTAAGTATTTGCCAAAACCACCACCACCACACAGACTTTGGCTACTCTGACCAAACTCAATAACTCAATACTGACATAGAATCTCATACCTAAAATCACCTACCTAGAAGGTCTCTGGTTATGTATGCAGAGGGACAATCTTTGCAATGGTGTCAACAAAAGAAGTCAATGTGTTGAAACTAAAAAAAAAAAAAGAAAGAAAGAAAGAAAATCGATGAATAGAAAGAAGATGCTCATGGCAGTTAACATACTTTTCCCCCAACGAAAGATAAATTATGATTATTATAGATTTAACCATGTAAAATTATTAGAGGGAAAAATCTTAGCTGGTCACTAGGACTAGGATCAAATATCCTTTTAGTCCCAATAAAATAAATGCCAGGAAAGCATTTGCAATCTTAGTTCTATAGCACACAGACACATCCAGAAACTGTCGCATACACTAGAGCACCCCACTGGAAGTTCTGCCTGGGATTTGAGCGTCTGCTGATCACAGCTGAGAGACTGAGCTGTAAAGACAGTTAATCACAGAAGTCTGATTTACATGGAACTAGGGGAAAAAATAAGGTCCTCAAGAAGCAGTGTATGCACCTGTTTCCCTTGACCATCCAGGTGGGCCTGACCAGCCACAGGGCACAGTGACCAGTTAGAAGAGACCAAATAACAGATGCCCCCAAACTATAAAGGTGGCCATATTGGACATTTCCCAATTCCAATGTATTTATATACATATATATTTTTTTTACTCTGCGTATCAGTGCCCTTCCAAGTTCGCAGTCGATGCTCTCCACAGTGAGGATCTTTCATGCAGTTTTATTCCAAGCTGTCAACATCATAAAAACATCAGTTAGCTGTTGAATCTAATACCAACATTCTCTGAACGAAGAAGGAGTAGACATGCTCTAGATCACTTTCTTTCCCCTCCTCAACCTGAACGCTCCTCGCCAACATTAAGTACCTTCTTAAAATCTCCTTTAGGAAGCCTAGAAAACTGGGTGTATTTGGTAGGCTTATCAATTAGACTAAAAAGTTTAATGATATGTAACCAGTGTTTATAATTCTGGAAATCTCTACTAGAGAAGAAATCAAAAGTATGAAAGAACAGGCACAAAATAAGCTATTGCAATGTTATTTACATTGACATAAAAATAAAGATAATAAAAAATGCGTTAAATGTAAAACCACGGACAAATGAATTATGACTCATTAATTGGAAGCAACAAAATGTATTGACGTATTCTGACTAATTTTTAATGGAAACAGGGCAAAATATTATTCTAGGATTATTTTTCTTATAATTATTTTGGAAATTTTGTGTAAATGTCAGTCACTGGCACAATGGGACTTATGCTGTATATTCATGATATTGAATATTGAGGTAAAATAAGAAATACTTTTCTACCCATTTAATATCTCCCATATAGTGGTAAAATAGAGGACAGTAGCATTATTCAATGAGTCACTTCAACCCATACCTTCCAGAATTTCCAGAATCATTTCATTTGAGAATATTGAGGAAGATGAAATAAATAGGTAATTCTTAATTTGTAACTTTATATAACTAAATGATAATTTGATTCCAACTTTCCTTTTCAGCTATCTCTGAGGTATATGAATGAGAGCATGGACAGAAGGCAAGGTTTTCCATTTTTGTAGGCTTAGGAAAATGACTTCTCCACTTCCTTCTCTTACTTACATGACACATCATATTTATAAGTTCCTTTTGCATAATATCGTGAGTTGCAAGAACCCAAATTTCAATAAACACCAAGTGATGTTTTGTATGGGTAACAGTTTTTCCTTTTAATTTCATCAAACATACAGGCATTGGAGTTAAATAACTTATATTAAATCTTTATTAATAAATAGCCAATGTTTTTAATAGAATACTAAAAATATGTTAGGTTTTGTAGAATGTGAAAAAATACATAAAATATATCAAACTTAAATATTTATGTCTAATAAGAATGCGAAAATATGTTCTGGAATGTCCCTTCCCCTCTCTCCTCTCTTTCTCTCTCCAAAAATGGAACATTATAGACTCTCACTATGCATTTCTAAAAGCCTTGGGAGAAATAAAAAGGAGAAAAGAAGAGGAATTCAAGGAAGTTCTAGGGTTCTAGAGACAAATTCTGCTGCCCTTAGCTGCTGCCTCCCCCAGAAGATGGGTCTCATTGAAGACACCCATGGTTAGGAGAAACCTCAAGAAAGGGTCCCTGAGGAGTGAGGTTCTGAAGAGTTTGCTAAGTTTTAGACCATAGTTGTCAGGAAAGGACTCAGGAGCCAGCCTGCAGGAGAGGCTGAGGCAAAGCCTGGATTCGCTCTGGAAATACCTGGGAAGCAAGGGCAAGCAAGCAGCCAGCCAAAGCCAGGTTGGTGGGAAAGAATGAAGAAAACACACATAGCAGAGTAGACGGGACCAAGAGGAAGTCCAAACTCCGCTGAGAATCAGGCAAAGCAAGCTGGACAGCAACAGTGAGGGCCATGTTAGCATCCTGAAGGGGGAGACCAGAAAGCAAAGGCAGCCAGTGGCCCCACCACCCTCAGCGAACCATCCTGAGCTGCTGCTCTCGACCTAAGCTCCAGCTAAAAAACACCTGGGGAGCTATTCACACATTCCTAACCAAGGGCCCATCCCCCCCAATTAAAGCAGAAACTCTGAAAGTCGAAGGCTAGACCAAATTACTTACATTTGAGGCTAGACTGTTGCTGGATGAGGGAGAGCACCTGGTTGGGGTGACCTAAGAGAAAGGTCACCTATCTCCAGGAAGCTTGTAGTTAGGCTGGGGGTGGTGGGCAAACCAGCCCCAGTTTGCACTTTGCCCTGGCCAGCAGTTTGAATCTCCCAGCCCAGGGTGATAGTTAGAGAAATAAGTAAGCCATGCATTCAGCTGTCACGCCTTAGAATCTTCACTCCCACAAATGACCCCAGGAGGCAGATAGTTCCTGTAGGTCCTACAGCTACTAAATGTACCCAGGGAGGATGAGGGACGATAATTTGATGGCAGGTATATCTGAGAGCTCCACTCACTGCTGCAGCCGTTCGAATATCCAGTGTCAGGACTGTTGTGCTCCAGAGGTAAAGAGTGACTATCGCATGGGGTGCCTGGGTGGCTCAGTGGGTTAAAGCCTCTGCCTTCAGCTCAGGTCATGATCCCAGGGTCCTGGGATCGTGCCCCGCATCAGGCTCTCTGCTCAGCGAGGATCCTGCTTCCTCCTCTCTCTCTCTCTGCCTGCTTCTCTGCCTACTTGTGATCTCTGATAAATAAATAAATAAAATCTTAAAAAAAAAAAATGAGTGACTATCCCAGTACCGACGAGGTGCCATCGTGATTGTAAATTTCTTGAAGGCAGATCAACCAGTTATTTCTTACCCTCAGTGGCAATATGCTGCAGCAGCAAACGAGGTCTGCTTATCATTATGAAGCAGGTACCTGTTCTATGCCTTGGCTTTGTCACCTGTCAAGCAGGGATTACCCAACTAAGCTGTTTTAAAATAGAATACAATTATGGTCGCAAGTTATTTTCAAAACAAACTGATAATAATCTCATTTAAATGTGTAATAGCCATGACTTTCCTGACAACAAACGCAAGCATGGCTCAAAATGCAGACCCCAAACGCAGCATTTTTCTGGAGATGGGTTGGCATGTCAGTTTTGGGAATGGCTTTGCCATGAGTGGCTTGCTTTACATGCAACGAGATGTCGTACTCCATTACTTATGTTTTCGCACACCTGATGTGAACTTTGGAAATTTCTATGGCACACCTAAGTTTCCCAGTCCCCCAAATTCCTCTGTGATTTCCAATATTCAGATTTAATAAAATGTAGATACTGGAAATTAATCACCCTAAATGGATAGAATCTTTGAGGAGCAGAGCAATAGAGAAGAATGTCATACCATGCCTACAATGTTCAATGGATAAACTGTACTCACCCTGTCCAAATGCATAGGTATACATGTATTAAAGTATATCTGCCCATCATACAGGTTAGTAAAGTAGGATTCAAAAGCCATTTATTAAGCTTCACGTAAACAGTGCATGACAGAACCAGAATTCCAATCCGAGCCTATCTGAATTCAATACATAGAACTGTTACACACGATGTTTGATATCGGCTCTATATCATTAGGGGAATCTTAAATTTCCTCATGTAAATAAATGTCTTGTAAGACCAAACATGTTATTTTGAGTCTAAAACAAAACAAAAGGCCCAGCTTACACTTCCTGTCTGAAACTTTATTTTCAATTTTGATTCCTTCTCATCATTAGGGATTTTGTATATGTCATGTTTAGGAGGATGTAGAAGGAAACTTTTGCCTAATGCCTCCTTCTTCTCACTAGAACACTTATCTGGACACATGGTTACCCCAAATGAAGACTACGTATCTCAGCTTCCCTTGTATCTGAGTGTGGCCATGTCATTAATTTCCAGACAGAGAAATGTAAGTAGAACTGTGTATGAGTTGCTAGAAGTATCCAGAGGGAAGAATATGCTTCTCATTCTTTTCCTTCTCCCTGCTGGTGGACATATGTAATGGTTGATATGGAAGCAGCCACTGAGGGCCATGAAACAGAAACCACATATTAAGGATGACAAAAAGGCCAGGAGATAGATGAAACCATCATCCTATTCCTGGATTGCCTGTTTATAAAAACTATATATATATATATATATATATATATATATATATATTTTTTTTTTTTTTTTTTTTTTTTTTTTTTTTAACCAGGGACAAACTACAGCCCACCCTTCAAATCCTGCCCACCCTCTGCTCTTAGTGAATAAAGTTTAACTGGATTCATTACAGTAATGTCATTCACTTAGGTATCATGTAGGACTGATGTTTAGCTACAAAAGCAGCATTGAGTAGTAGCCAAGTGACCTGAAAAGCCTAAATTATTTACTATCTGGCCCTTTACAGAAGTTTGTCGACCCCCTGATTTAAACCATTTTCCACTTAGAATTTCTGTCACTCAAAGTTAAAACTAATTCAGATGAATATAGAAGCCTTTGATACCTGTCATATCCAGATGACTATGGACTATAATAAAAGTTTTATGTATTTATTTTTGGTAGGTCTTACTGAGGTATAATTAAAGTACTCTAACCCAGACGTGTAAGGAGTACAATTTGATCAGTTTTGATATAGGTATATTTCTGTAAATATACCACAGATAATGAAGAAATCCACCACCACCAAGTTTCTCATCACCCTTTGTCCATCCCCAGACAGCCATGAAACTTATTCCTATTTATGTGTTCTAGAATATTTTTGATGAAATCATCATATATGTTATGGATCTATAGATTCAAACTGCATGTACTCTTTTTTTTTTTGCATGACTTCTTCATAGCATAATTGGAATTTATCCTTGTTCCTGTGTGTTTCATACTTTATTCTTTTTTTTTTTTTTTACTTAAGAGTATTTTATTGTGTCAGCATATCATAATGTGATTATCCACTCACCAGTTGATGGGGATTGAGTTGAGGTATGGTGTAAAGTGTCAACTTCATTTTCTGATTTTTTTATTGCTAGTAAATAGGAATACAGTGGAGTTTTGCACATTTATCTTTCATAACTGCTTGATTTAATTTATTAGTCCTGGTTTTATACATAAGGAGCTTGCCGTCAGTGGGAAAAGATAGTTTGAATTCTTTTCCAGTATGGATGTCTTAATTTTCTTTTTCTTTTCTGCTCATTGCATCTCTAAAATTTAGTACAGTATTGAATAGTTTCAAGAGTGAACATTCTTGCCTTTTTCTTATTTTAAGGAGAATATTTTTAGTCTCTCATTAGAAAGTCTGATGGTATCTATAGGTTTTTGATAGATGTTCTCTATCTGGTCCTCTCTATTTCTTTCTTTTTTTTTTTTTTTTTTAAGATTTTATTTATTTATTTTACAGACAGAAATCACAAGTAGGCAGAGAGGCAGGCAGAGAGAGAGGAGGAAGCAGGCTCTCCATGGAGCAGAGAGCCCGATGCGGGGCTC